>JANJGN010000037.1:14306186-14647547 GCA_026770705.1 Isurus oxyrinchus
TTATGGTGGGGGGGGGGGGAAGAGGTTTATGGTGGGGGAGGGGGAAGAGGTTTATGGTGGGGGGGGGAAGAGGTTTATGGTGGGGGAGGGGGAAGAGGTTTATGGTGGGGGAGAGGGAAGAGGTTTATGGTGGGAGAGGGGGAAGAGGTTTATAGTGGGGGAAGGGGAAGAGGTTTATGGTGGGGGAGGGGGACCTTTATGAGGGGAGAGGAGGGGGACTTTATGTGGGGAGGGGAGGGGGGACTTTATGAAGGGAGGGGAGGGGGGGGAACTTTATGAAGGGAGGGGAGGGGGGACTTTATGGGGGAGGGGAAGGGGGGACTTTATGGGGGGAGGGGGGGACTTTATGGGATGGACTTTATGAGGGGAGGGGAGGGGGGACTTTATGAGGGGAGGGGAGGGGGACTTTATGAGGGGAGGGGAGGAGGGGACTTTATGAGGGGAGGGGAAGGGGGACTTTATGAGGGGAGGGGAAGGGGGACTTTATGAGGGGAGGGGAAGGGGGACTTTATGAGGGGAGGGGAAGGGGGACTTTATGAGGGGAGGGGAAGGGGGACTTTATGAGGGGAGGGGAAGGGGGACTTTATGAGGGGAGGGGAAGGGGGACCTTATGAGGGGAGGGGAAGGGGGACTTTATGAGGGGAGGGGAAGGGGGACTTTATGAGGGGAGGGGAAGGGGGATTTATGAGGGGAGGGGGAAGGGGGACTTATGAGGGGAGGGGAAGGGGGACTTTATGAGGGGAGGGGAAGGGGGACTTTATGAGGGGAGGGGAAGGGGGACTTTATGAGGGGAGGGGAAGGGGGACTTTATGAGGGGAGGGGAAGGGGGACTTTATGAGGGGGAGGGGAAGGGGGACTTTATGAGGGGAGGGGAAGGGGGACTTTATGAGGGGAGGGGGGACTTTATGAGGGGAGGGGGGATTTATGAGGGGAGGGGAGGGGGGACTTTATGAGGGGAGGGGGGGACTTTATGGGGAGGGGAGGGGGGAGTTTGAGAGGGGAGGGAAGGGGGGAGTTTGAGAGGGGAGGGGAGGGGGGAGTTTATATGGGGAGATGGAGCTTCTGAGGGGAGGGGGGTGATGTCTACAAGGGGAGGGGAGATGTCTGAGGGGAGGGGGGATGTCTATGAAGGGATGGGGGATGTCTATGAGGAGAGGGGGGATGTCCGGGAGGGGGGTTGTCTGTGAGGGGAGAGGAGGGGAGTGGAGGGGATGTCTATGAGGGGAGTGGAGGGGGATGTCTATGAGGGGAGTGGAGGGGGATGTCTATGAGGGGAGTGGAGGGGGATGTCTATGAGGGGAGTGGAGGGGGATGTCTATGAGGGGAGTGGAGGGGGATGTCTATGAGGGGAGTGGAGGGGGATGTCTATGAGGGGAGTGGAGGGGGATGTCTATGAGGGGAGTGGAGGGGGATGTCTATGAGGGGAGTGGAGGGGGATGTCTATGAGGGGAGTGGAGGGGGATGTCTATGAGGGGAGTGGAGGGGGATGTCTATGAGGGGAGTGGAGGGGGATGTCTATGAGGGGAGTGGAGGGGGATGTCTATGAGGGGAGTGGAGGGGGATGTCTATGAGGGGAGTGGAGGGGGATGTCTATGAGGGGAGTGGAGGGGGATGTCTATGAGGGGAGTGGAGGGGGATGTCTATGAGGGGAGTGGAGGGGGATGTCTATGAGGGGAGTGGAGGGGGATGTCTATGAGGGGAGTGGAGGGGGATGTCTATGAGGGGAGTGGAGGGGGGATGTCTATGAGGGGAGTGGAGGGGGATGTCTATGAGGGGAGTGGAGGGGGATGTCTATGAGGGGAGTGGAGGGGGATGTCTATGAGGGGAGTGGAGGGGGATGTCTATGAGGGGAGTGGAGGGGGGATGTCTATGAGGGGAGTGGAGGGGGGACTTTATGAGGGGAGGGGGGACTTTATGAGGGGAGGGGGGACTTTATGAGGGGAGGGGAAGGGGAAGTTTATGAGGGGAGGGGAAGTTTATGAGGGGAGATGGGGGCTTATGAGGGGAGGGGGGTGATGTCTACGAGGGGAGGGGGTGATGTCTACGAGGGGAGGGGGTGATGTCTACGAGGGGAGGGGGGACTTCATGAGGGGAGGGGGGACTTCATGAGGGGAGGGGAGGGGGGACTTCATGAGGGGGAGGGGAGGGGGGACTTCATGAGGGGAGGGGAGGGGGGGACTTCATGAGGGGAGGGGGAGGGGGGACTTCATGAGGGGAGGGGAGGGGGGGACTTCATGAGGGGAGGGGAGGGGGGACTTCATGAGGGGAGGGGAGGGGGGACTTCATGAGGGGAGGGGAGGGGGGACTTCATGAGGGGAGGGGAGGGGGGGACTTCATGAGGGGAGGGGGGCCTTCATGAGGGGGAGGGGGAGGGGGGGACTTCATGAGGGGAGGGGAAGGGGGAGTTTATGAGGGGAGGGGATGGGGGAGTTTATGAGGGGAGATGGGAGCTTATGAGGGGAGGGGGGATGTCTACGAAGGGAGGGGGAGGGGGGATGTCTACGAGGGGAGTGGAGGGGGGGGATGTCTACGAGGGGAGTGGAGGGGGGGGATGTCTACGAGGGGAGTGGGGGGGGATGTCTACGAGGGGAGTGGAGGGGGGGATGTCTACGAGGGGAGTGGAGGGGGGGATGTCTACGAGTGGAGGGGGATTGTCTATGAGGGGGAGGGGGAGTGTCTATGAGGGGAGGGGGGATGTCCGGGATGGGGGATGCCTATGAGGGGAGGGGGAGGGGGATGTCTATGAGGGGAGGGGGGATGTCTATGAGGGAGGGGGGATGTCTATGAGGGGAGGGGGGATGTCTATGAGGGGAGGGGGGATGTCTATGAGGGGAGGGGGGATGTCTATGAGGGGGAGGGGGGATGTCTATGAGGGGAGGGGGGATGTCTATGAGGGGAGGGGGGATGTCTATGAGGGGAGGGGGATGTCTATGAGGGGAGGGGGATGTCTATGAGGGGAGGGGGGATGTCTATGAGGGGAGGGGGATGTCTATGAAGGGAGGGGGGAGGGGGGATGTCTATCAGGGGAGGAGGGTGTCTGTGAGGGGAGGGGAGGCAGGGAGGGGGAGGAGAGGGGTGGAGGGGGGAGGGAGGAGGAGGGGGAGGGTGCAGGAGGGGAGGGGTGAGGGAGGGGAGGGGAAGGATGGGAGGAGAGGGGGAAGGTGGGGAGGAGAGGGGGTAGGGGAGGGAGGAAGGGGGAGGAGGAAGAGGAGGGGAGATGAGGAGGGAAGGAGGAGGGAGGAGGGGAGGAGGAGGGGGGAGGGGAGGAGGAGGGGGGAGGGGAGGAGGAGGGGGAGGGGGGAGGGGAGGAGGAGGGGGAGGGGAGGGAGGAGGAGGGGTGAAGGGGAGGAGGAGGGGGCGGGGGGAGAGGAGAGGGGAGGAGAGGAGGGGGAGCGGGAGAGGGGGGGAGCGGGAGGAGGAGGGGTGAGACAGGGGGAGGAGGACAGGGGGAGGAGACAGGGGGAGGGGGAGGAGGGGAAGGGGTGGAGGGGGGAGTGGGAGGAGGAGAGGGGGGGATGGGGGGAGAGGTGAGGGAGGGGGAGGAGAGGGGGGGAGGGGATGGGGATGGGGGGGGATGGGGAGGGGAGGGGGAGGGCGGGGAGGGGAGGGGGGAGGGCGGGGAGGGATGGGGGGAGGGGAGGAGAGTAGGGGGAGGTGTGGGGGAGGGGGAGGGGAGGGCGGGGAGGGGATGGGGGGAGGGGAGGAGAGTAGGGGGAGGTGTGGGGGAGGGGGAGGTGTGGGGGAGGGGGGAGGGGAGGGCGGGGAGGGATGGGGGGAGGGGAGGAGGGTGGGGGAGGTGTGGGGGAGGGGGGTGTGGAACAGTCTCCACGTCCCCGGGTTGAGCCGAGCGGCCTCTTTTCTCCTCGGGCTTTTCCCTCAGTCCCTCCCTCCCGGGTCCAGATCTAGACCTGGGCCTGGGCCTAGGCCTCCGCCTCGCCTGGCGCACTGACCGAGCTGCAGCAGCGCGTACATCAGCCCCAGGACGGAGACCAGGAAATAGACAACAAAGACGCTCCGGAGCTTGAGCCGCGTCAGCCTCATGGCGCCGACCCCAACAGGGAGACGGACACCCTCACGTCATTTCCGCTGCGCGCCAACCGCCCTCGTTCCGCGTCACTTCCGTTCCCCGCTGCCCGGGATAGACCGCTTTCACAACGCGTCACATCCGGATCCGCCGCCTCGTTTTCAGCTGCCCCCACCCCCAGCTTACTTCCCTTCCCCAATCAACATGTGTTTTCAAATCCTCTCTGTGAATGCACCACACAGGAAAGAACATGCACAACCCTATAAATGCCAGATATTATTTAGCCCCGACAAGGAAAAAACAACCCACAAGTTTCTAAACTACCATATTAATTAGGATAACTCGAATCTTTTATGAAACAAGAGCAATATACTGCGGGATGCTAGAAATCTGAAATGAGAGCAGAATATCCTGGAAATGCTCAGCAGGTCTGGGCACCAGCCCTAGAAGGAGAAACACTCAACTCTTCAGTTCGGCAACTCTTCCTCGGAATTCTTATTTTACAATTTCCCACCGCTGGAGAAACTTATCTCCTACACAACCTGTTGTTTGAAGTCTTGTTAATCTCAGGCCAAATGATTCCTTACTTCCAGGACCCCTAAATTGTGAGAATGCACTTGTCCTGGCCAGAGATCTAATTCTTCTGGAGTAAGAATCATTGCAACTTAAAACATGACCTTAAAAAGCAGAGGCGTGTATATTGAAGAAGGATTGTGATCTTCCTTTTTTTATTGTTGACATATTTTAATATACATAATATATAAATCTTACTGCCAGCATTTCTTAAAGAGTTGACAGCTTATAATTTATGGATTTACTGCTGAGTTGTCAGGTTGTCCCTGTCTATATTGGATTTTTCTTTGTTGTTGCTGCTCTCAGTTTCATCCTGATTGGCTTTAAGGTGTCTCATTCCTGATTGGCTGACGTGTCACTGTGCAATTACAATTGGGGTCTGGAAGATGGGAGTTACTGCAATTGGTCAAGCGTGAGGTGCCAACAGTCAAAATGTTTAAACATTTGGCTTTAAAAAACCATCAGGAGATTTATTTACTTCATTAAAAAAAATAAAAATGAATAACAATTTCAGGCGGGGGAGGGGGTGAGGGTGCGGTGTGGTGGAGTCCAGAACAAGGTGGCAGAACCTTAAAATTGGAGCCAGGCCGTTCAGGGGTGATGTCAGGAAGTATGTCTTCACACAAAGGGGTATGGAAATCTGGAACTCCTCCCCAAAAAGCTGCTGAGTCTAGTGGTCAATTGGAAATGTTAAAACTGAGATTGATAGATTTTTGTTGGGTAAGGGGATTAAGGGTTATGGAACCAAGGTGGGTAGATGGAATTAAGATGCAGATCTGACATGATCACATTGGAATGGTGCTAACCTTTATTTTTTTTTTGCTTGGTCCTAACCACAGTGAGAACCACTGCGTAAGATGGAGCAAGTGAGTTGTTAAATCTTCAATAAGTGAGTGCAAACTTTTGGTCCCTACATGCACGCTCTGCTCTTACTTATTGTCGGCCCTCTATTTGTCCATTTTTTCTACTGTCAACTCCTGTGAGCTAATTTTGTTAAAAGAAGTGTCCCAAGGAAGTTTTACAAAGCATTCCTGAGGCTAATTCAAGATCTACCTAAGGACCCAGGAACAGAGTTTGAATAAAGGAACAGAAGCCTGAGGGAGTCCTACATCAGATCCTGGGGATGTCAGGCTCCCATCCTGTTTCATTGTCTCATTTGCCTCCATTAATGATGATTCAAATGTGCTTCTGGTTGACTTCACGCATTCCACTCTTCCTAAACTTGACCTCACCCAAACCTCTGCTGCTGCATCCTAACTCACACGAAGTTCTGTACAGGCCACCACTCCCCGTGCTTGCTGGCCTACATTATGCCATGGTCTGGCAATGCCACAAACTTCAAATTCTCAACCTCACACTTCCCCACCAAGTATAACAAAATGTCAGGTGAGGTTCACTGTACAAACCTAATTTATCTCTTAACCAAAATCATTAAAACAGATTCACTGGTTTTTGTCTCATTACTCATTGTGAAAACTCACTTTGTGTATATTGCCTGTTGCCTGTATTACCCAGCATAAACCTGATAGGCTGAATGGCCATCCACTTTGCCATAATGACTCTATGACTCCAGTAGTAGCTTCATTTCGAAACAAAGTCAATTGCTGTGAAGAGCTTTAGGATGTCTTCGGGTTGTAAAGGACATTTATCCACAGAGCTGTTTCACTGCTGAGCAAACACAATTGAGAAGCCGCCCAACAGTGGTGAACGCACAGTTCACAATAACTCAGGTAATCAAGTGAATCTCTGCCACAGATTGGACAATGTGGGTGACTGGGGAAATATTCACAGGCAGACTGTGAGAGATAAGGTGACTGGATTAATAATTAAAATAAAATAGCTTTCAACAATCAAAAGTGAACTGAACACTGAGTTCACCTCACTCCTGGTTAAAGATTCAGTCTCAAGCAGGTCTGAAAAAGAAAAACAGATAAAATGTTGTGGAGGATGCAGACACAAGAATAAAACTGATATGGTGGACCTATCATCCATTAATGGAAACCACCCGATCTTTATTTCAAAGGACATGATTTGTGGTAAATTCCAACAACCAAGCCTGTTTGTAATGTCCCTCCATGGTCTGTATTAGATTTAAGATTATTTCTTCCACCTTAGTTTTCTTCACATGACACCTACCCGTTGATAGGCACCCTTTGATGTCTGTGCCCCTACCTCATTCTCTATCCTTTAAAATATTTCTGAATTCCGTCCCCTCATTCTCCATAATAAAATGACTAAATGGTAAAATAGTAATAACAAATGGGCAACAGAAATTCAGCCAATCATCAGTAACCAAAAAATTCGAGAGCTGCTGGATGTGAATTAAATACTTTAATGCTACAGACTTGCATACATTTGTACATTCTATCTGCTGTGAGGGTTATACTTTTTGGAAAATTGGGAGTACATTGAGTTTTGATAACTCTCCATCCTGAATTGTTTTTTTTTATGCTTACAAGTTCATTTTTGGTCTGTGAGCAGACTGCTTTTTTCCCCAAGAAATCACGTTTCATTTAGCTGACCGGCTGGACACCCAGTGAGAGAAGAGCTACTTTGTTTACTTGAGTTAAATAAAAACGGCTCTTGCCAGCCTGGGGCTCCTGCTGATTGGTTGGAAATGCCTGGCTTGGACAAGTTCCTCCTGGATATTTTATTTTGCACTCAGTCTGTGTGAGTTGCTTCTGGGAGGCAGACAGTGAAGAAAGCCTGTCTCCCTCTCTCCCTCTCCCTGTATTGTCTGCAGTCCTGAGTGAGTTAACCCTTGGTTGGAAAATTCTCATCTCAGTATAACTCATCTCTCACTCACTTTCCCAGAACTGCTTTATCCAATTCAGGGTCGTGGGAAGTTGAAGCCTGTCCTGACAGGCAATGGGTGCTCAGTGAGGTACACCCAGCACGGGACGCCAGTCCATCACAGGGAACGCACTCCATCACAGGGCACGCACTCACATGCACACGCACACAGTAAGGGGCAATTTAACTGTAGCCAATCCATCTAACCAACATGTCTTTGGACAGTGGGAGGAAACTGGAGCACGTGGACACAGGGAGAGCGTGCAAACTCCACACAGACAGACACCAAGATCAGAATCTAACCTGGGTCCCTGGCAGACAAGCTAACCACCATGCCACCCAGTATAACTCCTCTGTATTTGTTTAAAACCTGCAAAGCTGTGACAAGCAAGAGTTATCAGAAATAGTGTTTCACCAGTGGCCCATGTGAAAAGACTTCCAGTTCTGCTGTGACCAGAACTCTGTCAGAACAACAACATCAGAAAGGTTCGATCTTTATACTTTTTAAAGTGTCCCCTACATCAATCTCTGTAGAGACCTTATTTGTCTTGTTTTTGTTTTGTATTTATGCATGGGTTTATGTGTGTTTGGGATTCTTTTTTAGAAAGGGGTAAATTGTTACACTTTCAGGTTATAAATTCCACGTTAACCAGTTTTGCAATTTGTTTTAAAAGAAATTTGTTTTATAATAAATCAATTATTGTGTTTATTGAAAGAAGCCTGGTTAAAGTCTCTTTGATGCTGGATATATCAGTAGCGAAGGTAAACAATTAGCCATTTTGGTGAATGAATTAAAAATGTAAGTATTGTTGCAAGCTGTGGAGTGGTGGGGCTAGAATTAACAGCGCACTCATCCCATCCCGGCCATGACATTGGCATCAGTCGTAATTCCAGCACCGCCATCTCCTGCTGAATAATTGATTCATTGTTGCCCCCCTTTCCCCATCCTGACCTCCCACCTCCATTTAAAATAGAACATTTCACAGAACATCAATTTTGAAACATGTTGCTTGCTTGAAACCCCAGCTATTAAGGCCCCACTGGGACCTGGATTTGATTACAGGTCAGCTCTAAGGTACAGAAGCTGCCGCTTTCTGTTGCTTGTGAGGATCCCACATGAATTTGTTCGAGTCTGAATTTGAATGAAACCTACACAGACCGATGCCGCTTGCGGGTGTCCTGTTAAGCAGATTGTAACAATGGCAGAATTAAAACGTTAGGTGTTAACAGTCGGATAAGCTTCATAAACTTGGCTGAATGATTCAGCCCATAGAAACACCAAGGTTGACAAAAGTCAGAGGAAAGTGACCCAAGTCGTGAAGTATCAACAAGGTTGTACCATTGACTTAAAAACCTTTACACTATAGGAGAAAGTGAGCTGGCAAAATGCCAGTGGGGGGACAGCAAGGAAGCAGGAGCTAGAAGATTCCTGAATACTCTTTCGGAAGAGAACTTTGTCCCAAATCCTCCCTGTGACAGTGTATCTCAATCCTCCACCCGACATACCCCTGTGCAGCAGTGGAACTTCACAAACTAGCACTCTTCTGTTCTGTTGGGCAGCAGTGGTTACACCTGGCACAGTCTAACTGGCTCTTGGCCAGCCAAAGGCTAACACTGCTACATCATGCTCTTGGCTCCATCTCTTTGGCCCATCACCAGGTAAAGATGGTGAACTGCCATCATTCTTTCTTTGCTTGTCCCGGCCAATCTCCCATCATCCATCTGACCCCTCCCCCCCCCCCACCCCCCCACCCCTGCCCGTAAACATCAGCTCACCCTCAGCTCTACTGCCCCGTGTCCTAACTTGCATTACGTCCCATTCACTGGTCACTCTGTGTGCTCACTGATGTCCAGCAATGTCTCAATTTTAAGATTCTTAAGCTGTGTTTAAGTCCTTTCGTGGCCTTGCCCACCCCCGGCTCTTCCCATTCCAGACCTCCTCCAGGTTCTCCAGTTCTGGTCTCTTGCGCACCTTTAGCTTTCTTCACCCCGCCATTGGTGGCGATGCCTTCATCTCCTGGACCCTAAGCTCTGGAACTTCCTATCTGAAACCCTTTGTCTCTTTACCACTTCCTCCTAATTCAAGAAGCTTCTTAAAACCTACCCTCTTTGGTTTGGTTTTAACCTTCTCCCATTCTTACCCTGCAAAGCTCCTCAGGAGGCTTCACTTGGCTAAGACACTCTAGCAATCTAAGTTTTTATTTGTTGTTAACAATGTGTAGCCAGATGACATACGACATCTGACCTGGGCTAGGGGCCATCAATATAACCCAATAATAATCACTAGAAATCAATACAGGTCGCTAATAAATCCAACTGGGAATTCAGGAGAAAGACAATGATGCTGTTTTCTGAGGAGAGAGAGGGCTGAACTCTCTCTGCTGAATCTCAGATCCAACCTGCTTATAGTTTGATATCTTTCAATATCTAAACAGACATTTTTGTGGTTTATTGTAATGGGTTATAACCTGTTATTGTTTTTCAACACTAGAGAAATTTATCCCCATAGAGATCTGCTCATAGAGAGTAATGCTACTTTGGTTAACATATGTCTGTTTTTAATCAATGCCACTGCTTTCTGCTCTGTGGGTGTCCCAGCTGATAACGTGTGTGTGTGTGTGTGAGAGAGAGAGTGTATCTGTGTGTCCCTGTGTCTGTGTGTCCCTGTGTGTGCGTGCCCCTGTGTTTCTGTGTGCGCGTGTCCCTGTGTGCGCATGTCCCTGTGTTTCTGTGTGCGCGTGTCCCTGTGTGCACGTGTCCCTGTGTGTGTGTGTTTCTGTGTGCGCGTGTCCCTGTGTGCACGTGTCCCTGTGTGCGTGTGTCCCTGTGTGTGTGTGTCCCTGTGTGCGCATGCCACTGTGTGCGCGTGTTTCTGTGTGTGCGTGTCCCTGTTTGTGCGTGTCCCTATGTGCGCGTGTCCCTATGTGCGCGTGTCCCTGTGTGCGTGTGTCCCTGTGTGCGCGTGTCCTTTGTGTGCGCGTGTCCCTGTGTGCGCGTGTCCCTGTGTGCATGTGTCCCTGTGTGCGCATGTCCCTATGTGCGCGTGTTTCTGTGTGCGCGTGTTTCTGTGTGCGCGTGTCCCCGTGTGCGCGTGTCCCTGTGTGCGCGTGTCCCTGTGTGTGCGTGTCCCTGTTTGTGCGTGTCCCTATGTGCGCGTGTTTCTGTGTGCACGTGTCCCTGTGTGTGTGTGTCCCTATGTGCGCGTGTTTCTGTGTGCGCGTGTTTCTGTGTGCGCGTGTCCCCGTGTGCGCGTGTCCGTGTGCGCGTGCCCTGTGTGTGCGTGCCCTGTGTGTGCGTGCCCCTGTTTGTGCGTGTCCCTGTGTGCGCGTGTTTCTGTGTGCACGTGTCCCTGTGTGCGCGTGTCCCTGTGTGTGCGTGTCCCTGTGTGCGTGTGTCTCTGTGTGCACGTGTCCTTTGTGTGCGTGTGTCTCTGTGTGCATGTGTCCCTGTGTGCGTGTGTCCCTATGTGCGTGTGTCTCTGTGTGCACGTGTCCTTTGTGTGTGCGTGTCCCTGTGTGCGTGTGTCCCTGTGTGCATGTGTCCCTGTGTGCGTGTGTCCCTATGTGCGCGTGTTTCTGCGTGCGCGTGTCCCCGTGTGCGCGTGTCCCTGTGTGCGCGTGCCCTGTGTGTGTGTGCCCCTGTGTGTGTGTGTCCCTGTGTGCGCGTGTCCCTGTGTGCGCATGTCCCTGTGTGTGCGTGTTTCTGTGTGCACGTGTCCCTGTGTGCGCGTGTCCCTGTGTGCGCGTGTCCCTGTGCACGCGTGTTTCTGTGTGCGCGTGTTTCTGTGTGCGCGTGTCCCTGTGCGCGCGTGTTTCTTTATGTGTGTGTGTGTGTCCCTGTGTGTGCGTGCCCCTGTGTGTGTGTGTGTGTGTGTCCCTGTGTGTGCATGCCCCTGTGTGTGTGTGTGTGTGTCCCTGTGTGTGCGTGCCCCTGTGTGTGCGTGCCCCTGTGTGCGCGTGTTTCTGTGTGCGCGTGTCCGTGTGCGCGTGTCCCTGTGTGTGTGTGCCCCTGTGTGTGCGTGCCCCTGTGTGTGCGTGCCCCTGTGTGCGCGTGTCCGTGTGCGCGTGTCCCTGTGTGCGCGTGACCCTGTGTGCACGTGGCCCTGTGTGTGTGTCCCTGTGTGCGTGTGTCCCTGTGTGCGCGTGCCCCTGTGTGCGCATGCCCTTGTGTGCGCATGTCCCTGTGTGTGCGTGTCCCTGTGTGCCCATGTCCCTGTGTGTGCATGTCCCTGTGTGCCTGTGTCCCTGTGTGCGCGTGTTTCTGTGTGCGCGTGTTTCTGTGTGCGTGTGTTTCTGTGTGCGCGTGTTTCTGTGTGCGTGTGTTTCTGTGTGTGTGTGTCCCTATGTGCGCGTGTTTCTGTGTGCGCGTGTCCCTGTGTGTGCATGTCCCTGTGTGCCCTTGTCCCTGTGTGCGTGTGTTTCTGTGTGTGTGTGTCCCTATGTGCGCGTGTTTCTGTGTGCGCATGTCCCTGTGTGCGCGTGTCCCTGTGTGCACGTGTCCCTGTGTGCCCGTGTCCCTGTGTGCGCGTGTCCCTGTGTGCCCGTGTCCCTGTGTGCGCGTGTCCCTGTGTGTGTGTATGTCTGTGTGCACATGTCCCTGTGTGTGTGTGTCCCTGTGTGTGTGTGTCCCTGTGTGTGTGTGCCCCTGTGTGCCCGTGTCCCTGTGTGCACGTGTCCCTGTGTGCCCGTGTCCCTGTGTGCGCGTGTCCCTGTGTGTGTGTATGTCTGTGTGCACATGTCCCTGTGTGTGTGTGTCCCTGTGTGTGTGTGTCCCTGAGTGCGCGTGTCCCTGTGTGTGCGTGCCCCTGTGTGTGTGTGTGTCTGTGTGCACCTGTCCCTGTGTGCCCGTGTCCCTGTGTGCGCGTGTCCCTGTGTGCGTGTGTCCCTGTGTGCACGTGTCCCTGTGTGCGTGTGTCCCTGTGTGCGTGTGTCCCTGTGTGCGTGTGTCCCTGTGTGTGCGTGTCCCTGTGTGTGCGTGTCCCTGTGTGCGCGTGACCCTGTGTGTGCACATGTCCCTGTGTGCGCGTGTCCCTGTTTGCGCGCGTCCCTGTGTGCGCGTGTCCCTGTGTGTGTATGTCTGTGTGCACATGTCCCTGTGTGTGTGTATGTCTGTGTGCGTGTGTCCCTGTGTGCGCGTGTCCCTGTGTGTGTGAGTCCCTGTGTGCGCATGTTTCTGTGTGCGCGTGTTTCTGTATGCGCGTGCCCCTGTGTGTCTGTGTCCCTGTGTGCCCGTGTCCCTGTGTGTGTGAGTCCCTGTGTGCGCGTGTCCCTGTGCGCGTGTCCCTGTGTGTGTGAGTCCCTGTGTGCGCGTGTCCCTGTGCGCGCATGTCCCTGTGTGTGTGAGTCCCTGTGTGCGCGTGTCCCTGTGTGTGTGCCCGTGTCCCTGTGTGTCTGTGTGCCCGTTTCCCTGTGTGTGCGTGTCCCTGTGTGTGTGTGTCCCTGTTTGCCCGTGTCCCTGTGTGCACGTGTCCCTGTGTGCCCGTGTCCCTGTGTGCGCGTGTTTCTTTATGTGTGTGTGTGTCCCTGTGTGCGTGCCCCTGTGTGTGTGTGTGTGTGTGTGTGTCCCTGTGTGTGCGTGCCCCTGTGTGTGTGTGTGTGTGTGTCCCTGTGTGTGCGTGCCCCTGTGTGTGCGTGCCCCTGTGTGCGCGTGTTTCTGTGTGCGCGTGTCCGTGTGCGCGTGTCCCTGTGTGCGCATGACCCTGTGTGCATGTGGCCCTGTGTGTGTGTGTCCCTGTGTGCGTGTGTCCCTGTGTGCGTGTGCCCCTGTGTGCGCGTGTCCCTATGTGCGCGTGTTTCTGTGTGCGCGTGTCCCCGTGTGCGCGTGTCCCTGTGTGCACGTGCCCTGTGTGTGTGTGCCCCTGTGTGTGTGTGTCCCTGTGTGCGCGTGTCCCTGTGTGCGCGTGTCCCTGTGTGCACGTGTCCCTGTGTGCGCGTGTCCCTGTGTGCGCGTGTCCCTGTGTGTGTGTGTGTGTCTGTGTGTGCGTGCCCCTGTGTGTGTGTGTGTGTGTGTCCCTGTGTGTACGTGCCCCTGTGTGTGTGTGTGTGTGTGTGTCCCTGTGTGTGCGTGCCCCTGTGTGTGCGTGCCCCTGTGTGCGCGTGTTTCTGTGTGCGCGTGTTTCTGTGTGCGCGTGTCCCTGTGTGCGCGTGACCCTGTGTGCACGTGGCCCTGTGTGTGTGTGTCCCTGTGTGCGTGTGTCCCTGTGTGCGCTTGCCCCTGTGTGCGCGTGCCCTTGTGTGCGCATGTCCCTGTGTGTGCGTGTCCCTGTGTGCCCATGTCCCTGTGTATGCATGTCCCTGTGTGCCTGTGTCCCTGTGTGCGCGTGTTTCTGTGTGCGCGTGTTTCTGTGTGCGTGTGTTTCTGTGTGCGCGTGTTTCTGTGTGCGCGTGTTTCTGTGTGCGTGTGTTTCTGTGTGCGCGTGTTTCTGTGTGCGCGTGTTTCTGTGTGCGCGTGTCCCTGTGTGTGCATGTCCCTGTGTGCCCTTGTCCCTATGTGCGCGTGTTTCTGTGTGCGCATGTCCCTGTGTGCGCGTGTCCCTGTGTGCACGTGTCCCTGTGTGCCCGTGTCCCTGTGTGCGCGTGTCCCTGTGTGCCCGTGTCCCTGTGTGCGCTTGTCCCTGTGTGTGTGTATGTCTGTGTGCACATGTCCCTGTGCGTGTGTGTCCCTGTGTGTGTGTGCCCCTGTGTGCCCGTGTCCCTGTGTGCACGTGTCCCTGTGTGCCCGTGTCCCTGTGTGCGCATGTCCCTGTGTGTGTGTATGTCTGTGTGCACATGTCCCTGTGTGTGTGTGTCCCTGTGTGTGTGTGTCCCTGAGTGCGCGTGTCCCTGTGTGTGCGTGCCCCTGTGTGTGTGTGTGTGTGTCTGTGTGCACCTGTCCCTGTGTGCCCGTGTCCCTGTGTGTGCGTGTCCCTGTGTGCGTGTGTCCCTGTGTGCACGTGTCCCTGTGTGCGTGTGTCCCTGTGTGCGTGTGTCCCTGTGTGTGCGTGTCCCTGTGTGTGCGTGTCCCTGTGTGCGCGTGACCCTGTGTGTGCACGTCCCTGTGTGTGTGTATGTCTGTGTGCACATGTCCCTGTGTGCGCGTGTCCCTGTTTGCGCGCGTCCCTGTGTGCGCGTGTCCCTGTGTGTGTATGTCTGTGTGCACATGTCCCTGTGTGTGTGTATGTCTGTGTGCGTGTGTCCCTGTGTGCGCGTGTCCCTGTGTGTGTGAGTCCCTGTGTGCGCATGTTTCTGTGTGCGCGTGTTTCTGTGTGCGCGTGCCCCTGTGTGTCTGTGTCCCTGTGTGCCCATGTCCCTGTGTGTCTGTGTGCCCGTTTCCCTGTGTGTGCGTGTCCCTGTGTGTGCGTGTCCCTGTTTGCCCGTGTCCCTGTGTGCGCGTGTCCCTGTGTGTGTGTATGTCTGTGTGCACATGTCCCTGTGTGTGTGTGTCCCTGTGTGTGTGTGTCCCTGTGTGTGTGTGCCCCTGTGTGCCCGTGTCCCTGTGTGCACGTGTCCCTGTGTGCCCGTGTCCCTGTGTGTGCGTGTCCCTGTGTGTGTGTATGTCTGTGTGCACATGTCCCTGTGTGTGTGTGTCCCTATGTGTGTGTGTCCCTGTGTGCGCGTGTCCCTGTGTGTGCGTGCCTCTGTGTGTGTGTGTGTCTGTGTGCACATGTCCCTGTGTGTGCGTGCCCCTGTGTGTGTGTGTGTCTGTGTGCACCTGTCCCTGTGTGCCCGTGTCCCTGTGTGCGCGTGTCCCTGTGTGCGTGTGTCTCTGTGTGCACGTGTCCCTGTGTGCGTGTGTCCCTGTGGTGCGTGTGTCCCTGTGTGCGTGTGTCCCTGTGTGCGTGTCCCTGTGTGTGCGTGTCCCAGTGTGCGCGTGACCCTGTGTGTGCGCGTCCCTGTGTGCGCGTGTCCCTGTTTGCACGCGTCCCTGTGTGCGCGTGTCCCTGTGTGTGTATGTCTGTGTGCACATGTCCCTGTGTGTGTGTATGTCTGTGTGCGTGTGTCCCTGTGTGCGCGTGTCCCTGTGTGTGTGAGTCCCTGTGTGCGCGTGTTTCTGTGTGCGCGTGTTTCTGTGTGCGCGTGCCCCTGTGTGTCTGTGTCCCTGTGTGCGCGTGTCCCTGTGTGTCTGTGTCCCTGTGTGCCCGTGTCCCTGTGTGTGTGAGTCCCTGTGTGCGCGTGTCCCTGTGTGTGTGAGTCCCTGTGTGCGCGTGTCCCTGTGTGTGTGCCCGTGTCCCTGTGTGTCTGTGTGCCCGTGTCCCTGTGTGTGCCCATGTCCCTGTGTGTGCGTGTCCCTGTTTGCCCGTGTCCCTGTGTGCACATGTCCCTGTGTGTGCGTGTCCCTGTGTGCATGTGTCCCTGTGTGCGTGTGTCCCTGTGTGTGTGTGTCCCTGTGTGTGTGTGCCCCTGTGTGCCCCTGTCCCTGTGTGCGCGTGTCCCTGTGTGTGTGTGTTTCTGTGTGTGTATGTTTCTGTGTGCCCATGTCCCTATGTGCGCGTGTCCCTGTGTGCGCGTGACCCTGTGTGCCCGTGTCCCTGTGTGTGTGTTTCTGTGTGCGTGTGTCCCTGTGTGCGCGTGTCCCTGTGTGTGTGTGTCCCTGTGTGTGTGTGTCCCTGTGTGTGTTTACCCCTGTGTGTCCGTGTCCCTGTGTGCGCGTGTCCCTGTGTGCGTGTGACCCTGTGTGCCCGTGTCCCTGTGTGCGCGTGTCCCTGTGTGTGCGTGTCCCTGTGTGCCCGTGTCCCTGTGTGCCCGTGTCCCTGTGTGCGCGTTTGTGTGCGCGTGCCCCTGTGTGCGCGTGTCCCTGTGTGCGCGTGTCCCTGTGTGCGCGTGACCCTGTGTGCCCGTGTCCCTGTGTGCGCGTGTCCCTGTGTGTGCATGTCCCTGTGTGCCCGTGTCCCTGTGTGCCCGTGTCCCTGTGTGCGCGTTTGTGTGTGCGTGCCCCTGTGTGCGCGTGCCCCTGTGTGCACGTTTGTGTGTGCATGCCCCTGTGTGCGCGTGTCCCTGTGTGTGCGTTTGTGTGTGCGTGCCCCTGTGTGCGCGTGTCCCTGTGTGTGTGTTTGTGTGTGCGTGCCCCTGTGTGCGCCTGTCCCTGTGTGTGCGTGTCCCTGTGTGTGTGCCCGTGTCCCTGTGTGTGCTTGTCCCTGTGTGTGCGTGCCCCTGTGTGTCTGTGTGTGTGTGTGTGTGTGTGTCCCTGTGTGTGTGTGTCCCTGTGTGTCTGTGTCACTGTGTACCCGTGTCCCTGTGTGCCCGTGTCCCTGTGTGTGCCTGTCCCTGTGTGTGCGTGCCCCTGTGTGTCTGTATTTATGTGTGCGTGTCCCTGTGTGCGTGTGTCCCTGTGTGTCTGTGTCACTGTGTACCCGTGTCCCTGTGTGCCCGTGTCCCTGTGTGTGCCTGTCCCTGTGTGTGCGTGCCCCTGTGTGTCTGTATTTATGTGTGCGTGTCCCTGTGTGCGTGTGTCCCTGTGTGTCTGTGTGTGCGTGTCCCTGTGTGCATGTGCCCTGTGTGTGTGTGCCCCTGTGTGTGCGTGTCCCTGTGTGCGTGTGCCCTGTGTGTGTGTGCCCCTGTGTACGCGTGTCCCTGTGTGTCTGTGTGCACGTGTCCCTGTGTGTCTGTGTGCGCGTGTCCCTGTGTGTCTGTGTGCGCGTGTCCCTGTGTGCGCGTGTCCCTGTGTGTCTGTGTGTGCGTGTCCCTGTGTGCGCGTGTCCCTGTGTGCGTGTGTCCCTGTGTGCGCGTGTCCCTGTGTGCGCGTGTCCCTGTGTGCGCGTGTCCCTGTGTGTGTGTGTAGGAGCAGACACCATTAGCTGTTAATACTCACACACTGTGTTCTTTACACATTCTCATTTGCCCTTCAGTAGCAGCTGCTTTGCTAGCAGTTGTTTCTGGCACTGTACTCTTTGCCCTGTCAGAACCCAAGAATGGTGCATGATGCCCTCCTAACAGTCATCCTCCGCCGCCCCCACCCCACACCCTCCAACAGCCCCGAAGACAATACATCCTGTGCTTTGCAAAGACCCAATGACCTAATGTCAACCGATTGTGGTACTGACAGGGATTGTTGGGCACATTGCCATCAGCTTTGCTAAGCTATCCCTATCCCTATGACACAAATGTGCAAATAAAGGCTCGGCAGAGTACAAAGAAAAGTACAGCACAGGAACAGGCCCTTTGGCCCTCCAAGCCTGCGCCGATCATATTGCCCGTCAACTAAAACATTTTGCACTTCCGGGGTCCGTATCCCTCTGTTCCCATCCTATTCATGTATTTGTCCAGCTGCCTCTTAAACACCACTATCGTACCTGCTTCCACCACCTCCTCTGGCAGCGAGTTCCAGACACTCACTACCCTCTGCGTAAAAAACTTGCCTCGCACATTTCCTCTATAGTTTTCTCCTCTCACCTTAAATCTATGTCCCCTAGTAATAGACTCTTCCACCCTGGGAAAAAGCTTCTGACTATCTACTCTGTCCATGCCACTCATCATTTTGTAAACTTCTATCAAGTCGTCCCTCAATCTGCGTCGCTCTAGTGAGAACAATCCGAGTTTCTCCAACCTCTCCTCATAGCTAATAACATCCAGACCAGGCAGCATCCTGGTAAACCTCCTCTGCACCCACTCCAGCGCCTCCACGTCCTTCTGGTAATGTGGCGACCAGAATTGCACGCAATATTCCAAGTGTGGCCTAACCAAGGTTCTATCCAGCTGCAGCATGACTTCCCAGCTTTTATACTCAATACCCTGCCAATGAAGGCAAGCATGCCATATGCCTTCCTGACTACCTTACCCACCTGCGTTGCCACTTTCAGTGACCTGTGGACCTGTACACCCGGATCCCTCTGCCCGTCGATGCACTTAAGGGTTCTGCCATTTACTCTATAATTCCTGCCTGTATTAGACCTTCCAAAATGCATTACCTCACATTTGTCCGGATTAAACTCCATCTGCCATTTCTCTGCCCAAGTCTCTAACCGATCTATATCCCGTTGTATCCTTTGACAATCCTCTTCCCTATCTGCAACTCCTCCAACCTTAGTGTCGTCTGCAAACTTACTAAAATGTACATAATGATGACATCAGTGTCCTAAGATCAACCTATCTGCTCCCTGTCTAGTTTATGAATACTCACCCAGTCTTTGTTCTCTGAGATTTTCCCTTATATCCTCCAAGATCCAGAAGCTGCAAGTGTCATTTAATCGCCACTTATCTCCTGCTCCCCTGTCTTGCTTTCCAACTTTGGTGCTGTTCTGGAATCCTGAAAGCAAATTAAACCCCTCGTCCTTCTTTTAAAAGGGGTAGAGAAATGGAGATTGACAGCAAGACAAGGACAGTGATCCATTTTGGCCCTCCAACCTGCTCTAGTCTTTAACCCTGACCCCCTGACCTCTTCAGATTCCTCATTGCTACAATTGTTTTCCTGTTACACCTTACAGGATGAATGAACTGAAACAGTGAGTGGATTATTGATGGTCTTAAAGGTTGATAAACCATCAGCTGCTTGGTGTCTTAGTCAAATATTTCTAACAGGTGAGGAGTGCACTATTCCCTGAGAATTCCTCCCTCATTGGGTTGATGATGTTTGATTGACAACAGAAAAAAGAAAGACTTGCATTTCTGTAGCGCTTTTCTCAACCACCAGATATCTCAAAGTGCTCCACAGCCAATGAAGTACTTTATGAAGTGTGCTCACTGTTGTAATGTAGTAAGTGCATCAGCCAATGTGCGCACAGCAAGCTCCCACATACAGCAATGTGATAATGACCCAGATCATCTGTTTTTTAGTGATGTTGGCTGAGGGATAAATATTGGCCCCAGGACAGAGCTCCCACCTTCTCCCCTTCCAATAGTGGCCGTGGGATCTTTTATATCCAGCCTATTAGGGGGCTGGGTTTAGCATATCATCTGAAACACAGCACCCTCTTGGTACTGCACTGAAGTGTCACCTTAATGTTTGTACTCAAGCCCTGGAGTGGAGCTTGAACCTAGAACCTTGTGATTTAGAGGTAAGAATGCTACTTACTGAGCTATGGCTGTGTTGCAAGTCTGAGCTACACTTTCCAGAGAAGGATGATGGTGGATGATTCAGTATCTCACCCTGAAATTGCACCTTGCTAATACCTGTTAAATGATTCACACCTCCCACACTGGTGGCACCCAGTCAATTCACAAGGAAAACACTAACACATCCAATTGAGAAGAAATTTACTGGCACAAGAACCAAAAACACAAGTTCATAACCACGGCCGTTTTTCTTTGAGTTTGAAGTTAATCTCAACCCAAATTCATGTCTTTACAAGTGCAGTATCCTTCATGGGAGATAGCGATGGCCTCACCAGTTTTCCTGGAAGACGAATGAACAATATCAATCAAACTGAAGCGAAAGGCCTGTTCTATCAGTGATAAGTGACAATCTGTGGTCCTCACATCATCTTTTAAATGCAAATGGGCTCCTTGTCACTCTATCGAGCTGCAAGATATTCAGCAAACAGGGGCAAACACCAGGAGATTGTTCTAGAAATTTGGAGGTAACTCTCACAAAACCATTTAGTTTCCATCTTCCATTCTTTCCATTTACAGGAGACGCTTCACTCTTTAACAAGGGGAGGAATTGTAAAGTATACTCACTGGTTATGACGACATATACGGCAGGGGTTTAAATAATCCCTGCCATTTGTCCCACAGACGGGAACGTAACGGGAGGGACAGTCTGGGAGTTTGGGGTAATCAGCACACCTTAACTGCAAAAAATGGAATTAACACCATCATAACCAGTGTCAATGTTTGAAAAAAAACATTCCCCAGCATTCAGAAACTTGTCTACTGACAATCTTACCTCGATTGCGTCTGTCCATGGCACGTCTGAAACAGGAAATTACAGAGGGTTCTTAGAGGACACAAGTTTTCCAAGATCACTCACACATTGTTTATTAATGGGCAGAAGGATTTGAGATGGGTTTCGCACTGATAATTTGATTAACCAGTCCAAGCTAAAAGACCTGAGTAACTGATATCATCTGAGTTAGCAATCTTTACAGAAACAGCCCTGTAAAATTCCCCAATTCTCTCCAATTATCACAGCTCACACTCCGGATGGGAAATGGCTCCTTCAGTCCCGGTGCAAAAGGGAAGATTCTCACCCATAATTTCAGCAATAATCTCCATCTCTTAGCGGTAGCGCAGATTCACTTTAAACTATCAGAAATTTATAATCTTGAAAAAACTCCCACTAAAGAATCACAGATGCCTCAGGCTTTTGAATTCCTCTATAAAATCTCCTCTCAACTTTCTTTTCTCCGAAGAAAACAGTCCCAACTTATCCAATCTTTCTTCACAAGTGAAGTTCCTCATCCTCGGAACCATTCTCGTGAATCTTTTCTGCGCCCTCTCTAATGCCTTCCCATCCTTCTTAAAACACAGTGCCCACAACTGGACACAATACTCCAGACGATACTGAATCATTGACTTCTATGAATTCAGCCTAACATCTCTTTATTAACTAACAAACATTCCCTCATATTCATCTACAAATATTAGACAGTAGTATGTAAGGAACAGGCATGAATGTTACCCACCAGTGAATGTAAGAAGAATGGAAATAGTAATGAGAAGCACTCTATTCATCCTCATTGTGAGATTCCTGGAAGTGAGTTAAATGGTTTGGCACTGGGAGTACTTATGTAGTTATATATCCTGTTCCTGTTCAGCAGTTATTACTTGGAAATTGCCTGGATTACACTGAATGAGTGACTATAAACTATTGATTCAAAACTTTTTAAAAGTTTTGCTGTACATTAACAGGTAACTGGTCATAGGTAAAACCATAGCTGCTCACAACACTTGCTTTCTTCACTCCCAGGATCCGTGTTTAAATTGTCATCCTGAATAAGATGACAGGGTCTAATCTGAAATGAGTTTCGTGCAAGTCTCAATCTAGTGAATGGCAAATGTCTTCTGCAGTTCAGCATTAATCGCCATTGAGATTAGCAAGATGTAAATGTCAAAGTGGGATTGTAGGAAAACGGTTCGGAGCTTAGAGATGAGACGTATTATTAGTGGAGATCAGTGAGATGTCACTCTCAATCTAACACAGGAGATATCTGAACTTGCGATGCTTGACAGCCTAGCCAGGATTAATTTTGCTCTGTACTGGCCAGGCCTGGAAACTCTTTGAGTACCAGATCCTTCCATCTTCAGTTTTAAACTTTTCTACTCCCCAGCTCTTCCCAAAGGAATGCACTACTGTCTAGAAATGAAATGTTCCCAGCAAAGCCCCAGCGCCTTCATATCCTGGTGGAACAAGTTCTCAGCAGGAAGGAGGGCCCCTTCCTTCAGGATGTGAGCACCATTCTAACCATCCTCAAACTAACCATGAAGGGGTCAACTATCCCTGAAAAGGTCAACTATCCCTGAAAAGGTCAAACTATCCCTGAAGATGCCAAACATCCATGAAGAGGTCAAACTATCCCTTGTTATGATCCCAGCTGATGTTACTACTGGACAAGTCAGTTCCCTGCGTGAAACCCAGACCCGGCTTGATAGATCCTCACTTTTATTTGTTTGTTTAGAAACATGGAGGATGGCTACTGAACAGAGTCACAGGAGTCAGCTGATTAACTTTTAACAAAAGGATAAAACATTTATTAAACAAGAAAGGATTAACTATATTACAATACTCCTTCAACTACAACTATAACTTTACAGGTATATACAGAATCATAAGGATAACACAAGGTACAAAAGACATCTTCTACTCTCATGTTCACAGTAAGTACACTGTCCATGTAAACCAATAGGCAATCTGTGGTCAGGCACCCCACACTGTGAAACCAAGTGACAGCTGCCACCCCAAACGGATGCTATGGATCTCTCATCAACTCTCCCAGATGCGAGTCACACTGTTACCCAACCAGTCTCACTCAACTCCATCTTTCACATGAGCGTTTCCAATCTCCACTCTCAAAGAACTCGCTTTGGAATTTTCTCCCAAACCACGCTTTCGCTCCGAAGCCTTCCACAAGGGTCCACCCTCCAGGGTTTCGAACACTTCTTCTGATGTTCTTCTCCCCTGGATCGCCACGTGCGTTCACCTTCTATGCAGTCTTTCTCAGATACTCAGCCATGCCAACAGAACACCACTCCTTCACATGCCCATAGTAACAAGTTACCTTTGGCTGTCTCCTCAGACCTTCCAGCTTCTCACAAGTCCCCTTTCCCTTCAGTCTGCTTCCTGTAGCTTTCTCTCTTTAAGACAGAGCCTTTCTCTCTGCTCCTAGCTTTCACATTCACTGAACAAGGTCTTGTTCCAGATTCCTGACCTTGTTCTTTGACTTAACTTAAAGGTCTTCTTGGGAATTTTGTCTTTTTCCTTTAGGACCTGTTCCCTGCAGTTCCCTCACCCAGTAGACTGTTGACAACTTTGAGATCCAGAACTCAGTTGACATTCACTGTTACTTTAACTTTAGAGCAACTCATTTAAAGCTCTTAGACATTTTTCCCTCAGCAATCTACTAGCATGTCCAGCTAAAGAGAGACTTAAACTTCTTCCTCCACCTTAGAGCATAATCACCAGCTGAACTCAAACTGTTTTCTGTTTCTCTGTGTCTGTGGGTCCCCTGTTGTTGGACAACAGCTGTTATGCTTCCTAACTTCTGTGAAAAATACCCAATCAGTTTCTCAATTCCAGTATCATTTTGTTGTAACAATATGGCCCCAACGTCTATATCACTTGCGTCGACAGCCAACTTAAATTCTTTTACATGATTGGGTACTGCCAAAACTGGTGTCATAGTCAATACAGTTTCCAAACTATCGAATGCCTCCTGACACTCCTGCATCCATTGAAACATCTTCTTCTTTAATAGTTCAGTCAATGGAGAAACCACTTGGCTAAAATTTGGTACAAATTTCCAGTAAAACCTACTCATGCCCAGAAATCTCAGAACTTGTTGTAGGCATTGGGAAATCCACAATAGCCTTGACTTTCACATCTCTCAGAGCCTCCTTACCATGTCCAATGGTATGGCCGAGATACGTAAATTGCACTTTTGCAAATTCACTTTTAGCCAAGTTCATTGCAAAATTAGCTTCTTGTAATCGACAAAACAATTCTTCCAGATGCTGTAAATGCTGCCCCCATGTCTGACTGAAAAATATCAAGTCGTCAATATAAACAGCACAATTGCTCAGTCTTGCGATTACTTTATTTGTCAGTCTTTGAAATGTTGCAGGTGCATTTTTCATGCGAAATGACAGGACTTTAAACTGATATAGTCCACCTGGCATCACAGAAGCCTTTGCTCTCTCTGATAACGGTACTTGTCAATATCCTCTTAGCAAGTCAACCTTTGTGATAAATTTTGATTGTCCCATTTTCTCAATGCAAGCATCCAACTGTGGTATAAGATATGAATCCGCTGTTGTCACCTCATTCACCTTTCGATAGTCCACATTCAGTTTTTGTGTTCCATCCGGTTTTGGTACCAGTACAATAGGCAAACTCCAGTTACAAGACTCAATTATGTCATTTTGAAGCATGAATACAATTTATTTTTGTGCTTGTGGTAACTTTGCCAGATTTAATCCATAAGGATGTTGCCTTATCGAAGATGAAACTTCTACACACATATCATATGTCGCTAAATTTGTCCTCACCAGCTTATTGCCACAAATAGCTTGGTGTGACTGCAATGACTTCTCCAAATTACTTTGATACTTGTCCGGAAGGTAACTCAATATAACATTTAAATTTTCAAGTACCCCCTCATTATCCAATTTGATTAGAGGAAAATCAATTTCATAATCCTGCATTTCTACCTCCTCTTTATCTACCGCCACTAATACCTCCTTTTGGTCCTCTTCCCTGTCAAAGTACTTTTTAAGCACATTTACATGAAACACCCTCTGCTCCTTTCTGCTACCTGGAGTATTTATTAAATAATTTACTTCACTTGGCTTCTTTTCAATCCTGTAAGGCCCACTAAACCTTGCCTTTAATGAGTCACCCAGTACTGGTAACGGAACTAGCACTTTTTCCCCAGCAACAAAATCATGAGCTGTAGCTTTCCTGTCTGCCTTCACTTTCATTACTTGCTGTGATATCTTTAAAGGTTCCCCAGCCAACACACATGCTCTATCCAAACTTTCTCTGAAGTTTGATACATAATCCAGGAGAGTAGTTTCCAAATATTGACCCACCAATTTCTCATGAATCAATTTCAGTTGTCCCTTTACCTCATGACCATAAACTAATTTGAAAGGACTAAAACCAGTCAATGCATTAGGAGCGTCCCTAATAGCAAATAACAAGAATGGAATTCCCCTGTCCCAATCCTGTGGATAATCTCGACTATACGCCTTCATCATAGTTTTTAAAGTTTGATGCCGTCTTTCCAAATCTCCTTGTGACTCAGGATGGTAACCTGTTGACTTAAACTATTTTATCCTCAAACTGTTCATTACTTCCTTAAACAGCTGTGACATGAAATTTGAACCCTGATCTGATTGTTTGTCTTTTGGTAAAACCATGTCTTGTAAAAAAAAATAGTCAACTCTTCCACAATTCTCTTTGTTATGTTTCTCAAAGGTATTGCTTCAGGAAACCTTGTAGACACATCCAATATTGTCTGTAAGTACTGATTTCCTCTTTTAGTCTTAGGGAGGGGTCTACAATCAATCATGACCCTAGTGAAAGGTTCTTCAAATGCTGGGATTGGAATTGAAGGTGTTGGCTTAAACACTGCTTCCTCCTGAACAATATTATCAAAAACAACGTCAGTTAATCAGACTTCCACACCTTCTCCCTGCCTTTTAACTTGCTGCTCTTCCTGTTTCAACCTGTGAGCCTGTGGTCATGTTATCACACAATCTGGAAACAATCCAGGGTGCTCTCTCTGAAACACTTCTGTTGAAAACACTTCTACAGCTGCTCAGCTACCACAGGCATCACCCACATCTGTGACCCAGCTATATCATTACCTAAAACACATTGAGTCCCTGCAATGACAATTTTTCCATTACTTCAATAATCACCTCACCTGTTTTCCACTTACTCTTTAAATTTACCTTCCACAACGGAATGAACCCGGCTTATTATTACCTGATCCTGCAATACTCCCTCTGAACAACAAATACCACTATCCCACAACATTAAGGATTGACTAGCCCCTGTGTCTCTTAAAATTTTAACATCTTTACCTACTCCACCCCGTATACATGGAGAGACCTTCCCTTCACATACAAAGTCTTTAAACATTGCTGCAACCTGCTCCTCAGAACTCCCTTGGGTAAATTGTAAACACATTCCCACTTCTTCACCTATTACTGATTCTTCCTGTTTTACCTGTACTCAAAACAGTGGTCTTTCCTGTGTCTGAATCTCAGAACCCACAGTATTTTTACTTCCAGAACTTTTCTGCACCCCAATAATCCCAACAGATTTTCCCTGTAATTTCCAACAAACTGACTTCATGTGTCCAACTTTATTACAATGAAGACACCTCAATTTTCAAGTGTCACATCTACTCTCAGCACCTTTTTTATTCTGAGAGGAAACTTCCTTAGAATTTCCACCTACTCCTTCTCTTCCCTGACTACCCACGTTCCTTTCCCTTTCCCACTTTCTATCCTTCTTTGATTTAAAAGGGTGACGATAAAAAGATTTAGCTCTATGCACTAACTCATAATCATCAACTATCTCTGCTGCTTGTCTTACCATTTCAGCCCTCTGTTCTTCCACATGAGTTCTCACTACCAAAGGAATTGAATCTCTAAATTCTTCCAAAAGAATTACTTCTCTAAGAGATGCATGTGTCATCTCTATCTTTAATGCCTGTATTCACCACTGAAAATTACTTTGTTTTACTCTCTCAAACTCAGCATAAGTTTGCCCAGGCTGTTTTCTCATATTCCTAAATTTCTGTACATATGCCTCAGGAACCAACGCACATGCACTCAAAATAGTTTTTTTCACCACATCATAGTTCACCAACATTTCTTCTGACAGTGAAGCCTAAACCTCATGTGCTCCACCCACCAACCTAGATTGTAACAACAATGCCCAGTTTTCCTGTGGCCATTTCACCTATTTAGCTATCTTCTTAAATGAAATAAAGAATGCTTCAACATCTCTTTCTTCAAACCTTGGAAGAGCTTCTACAAATTTAAACATCTCCCCACTGGGTTCAGACCTGGAAATAAGTCCTGCTGCACCTTCTGGTCTTTCATTATTAACTGCCAGCATTTTTAAGATGGAATTCTCTCTACTTTTCTCTTTCCTCCCTTTCTAACCTTGCCATTTATTAATTCCCCTTCCTATTTTCTTTCTCTCCTGCCTTTCTGCCTGTTCCCTTTGAAATGCCCTTCCTCTTTGCTTTTTCTTCTGCCTCTAGTTCCAATTTTTTCATTTGCAACTAAATTTGATCCCATTCCACCCACCCCTTGGAGAACTTGGTCTCTTGGGTATTCCTTCCAATTTCAAATGCTGTGCTATACCTTCAATTATGTCTGATTTCCTTACCCCTGCAGGTAATCCTAACTGTAACTTATCTGCCAATTCCATTAGCTTAGCTTTATTTGCCTTTTGTAAACCAACCAAAGTTATAACTTCAACTCCCAGACAAGACTTAGCAACTGAGAAAGCAATTTTGCAGTCTCACCACTTAAAAAAAAAACCTCACACCAACTCCTGAATTCAAAATGCTTCCTGTTCTTGCAACCTTAAGATTCAAAAATCCCAAAACAATCAAGGAATTTCAAATATATCCTGCAAGAACCCCCAATTTTGTTATGGCACAGCAGACGGTAAATGCCAAGCTGCTCAAATCCCAGAGGGAAACTTGAAACAGCTGCCACAACTGTTTTGCAATTTGTATTTTCATTTCGAGATGCGTGCCTTGAAGTCAGTGGTAATAAGTTTAGAGTCTTAGAGGTTTTTTTTACAAAACTAAAGTAACCACATATTAATAGAAAAAAAGATTTTAAGCACACACATAAGTCTAGAAAACACTACTATAATAATTCCTAAATATCCTAATTAATCTAGCTCCCAGATACACCTCATTAAGGCAACAGTAAAACAAAATAAATTTCAACAGACCCAGGCAAAGCACACAGTACCCTGGAAGGTGATATTCACAATGAGTTTTCTTAGCTTCGGTTCCTGTAGACAGCAGCTTGATGCATAGAGGCTGGAGGCTTTTCACACTTGTGTTAGATCTTAGAATTCCTTCTTCCTTACACACAACCTCATTTCCTTTATACATGTTTCTCCCTTTTTAATGTAAATTCCATTGTTCTGATATGTCTTTGCAACTTTACTTTTTCTATAATATAAATCTTTCATAGTATTCATACTATCAGTAACCTTTCGGTAAAATAAATACACTTTTTGGCTTAATTTCTAATGGCTAAGTGTAACACCTTACCATCTCTTTGAAATTCAAACTACTCTGGTTTACCTAAAAATACAGATGTTCCTCACACCTCACATTCTAAAATTTCAGCCATGTTTATGTATTTAGTATTTCAAACCTACATCTCCTTTGATAACT
The DNA here is from genome assembly GCA_026770705.1 of Isurus oxyrinchus. Taxonomy (NCBI): domain Eukaryota; kingdom Metazoa; phylum Chordata; class Chondrichthyes; order Lamniformes; family Lamnidae; genus Isurus; species Isurus oxyrinchus. The sequence continues at coordinate 14,334,089 of JANJGN010000037.1, forward strand.
CAAAAGCTCTAGACTAGCTGTCTGCAATTCAATTAACTCCCCCCGCCCACCATACATACATACTCACAGAGAAACTAATCCAAACCCCACTATTAACCTACCTTTACAATAAATCACAATAATATTATGAAAATTAATATATTTTCATGACAACAGCCAATTTTTCTGCTTTGTTTTAACTTCTCTAAACCGCTTTCAAGAGTTGTAAAACCTCATTAAAATACAGACCTACAAACAAACCCATATACTTGCAGGCAACATTCTTTAAAGTGAAACTGGACCGAGGTTTCACACTTTTAACCCACAAATAAAACATAGAACTTAATTAAACTTAAACTTAAAGCTATAGCTTATCCCTAATACCCACAAACATAAATACAACTTACTTAAACTATATCTAGTTCCTAACACCCTGAAGAAGACAAACATCCCTGTCGACTCATGGGGGTTACTAGATTGTGACTGAGCAATATAGAGAAGGTTTATTTGGGAAGGCGCCAACATACCTCCTCTTCCTAGCTCATATTTTCTGCACAACCCTTCAGAACGCTACCTTCAGCTCAACACTAAACATCCTCCCTCCTCCCGACTCACCTAGTCCTGGCCCTCCATATACTTATAGTGTCACCTCCATTCTGAAATAAAAACAGGAAATGCTGGAAAAACTCAGCAGGTCTGGCAGCATCTGTGGAGAGAGAAACAGAGTTAACATTTCAGGTCCGTAAACTTTCACCAGAACACCTCTACCCTTCGAAAACTCTTTCTGCCTTGATGCTAGTCCCCCTTCTAGACCAACCTCTTATCTCTCCCTGTGGCCATGCGCATTAGAATAAACTAGCTCTGTATGGAACACCCTTGTCCAGGGCACATTACAACCCAGTGATCCTGGCTGAATGTTTTTCTTGTAAATAAATAAAATTTCAATTCTCCTTTTTTTTGCGTAACTTGTTCTGCAAGTGATTGGCTTGAGCAATGTGACTCTGACTTTTAAACCACTACCCACACCACCACAGACCCACCACCAGCGCCACCCCCCGCCCCCCCCCCAAACACCCAACCCAGGAAAAATCAGTAACATCTGGAAATGGCGGGTACTAGTCCGAATTGTTCTTGTATACCTTTAAATGGAACTCCACTTCACACCAGTACCAGTCATTTCCAAGTTTTACTGGTTTCTCCTTCTACTGCTTTGGAAATGCTGAATAGCAGCAGTCTAGAGGGTTTCCTGCTGCCCTGGGCTGCTGACATTGAGACGGGAATCCTGTGCTCCCTAAGCCCCATTTCCTGCTCCACAGCTGCCTGATCCCACCAGGTGAGCGGGAAAAACCCATCCCAATGGATCACCGATTCCGCAGGTCCTCGCGGTTAATGGTGAATGAGATAGGATGACATTGACGAATACAGACTGAAGCAGGCCATTCAGCCCGGGGAGTTCACAGTTCTGGAAGAGGCAATGTGTCTTTTCATCAGAATGTGGCAGGGCCTGAGGAGTCCAGTGTTCCAGTTCCAGCCCCGTTCACCACCACCCGCTCATCCTCCCAAAAAGATTATTCAACTCCCTGCACACATGAGGCTGCCCAGATATCAGGCCCCAGCTTGCATGTTTTTTTTACCAGTTTGTATTGTTTACTCTACACTCTTACTGCCATTTTTAAAAGTTCATTCATGGGATGTGGGCGTCACTGGCTGGGCCAGCATTTATTACCCATCCCTTGTTGCCCCTTGAGCAGGTGGTGGTGAGCTGCCTTCTTGAGCCGCTGCAGTCCATGTGGTGTAGGTACACCCACAGTGCTGTTAGGGAGGGAGTTCCAGGGTTTTGACCCAGCAACAGTGAAGGAACGGTGATATATTTCCAAATCAGGGTGGTGAGTGGCTTGGAGGGGAACTTCCAGGTGGTGGTGTTACAATCTATCTGCTGCCCTTATCCTTTTAGGTGGTAGTGGTTATGGATTTGGAGGCTCCTGTCTAAGCAGCCTTGGTGAGTTCCTGCAGTGCATCTTGTAGATGGTACACACACTGCTGCTACTGTGCGTCGGTGGTGGAGGGAGTGAATGTTTGTGGATGCGGTGCCAATCAAGCGGGGCTGCTTTGTCCTGGATGGTGTCAAGTTTCTTGAGTGTTGTGGGAGCTGCACTCATCCAGGCAAGTGGGGAGTATTCCATCCCACTCCTGACTTGTGCCTTGTAGATGGTGGACAGGCTTTGAGGAGTCAGGAGGTGAGTTACTCACCACAGGATTCCCAGCCTCTGATCTGCCCTTGTAGCCACAGTATTTATATGGCTAGCCCAGTTCAGTTTCTGGTCAATGGTAACATCCAGGATGTTGATAGTGGAGGATTCAGTGATGGTAATGCCATTGAACATCAAGGGGCGATGGTTAGATTCTTTTTTGTTGAAGATGGTCATTGCCTGACACTTGTGTGGTGTGAATGTTACTTGCCACTTGTCAGCCCAAGCCTGGATATTGTCCAGGTCTTGCTGCATTTGGACATGGACTGCTTCAGTATCTGAGGAGTCGCGAATGGTGCTGAACATTGTGCAATCATCAGCGAACATCCCCACTTCTGACCTTATGATGGAAGGAAGGTCATTAATGAAGCAGCTGAAGATGGTTGGGCCGAGGACACTACCCTGAGGAGCTCCTGCAGTGATGTCCTGGAGCTGAGATGACTGACCTCCAACAACCACAACCTTTGTGCTGGGTATGATTCCAACCAGCGGAGAGTTTTCCCCCGATTCCCATTGACTCCAGTTTTGCTGGGGCTCCTTGATGCCATATTTGGTCAAATGCAGCCTCGATGTCAAGGGCAGTCACTCTCACCTCACCTCGGGAGTTCAGCTCTTTTGTCCATGCTTGAACCAAGGCTGTAATGAGGTCAGGAGCTGGGTGGCCCTGGCAGAACCCAAACTGGACGTCAGTGAGCAGGTCCAACTGTGTCAGTCCTATGTTTAAAATAATCAGGTGAAGAATTCGAGTGGAAATGAAGAGATATTTCTTCATACAGAGGGTTATTTAGATCTGGAACACACTGCCAGAGAGGATGGTGCTATCAGATTCCAGGGAAACTTCCAGAAGGTGACTGGACAAGTATGTGAAGAGGTAACAGGATAAACATTGGGGTGTGGTACTGAACTGGACTGCTCCACCTCAAAGAGCCAGCCACAGGAAGTATAGAATTATTGAATGGTTACAGCACAGGAGGAGGTCATTCAGTGTCCATGCCAGCTCTCTCCAAGAGCAGCTGAGCTAGTCCCTGCTTTTTGCCCGTAGACCTGCAAATTTCTCCTCTCCCGATAACAATCCAGTTCCCTTTTGAAAGCCACGGTTGATCCTGACTCCCCCACCCTCTCAGGCTGCGCGTTCCAGATCCAACCACTCGCTGCATGAAAAATAACACTTTCTTTGTGTCACCATTGCTTCTTTTGCCCATTACATAAAAACAAAAAAAAAACAACGATCCAATGAGAAGCGAAGGGCCTCCTCCTGCGCTGAAAGATCCCATAAACTGAAATCATGCTCCGGGTTAACCCTTTCTGCTCCAGATTAACCCTTTCTGTTCCAGATTAACCCGGTCTGCTCCAGATTAACCCGATCTGCTCCGGATTAACCTGGTCTGGTCCGGATTAACCCGATCTGCTCTGGATTAACCCGGTCTGCTCCGGATTAACCTGATCTGCTCCGGATTAACCCGGTCTGCTCCGGATTAACATGGTCTGCTCCAGATGAACCCTTTCTGTTCTGGATTAACCCTTTCTGATCCGGATTAACCCTTTCTGCTCCAGATGAACCCTTTCTGTTCTGGATTAACCCTTTCTGATCCGGATTAACCCTTTCTGATCCGGATTAACCCTTTCTGTTCCAGATTAACCCTTTCTGTTCCACTTTATAAAGTCCCATTTGCCTCCCCTGGAATATGGAAGAGTCTGGAGTGCTCTCTGTAACTCAGCCCTGTGTCCAGGGAGGTTTTGGAACTTCCACATTGGAATTGTGATTAAATAGCGGGGTATTCAGCAACAATGAGGAGCAGGGCAGGTCTAACTGATGTCAGAAAGGTGGAATTCAGTGGAAGGGGAGACGAGCTAAACACAATGACAGCACCCGTACTATCACTACTTCTACTGGTCCTGTCACCGAAAGAAAGGAAGAGCAGTGACTGTGATACTGAGACAGACTCTGGGACTCTTCAGCTGCAGGATGGGAAAGAAACAATTTAACACTGGCTCCTAATATTCCTGGTTCGGGATGGGGGGTAGCGTGGGGTGGGGGTGAAGGACCTTAACCCAAAGTCAGTGCTTTTCTGGAGCGTGTGAATGTGAGCCAGAACCTCAGTCCACAGAGACTCCGCCCAGCCTGAACTCCAGGCAGGGAGATAAAACACTTTGTGCAAATCGTGGACTTGGGACATTTATTCCCACCCGACATTCCAGGCCTCCCAGCTTCTCCTCACCCGCTCCTGACGGATCATCCCTGTTCTAAAGACACGGTTTGTCAGCAGCTACTCTTCAGGGTGTCAGTGTTCGTTCAGGGAAGCGGCGGGCTTTGTCCTGAAGAATTTTAGCCAGGCCTCGGGGGTTGACAATAGGCCTTTGAGAGATGTTTATACTGAGGGAGCCTCCCTGTACATTCTGCACTATCCTGCGGGATTGCATTGTAGTTAAGAAGCCGGGCAGTGGGTAGCCAAAGGCTGCGGAATAGGCTTTCCAGGGAAAACTCTCCTGTGTATGGTATATATTCTGGAGGAAGAGGAGGCTGCAGTTGAAGCCAGATTTACCTTGCACCCCCTGAGGTAGGCTATCACGGCTGCATCTGTCCAGTGTTGACCTGAATTCTCTGAGACAGAGGGGTTCCACGTAGAGAGGCTGTACTGCAGCTTCTGAATCTTTGTTCATAGAGCTGCAGCTCCTCGGAGCACAGTTCTCAATCTGGAAGCGGCAGGCAGGTTCTGAAACAAAAAAAAAACACCGGAGTCAAACTCGGGCCAGGTCAGTCAGTTCCTTAAGGGCTGGTCACTAATGTTTTCTTGTCAGGACAGGCGAGTTTCTATATCCTGACAGAGGTCCTCATTCCCTTTTTTTTTCTAGAGTTCCCAGATTCCCAGGTTTGTGACAGTTCCTGTTTGCAGCCATGTGACACTGCACGGTCCAAGCAGGCAACTCTCACCTTGACATCGACCACCGAGGCTGCTGCTTCTTGTGTAGCTTGTGACGCTCGGTGTGTTTATTCAGTAGCTGCCGCCAGCGGCCTTGGTGAGTTGGTTTTGCTGCCAGTCTATATAGTGCCAGCTTTGTCACAGCAGCAGGGACAGTGCTGCTCAGGGACAGGGGATAACCTGCCTTTTCCAAACATTCGCTCAGTGGGTGTGGGCTGGCTGGAGGTGATGGACACCCAGATCAGCGCCATAAGCTAAGGACCAGGCACAGTGCAGCCCCTGTGAGACAGCTGAGGTCCAGAAAGAAACCTTTGGCCAGGAGTTTCAGCCCAGCAAAGAGCTGCTGGTTTCTTGGTTTGACACTGACCCTTCAATGAAACAGTTCACACACATTAATCCCGCACCGCACCCCACCTCCCCAGCGAAGGAAGAGCTTTATTCACAACATGTGGATCCCACATGATATGATTCGTGTACCAAAGCGAGATGCAAAAATGTATCATTGCAAGAGATTGGACAAAAATTCTTATTCCCTTCAGGTTAGATTTCCAGAGTGAGGTCATCTGGATGCTTCATGTCCACGTGGTGATTGTTAGGAAATCTGGAACGTTACAGTATGTCCCTCCTTGCTTGGAACTGCCAGTTGTCTTGTTCTGGGAGGCACTCGGGCTGCAGAATGAACAACCTCACAGGGTAAAGTTAATGGTCTCTCCAACCAAAGGAGCTTTATCTCTTTAACCCCCTCACACATTCTGAACCTGCCGACCAAGTTCACTTTATGGGTAAAGTTCTGCTATCTTATCCTCTCCCCACAGGTAAACGCTGGGACTAATTGAAACTCCCAACAGCTAAATCAGGTGAGTTTGCCAACTAGCTGGACAGCAAAGACATTCTTTCAGGTTCCCACAGGCAGTTCCTTCCTATGCGCACAGAGTTGGGTCTTGTTCCTCCTCCCTCTGTGTTAAACACTGTTGAAGCAGCATGGCAACAACCAGCGAGGCACCTTGCAGATTTGGTTACAGTGACCCACAGCAATGTGGGACTTCTTAACTGCCCTCTGAAATGATCTAGCAAGGCACTCAGTTCAAGGGCAATTAGGGGTGGGGAACAAATGCTGGTCTTGCCAGTGACACCCACATCCCATGAAAGAATTTTTAAAAAATTAATTCACATTTCATTTTAATTCTAACATCTTCAAAGGTTAATCCTCTAAACTCTTCCTACAATTGGAATTACCTTCCCAATTACCTTTACTATACTGATAGATGGTTAATTCCCATTCCATCCGGCACCATTGGGCTCCGGTATTAGGGGACACATTGGGTACCACTTGTTACAGATGTTTTGGTTTGACAGAGGAAGCAGGACTCCACCTTGTGCTGCTCTGAAGGGAATGAGTCCGGAGACTCTTAACAACATATCTGTCCATAAGCTGGTGCTGCACCAAATGACTAAAGAAAATGCCTTCAAACTGCTCACCATCCATTTCATTTATTCAGAACTGAACCAATTATATGAAGGTTCTGATTTTTAAAAATTGGTTTATTTTCAGCCAATTGCTGTGTGCATATGCAGAATCCAAGGTATTGGATGTCAACCTCATCATTGTGTAACATAGAGGAGAATGAAGACTATTCATCAAACTCTCACTCCATTGAATCCCTCTCACCTATGTTAAATTATTCATCAAACTCTCACTGAATCAAGTCTCTCTCACCCACATTAAACTATTCATCAAACTCTCACTGAATCGAGTCTCTCTCACCCACGTTAAACTAATCATCAAACTCTCATTGAATCGAGTCTCTCTCACCCACATTAAACTATTCATCACTCTCACTGAATCAAGTCTCTCTCATCCACATTAAACTATTCATCAAACTCTCACTGAATCAAGTCTCTCTCATCCACATTAAACTATTGATCAAACTCTCACTGAATCGAGTCTCCCTCAGTCATGTTAAACTATTCATCACTCTCACTGAATCGACTCTTTCACCCACATTAAACTATTCATCAAACTCTCACTGAATCGAGTCTCTTTCACCCACATTAAACTAATCATCAAACTCTCACTGAAATGAGTCTCTCTCACCCACATTAAACTATTCATCAAACTCGCACTGAATCGAGTCCCTCTCACCCACATTAAACTATTCATCAAACTCTCACTGAATCGAGTCTCTCTCACCCACATTAAACTATTCATCAAACTCTCACTGAATCGAGTCTCTCTCATCCACATTAAACTATTCATCAAACTCTCACTGAATCGACTCTCTTTCACCCACATTAAACTATTCATCAAACTCTCACTGAATCGAGTCTCTCTCACCCACATTAAACTATTCATCAAACTTTCACTGAATTGAGACTCTCTTATCCACATTAAACTATTCATCAAACTCTCACTAAATTGAGACTCTCTCACCCATGTTAAACTAATCATCAAACTCTCACTGAATCGAGTCCCTCACACCCACATTAAACTAATCATCAAACTCTCACTGAACCGAGTCTCTCACACCCACATTAAACTAATCATCAAACTTTCACTGAATCAAGTCTCTCTCACCCACATTAAACTATTCATCAAACTCTCACTGAATCGAGTCTCTTTCACTCACATTAAACTATTCATCAACATCTCACTGAATCGAGTCTCTCACCCCCATTAAACTATTCATCAAACTTTCACTGAATTGAGTCTCTCTCACCCACATTAAACTATTCATCAAACTCTCACTGAATCGAGTCTCTCTCACCCGCATTAAACTACTCATCAAACTCTCACTGAATCGACTCTCTCTCACCCGCATTAAACTACTCATCAAACTCTCACTGAATCGAGTCTCTCTCACCCGCATTAAACTACTCATCAAACTCTCACTGAATCGAGTCTCTCTCACCCACATTAAACTACTCATCAAACTCTCACTGAATCGAGTCTCTCTCACCCGCATTAAACTACTCATCAAACTCTCACTGAATCGACTCTCTCTCACCCGCATTAAACTACTCATCAAACTCTCACTGAACCGTGAACCATTCTCTGAGGCCCTCAAGTTTTATTCCCAAATTCGAAGAGAGTGACGTGAAGTCAGTATTTTGCCTCTTTTGAGAAAGTGGCACGACAGCTAAAATGGCCATCGGAGACCTGGACATTCTTAATTCAAGGGCAGCTGTCAGGGAGAGCCCAAGAGGTCTACTCCATGCTGGCTCTTGATTTGTCCAGAAATTATGAGCAGACCAAGGCTGCCATCCTTCAAGTTAGACCCACAGGCCTATAGCCAGCAACTCTGGAAGTCTCGTGAGAAGCTGACACAAACCTACATCGAGTTTGAACAGCAGAAGCAAATTGCATTTGACCGATGGATAAGATCCCAATGAGAGGTTGTGTGAGCTAGTACTGTTGGAAGAACTAAAAAACTCCTTAACCTCCCACCTTTTAATGCACTTAGAGGAGCAGAAAATCCTCACAGCGGGGATGTAGCAGTCACAGCAGATAGCTAGGATCTCAGACAGACCCTTTCCAAACCATTCCCAAGAGTTTTGGAAAAATAAGCAGGGCCATCTTGATAGGAGAGGCACCCCCACCCAGAATAAAAACACAAAGGATGGTTTGAGAAGCCCTCCTGCAGCTCGAAAAGAGAATTCCTCGAGGCCGGTTTGTTCTCATTGCAACAGAATAGGCCCTTCCACACCTGAGTGCAGGAGATTCTACACGAAGCCCATTGGCCTAATAGGGCTACACATGAGAAATCCCCTGAAGTACACCACAATGGGGAGTGCAGCAGAATAGGCAGGGACTCTCACTACAGAAACGTCCCCTTTGGAAAATTGGATAGGCTGGGGTTGTTTTCCTTGCAGCAGTGAAGGTTGAGCGGGGATTTGATAGAGGTGTATAAGATTCTGAGGGGCATAGATAGGGTAGGTAGGAAGGCATTGGACTATTGTGTGTCTGAGCCAGACAAACTCCATGGCCTCCTGGCCAGCTTTGGCAGGTTTGACAGCTGGACAGCTCCTTAACAGTTCCTTGACAGCTGGACAGCTCTTTGACAGCTTGACAGTTCCAATGAGTTTGTGCATAAAAAGTACATAATCATGTTCATTCTTAACAATCCCAAAGGGTGCCTTACCTCTCCCAAAGGTGTCTCAGGACCCTATCTAAAAGGGTATTTTATTTCTCCAAAGGAGCACCCTGGTTATCCAAACAAATCCACCAAGCTCTGACCTCATAGACTCATAGACGTTTACAGCACAGAAGGAGGCCATTCGGCCTATTGAGTCCTCGCTGGTCAACAAAGATCTGACTGCACTAATCCCATTTTCCAGCCCTTGGCCCATAGCCCCGGAGGCTATGACAACACAAGTGAATATCTAAATACTTCTTAAATGTTACAACTCAACCACCCTTTCAGGCAGTGAGTTCCAGACTCCCACCTCCCTCTGGGTGAAAACATTTTTCCTCAACTCCCCTCTTATCTTCCACCTCTTACCTTAAATCTATGCCCCCTGGTTATTGGCCCCTCTACTAATGGAAAAAGTGCCTCCTATCCACACCATCTATGCCCCTCAGAATCTTATACACCTCTATCAGGTCCCCTCTCAACCTTCACTGCTCCAAGGAAAACAACTCCAGCCTATCCAATCTTTCCTCATAGCTCAGACCCTCCAGCCCAGGCAGCATCCTGGTGAATCTCCTCTGCACCCTCTCCAGTGCAATCACATCCTTCCTATAATGTGCTGTCCGGAGCTGCACACAATACTCCAGTTGTGGCCTCACCAGAGTTTTATACAGTTCCAGCATCACCTCCCTGTTCTTGTATTCTATACCTCAGCTAATAAAGGCAAGTATCCCATATGCCTTCTTAACCACCTTATCTACCTGCCCTGCTACCTTCAGGGATCTGTGGACATGCACACCAAGGTCCTTCTGATCTTCAGTACTTTCCAGGGTCCTACCATTCATAGTGTAATCCCTTGTCTTGTTAGCCCTCCCCAAGTGCATTACCTCACACTTTTCCGGGTTGAATTCCATTTGCCACTGCTCTGCCCACCTGACCAGTCCATTGATATCCTCCTGCAGTTTACAGCTATCCCCCTCACTATTTACCACCCTGCCCATGTTCGTGTCACCCGTGAACTTCTAAATCATACCCCCTACATTTAAATCCAAATCATTTGTGTACACCACAAACAGCAAGGACCCCAGCACCGAGCCCTGTGGAACCCCACTGGAAACAGGTTTCCAGTCACAGAAACATCCCTCTACCATCACCCTCTGCTTCCTGCCTCTCAGCCAATTTTGGATCCACTTTGCCTCTTTTTACCTGTTCTAACCTGCGCACTCCAGATTCCACATCCCTGTTTTTCCAAAATCCCACTCCAGGGGGGCAGCCAATGATTTCAATGACCAGCTGCCTCCCCGAATTGCGGACGGGCGAACCCCTGGGCAGACTCCAGCTGTCCCCACCCCCCCCCTCGCGAAGGTGGGAAATGCCCATCTTCTGGGCAGAACTTAGACATTTCGGCCATTTTCAGGATTTTCACCATGGTTGGTTGGTGAAAATCTGGGCCGAAAAATCTGGTAATGGCAAAATATGATGGTGAAGCAATGTTGAAACAAACTATTAATGAAAATTTACAACATTATTTCTGTCACCACAAGAACCTGACTGTTAGAATGGCTGCTGTCTGAATAGTTGCAATTGTATTTCCCATCAGCTGCTTTTGTTGTAGAGATAGACACCAGCTTGCGGAAGAAAATGCATAGTTCAGTGACACAAAGCAGGGCAGCACTTAAAGTAAAAGCATCTTTCACTTTAGACTGTCACAGGTTCTGCATCACACTGCATCTGTGCAAATGCAGGAAATGCTCCTCCTATTGTTATGTCGTAAATAAATACAGCCTAAAAGGATAGGCAGGGGACTAAGTAGGCTAGAAGGGAGCACAAGTACCAGCATAAACCAACTGGCCTGTTTCTGTGCAGAAAATCCTTTGTGAAAGCCTGTATCATGTTGCCTGTCTCCACCTGCACGTTTTGCAATTTTAAACTGTCTGCACTGGGGACAGAACCTTTTTATTAAGAGAAATTGACAGCATCAGTTCACTGAGATTTGAAACATAAAAGAAAATCCCTCGCTGCAGAGCTTCCCCATTCCAGCAGTTAAACATGCCACACGTATGAGGTATAAACACCACTTACCCGACAAAAGCAAGAGCCACTGTGGAGACGCCGTTGAGCCATCCACCCATCTTCACAGCAAAGTCACCAGATAGCATGTAAACAATTTTGTATTTATATAGTTACACATCCCGTGCCTAGTTATAATATCCCTGTCCCCAGGCTAAACGAGTGACTAAATACAGTTTTTTTTTTAAAAAAGAAGTTTGGTTCAAGAATGATTTGCACCAGCGAATCGAGAAGAATGAAGCCAGTAATTGGGAGCCATCCTAATGCAGTGTCTCTGGTACTCGGTCCTAAGCACTGGGCGCTGGCTGCACATGAAATGAATTTCGAGCAGTTTCAGACCAGTTGGAAACCAAAACCACGAAACAAATGTCCCCAATTCAGCACTAATTGTTTTCCAAAAGTGAGCCTTAATCACAAAGCCCACACAGGAAAATCAAGGTTAATATTCTTAGGACGGAATTGAGTGTTCAGTCTACATTTTAATATTGTGCCTCATAATTCACCAAGGCTCCTTCGACAGCACCGTCCAAACCCACGACCACTACCATCTAGAAGGACAAGGGCAGCAGACACATGGGGAACACCACCACCTGGAAGTTCCCCTCCAAGTCACTCACCATGCTGACTTGGAAATATATCGCCGTTCCTTCACTGTCGCTGGGTCAAAATCCTGGAACTCCCTCCCTAACAGCACTGTGGGTGTACCTACACCACATGGACTGCAGCGGTTCAAGAAGGCAGCTCACCACCACCTTATCAAGGGGCAATTAGGGATGGACAATAAATGCTGGCCCCGACCAGCAAAGCCCACATCCTGTGAATGAATTTAAAAACATTGGTACTGTTTGATAAATCAGTGTTTTCCTTCTCAGTAATTACCCTTTTCCCCCTCTGCTCCCATGTGCTTGAATTATGCTTTGATGCTCTGTCACATTGCTGACTTGTTTAGAGAGCTGATGGTGTGTCCAGTTGTGTGAGGTTAAGAGAGGGCATTAGATGAAGCTTTGAGCTCCAAAGTGGCATTGCCAGCACCGAATGTGTGTCTCGCCGATTGAACACATGATCTTCCTGACCTGCATACTTCCAGTATCCTTTCATCCTTTCAGGACACTCCTAGTGCCAAAAACACTCCTTTCATGGGAAACAGGATAAATGTATTCCATCCAGCAAACATGGCTTGTCATTTGCTCGATATTATTTAGAATTTACAGCAGAGAAAACAGGCCAATCAGCCCAGCTGGTCTATGCTGTTTATGCAGGTTTATCTGTGCACATCACAGTGACTGCAGAAGCCTTCTGCAACCTCTTGGGATGATTTGTCAGCATAGAAGCTTAACGCTGTGATCATCTTCACAGTTACAGGGGGAGCTGTCGTGGGTTAGAATTAATCTGCAATTCGGATAGTGTAGCTTAAGCTGAGTGAAATACAGGCTGTTTGAAGAGCAGGCCGGGTCACTCTGCTGACATGGGGAGCAGCCGGGGATAGAATGCCCAAGACAGGCGAATTTAGTGTGGGACTTCCTTAATGTAACGATTGCTTTGCAAGAGGCCCAGTGGAACATCCCTTTGTCACAGTTTTGTTTCTAGTGAATGAATTGGAGCACACCTTGGCTCAGGCACAATTAGTTTTGCTCAGCTCACTCACAGAGTGACTCATAAACTCTGGCTTGTAGTGCATGTGTCACGGCTAATGCGCAAATGAATCCCCCACTAAACAGACAGAGACCAGCAAACATGAGAGACCATCATGGGCTTGAAGGTGTTGAGACTGATGAAAACTGCCTGGGCAAAGAATGAATTAAACTATCAATTATGTCACCATGTTTTATATGCCAATTATTTTACATTACGACTTGTTAATGCCCAATTAAATATGTGCTTGTTATAGGATACAGCAAGCGTGTCCAGTTTAGCCAGGTAGTTTGATACATGATTGTTATTAAATGCAGCCAGTCTTCTGCCTGAGAGGAAACACTGAAAGGAGGTAATGAGGATGTTTGTATTATATTACAGCAGGTTAGCTTTGTAACTGATGGGACAGAATTTTCTGTTTGATGTGCAGGGGGGTGTGTGGGGGTGGGATCTGCACGCTGATGTGTAAAATGAACGTGGTGATGTCAGGTGAGCGTCCTGACATCGCGATACTTTGGTGGGCGGGTGTGTGATGATCTCTGTTGCGCGCCCACCATTAATTAACAGGCCACTTAAGGCCCTTGTGACTCCAGTCGATGGGGATTTTGCAGCACCTGTGTGATCTTCAGCTCGTAGCACGACAGGCAGACGGGTAGGTGGGTAGGAGAAATTTGTATGAACCTCATCCACGGGCGGGAGAAGAGGGCTCAGTGGGGTCGCAATTCTACAGATTTAAAACTTATAGCACAACAGTTACTGAAACTTGCCTGTGTGAGCTGGGAAAGTTCAAACTGTATACCAGTTGCTTGGACTGGACTCAGAACCTTTAGGTCAGCACTCTGCAGTGAGGATTTGTTTTGGGGCCTGTAGGTTTCAGGAAGCCTCCCTGAGCCTGGGAATCGGAGGTGAACTCTCCAATGGAGGCACCTCCTCTGAGGAGGAAGGGAGGGCTAGAATGGGGAGGAGTCCAGGAGGGCACATTCAGCCTCCAGGGGAGCCACCTTTGGGAGGCCAGGGGCAGGCACAAGGGGTGCAGGGCCAAGAGGTTGTCCAAGGCGGAAGGGGCCACAGAAGACGCCACTATCCTGCTGCCAGGGTTTCCAGGCGGTGAAGCAGCTACCTCAACATGACTGAGGTGCAGTGCTGAAGGAGGCTCCGACTGTCAAGGGAGACAGTCAACTCTATCTGTCAGACGATTGGGCCTGAGATCTCTGCTAACTGTGTGGGTGGACACCCCATGCCAGCGGCCCTGAAGGTCACAGCTGCCCTCAACTTCCATGCCTCTGGCTCCTTCCAGGGCTCGGTGGGTGTGGTGTCTCCCAATCAGCTGTCCACACTGTGTCAAGCAGGTCACAGACGCTCTGTTCAGGTGTGCACTGACCTTCAGCCACGACCGCTGGGACCAGGCAAGTCAGACAGAGCGAGCCAGAGGCTTCGCGGCCATTGCTGGCTTCCTCCGTGTCCAGGGTGCTATAGACTGTACACATGTGGCCATCAAGGCACCAGCAGGTGAGCCCGGTGCCTTCATCAACAGGAAGGGCTACCACTCCATGAACGTGCAGATAGTGTGTGACCGCAGGATGCTGATTCTACAAGTCTGTGCAAGGTACCCAGGTAGCTCCCACCACGCCTACATCCTCAGACACTCCCAGGTGCCGGGGCTCTTCAGTGCTCCAGCCCGGCTGGATGGATGGCTGCTGGGTGACAAGGGCTATCCCCTCAGAAGGTGGCTCATGACGCCTCTCCACCATCCAAGAACAGAAGCTGAGCAGCGGTACAATAGGAGCCAGGGCTCCACAAGGGCTGTGGTGGAGAGAGCCATCGGTCTTCTCAAGATGCGCTTCCGATGCCTGGACCATTCTGGGGGGGCGCACTCCAATACCCCCAAAGATCATGTCTCAGTGATAGTGGTTGCATGCTGCGCTCTCCACAATCTGCACTGCAAAGGGGGGACGCTGTGGGTGAGGAAGATGTAGACGGAGTGTCTGCGGTTGCACACAATGAGTCCAGCAGGAGTCCGAGGATGAGCACACACAGGGAAATGTGAGGGGGTAGACGCTGACCCAGGCTCACTCAAGGGAGGCAGGGACACCCGGGACGCTCTAATCCAAGGAACTTTCAGCCAGCACAGCACATATGGACCTCCAACACAAGCCTGGGCTGCAGCCTCCACGCTGGAGACATTAATGCCAAATCTGTCAGGACAGGAGTATTGACGATGGGCCCAGTCTAAATCACTCATAACATCTCAGGAATCCATCCACCTGCCCAAGAAAAGAGGCACCTCCAGCCATCTTAGACAATCTTAATTTAATGCTTTCACAAAAGTCTCTTAACATATCACAGATAAAATGGTGTCGCACTGCAAACACAATCAGAAGGAACTCATAGGGGGGGCCAACAAAAAACCACCAGTGAACCCGGGATGTGCCTAAGGTGCCTCCATTTTACATTTGTGAGCGCTACGTCTTTGTGATGCCCCCTCGCTGGCACGGGCATCTGAGCTGGCTCTGCTGTCCCGTTGGTCTCGATGACACTGGCGGGCTTGGAGCCTGTGCTGGCCCCGCCTGGGGGGGAGCTGCCATCTCCCCAGTCGTCGCCACCTCACTGGGGGCCACGGTTGCTGGCAGAGGGGTGGAGGAGCTGCCGACCTCATCCGGAGCGCCCTGGGAGGCGCCAGCAGAGATGACAGGCAGCTGCTCCACCCACGTGGGGTCTGTTCGAGCCCTCCCCGCTCACCATAGATGGATGGGCACCGAGGTGAGATACCTGGTGCCCAAACCACCACCCACACAGGCACCTGAGGTCAATGCTGCTGTGAGGGATTGCAGATCGGAACGCAACCCCAGGAACCTCTGATCCTGTCCCTGGAGCTGCCTCTCTATGCGAGTCGCCACTCCCTCCATTGAGGAAGCTTGGCGCTCATGCATGAGGCTCAATGCATTGGCTACAGTCCGTGTAGACTCCTCCACCACTGACACCAAGCCAAGCACAGTCTCAGGCATCTCCACCAGATGGTCCTGCACACCCGGCCGCATCTCATGAGTTGGCTGCATTGTGGACGACTCCAGAGGCTCATCATCAGCCACAGACTGAGCACGTGCCCGGTCCCCTGCAGTCCTCCAGCTGCTGGCACCATGTGCACTCTCTGTCTCCGCCAGCTCCTCCAGCGACTGTGGAGTGCCCTCACCGCCGTGCCCTTGGACACTAGCCGAAGATCTGATGCCCACCGAGGTGCCAGTGTTGCACTAGTGCCTGCCTGGCAGAGATGGTGCGACGCTGGTGATGTTGGAACTTCATGGCCCTCAGGTGTCAGAGGGGCCCTGCTACTCCGGGTCCTGGCTCTGTGCTGCTGATGCTGAAAGGAAGAGTAAGGAAATTCGATCAGTTAGCGTGTGGAAAATGTCAATGTACATGCCTGTTCCCTGGATCATCATACGCTCATCATCCCACACGCAATGGGCAAGCCATGTTGGAAATGTCATTCACTCAACAATCAGCACTGCCACGGCTGTTAGGAGACTATTGGTGTTGTGACTGCTGGCCACACATACCTGCCCGTGGAACCCCAGCCTCTCTGGCTCCCATGGACCTGGGCGCGTGCCGCCTCTCCAGGTCGAGGGCCTCCTGCTCGAAGCGGCTAAGCAGCACCACCTGAGCTGGCCCATCGCCAGTCCTCACCCGCCCAGCAGTGTTGTGAGAATTCTCCTCCTGGAAATGAGATAAGAGCATTAATAAGTGATACCTGTACCGTGAATCTCCTCACGGCTGGCCCACCCCGAATCCAGTTGGCCATTGCAGGGGTCCAATGCATCCTTACCCCACTGCTGCTGAACACTCACACAAATATGCCAGGTGTGTCCATCACCAAACCCACCCCCCCCCCCCACCAAACCCCCGACCTCGGCCACATGTTGCCTTCATCACAGTTGGGGAGCACACACACACAGTTTAACCTGCCGTTGCAAGCAGGCACAATGAGGTGGAGCGCAGAGGGAAGCAAATCCATCTGTTCCACGCCACCTTGAAGACCCCCTCCCACCATGTCATCATCCTGACTTCCACATGTGCTGCAGTTCGAGCACTGCACCTGGGTGCAGACCTCCAGGCTGCCCCCACCACAGTTCATGTGGGTATCAGTCCACCACATGCTGCGGGTGCAGAACCCATCTGATCACCACCCTCTCAGGCTGCCCAACACGTGGGGAATATCTAACCCGCCCAGTTAAGGACACACGTTGTCAATGACTCATTGCATTCAGGCCAGTGGGGGAGAGGAGGTTACATGATGGGTGCAGTGAACGATGCCAAGTGCTTCTCACCCTTCCCGTGCACAGCAGGTCGTTGAAGCGCTTGCGGCACTGGGTCCATGAGTGCCGCACCACATCGTGGGAGCTCTCAACCTCCGCTACCCCCTCCCACGCACGCTTGGTCAAGTGGGGAGGCCTCCTCCTCCTGTCCTGGGGAACAAGCACCTCCCGCTGTGCTGCCACCTCCTCGAGGAGGGCAGCAAGGACCTCATCTGAAAGCCGGGGTGCACTTTGACCTCTCGGCCTACCCTCCTGCATGGCCAGCCTGGACCTGCATTAGCCCTGGCCTCTGGCCATGTGCAGCAGCCTTGAACCAGCTGCAGCTTGGCCTTTAAACAGGCCGCTGGGTCGCTATTGGACCCGGCAGCGATTGTCGATCTGCCACTGCCCGCCCACTCCCACTGTCCGCGGGACGGGAACTGTGAAACACGCTGGGCCGCCCACATAAAATGGCAGCGCAGACCTGATCAGCGCCGGCAATCGGGTCCATGCCCACTTCACCCCCGCCCCCCTCGCCAGGTGGAAAATTCTGCCCATGGTGAACATTTATTAACCGGCCTTATGCATGGATGACACACTCTGCTTCCCCCCTTTAGCTAACAAAGTATTTGATATATTCCATTAAACTTGGCAATACATACCGCGCAAACAATTCAGAAAAGTGACTTTTAACAGTTGCTGCTGTGTTGTAGCTAACGAAACCCACCAGAGTTTCATGGATTTCATTGTTTGGAACAGATAGGTCCGCGTGGACAGGGGAGAATCCTGATCTTTTTACAGGTAACAAAACTGCAGCTTTGTGCATTCACCGAGGCTTTACTGTGGCAACAATCCTCACTATCGTGGAGTCAGATCCATCGCTACTGTTCTAATCACAGTCATTGCAATAATAATACCCATTACAACGCCCTTGTGTTCAGTCTAATTTGAATTATTTCTTGTGGGTGGGAGCATTGCTGGCAAGGCCTGCATTTATTGCCCATCCCTAGTTGCCCCTAAGTAGACGATGGGAACTGAGTGGGCATTTCAGGTGGCAGTTAAGAGTCAACAACTAGAACTTATATTAATAAAGCGACTTTAATATAATAAAACAACCCAAAGCACCTCACAGGAACATTATAAAACAAAATGTAACACTGAACCACATGAGGCGATGATACTAATTGATTTAAAAGAGTACCTTAAAGGAGGGGAGAGAGAGGCAGAGAGGCTTAGACAGGGAATTCCAGAGCTTAGGGTCCACAATGGTGGAGTGATGGAAATCAGGAATGCACAAGAGGCTGGGATTGGATGAGCGCAGAGGATGGGCTGAAGGAGATGGCAGAGAGATAGGGAGAGGTGAAGCTGCAGTAGGATTTGAAACCAAGGGTGAGAATTTTAAAATCAAGATGTTGTTTGACTTGGGAGCCAACGTAGGTCAGCGAGCACAGGGGTGGTAGAGGGACTTGGCGCAAGTTAGGACACAGGCAGCAGAGTTTTGGATGATCTCAAGTTTATTAAAGGTAGAATGTGGGAGAGCAGCCAGCAGTGCATCAGAATGGTCAGGCCTAGAGGAAATGAAGACATGGATGAGAGTTTCAGCACTAGATGGTTTGACGCAGAGTTAGTTGGTGATGCTACAGAGGTGGGAAAAGGCAGTCTTAGAGATGGTGTGAAAATATGGTTGGAAGCTCATCTCAGGATCAAATGTAACACTAAGTTAGAAAACAGTTTGGTTTAATCTCAGACCGTTGCCAGGCAGAGGGATTGAGTCAGCACCAAGGGAACAGAGTTTGGAGTGAGGACTGAAAACACTGGCTTTAGTCTGACCAATAATTGGAAAAAAATTCTGCTTATCCGGTACTGGATGTCACATAAACAGTCTGCTAACTACAACAGTGGAGGAGTCAAGAGCGATGGTGGTGAGGTGGAGCTGGGTGTCGTTAGTGTACATGTGAAAACTAATGCTTTCAGGTGATATTGCCAAGTAGCAGCATGTAGATGAGAAATAGGAGGGGGCCAAGGATAGATCCTTGGGGGACACCAGAGGTAATGGTGCAGGAGCAGGAAGAGAAGCCATTGCAAGTGATAATCTAGCTCTGATTTAAGATTAAATAAGAATGGAACTAGGTGAGAGCAGTCCTATCCAGCTGGATGGCAGTGGAACGGCACTAGAAGAAGATGGTGTGATCAACAGTGTCGAAGGCTGCACACAAGGACGAGGAAAGACAGTTTACCTTTGTCACAGTCACATAGGATGTTGTTTGCAACTTTCATAAGAGCCATTTTGGTACTGTGGCAGGGGCAGAAATCTGATTGGAGGGATTGGTGGATGGTTAAACCAGTTGCCAAACATGCCCTTTCAAGTCTGCATCTCTTCACCTTAAGGGAGTGGAGATGAGGGCCAAACGACCAGGGCAAGAGAGTGGAATTGGGGACTAAGGCATCGAAGGAGTCAACCACATTGCTCTGGATCTGGAGTCACATCTAGGCCAGACTGTCTAAGGACAGCAGATTTCCTTCCCAAAAGGACATTTATCAGTCAGTTGGATTTTATGTCTATTAACAGAGTCTGTAAGGTGAGGAGAAAGAAGCCAAGAAGATATTCCAGCATAATTCATCATCCGCACCTTCTTGAAGCAGGCACCAGCAGGTACACACACACTTTTAGAAGGTTTGACTGAGCTTCATGAGAAAACAAATGAAGAAAGAGAATTTTATTCTGATCCCAAAGGGCCAAGTCAATGATACTTCAGGGTTCATTGGACAGTAGCAAATCCTGCAACTCAATACAACTTGCATTTATACAGGCCTTTGATGTAAAAAAACCACATCAAGGAACTTCCCAGAAAGGTGATCAAACACACATGGATTGTGAATCAAAGAAACAGATATTAGATAGGTGACCAAGATATTGGCCAAAGATTTGGGTTTTTAAATTGGGTCTTAAAAGCGGAGAACTAGAGACACAAAGGGACTCAAGGAGGAAATTCCAAAACAGAGGGACTGGATGGTAGTTGGTACAGCTGTCAATAATAGGGGCAAAGTGGTTAGGGATAGCCAGAGAGTTTCAGAGTGACTGTAGAGCTGGAGGAGATTACAGAGACAGAAAGGGGCGGGATCTTGGTGGGATTTAAGCATGAGGATTAAAAATTTAAATTGGATACATTAGGGTTGTGGAGCCAATGGTACATCAGTGAGGATAGAGGCGATGAATGTTTGGGAATTTGTGTAAACTAGGATTTAAGCAGCTGTTGGGCTGAGGCAGGCTTTGAGCCTCACAGGTGATCTCTTTGTTTCTTCTCCAACGTCTCCACCATTGCTGAGTACAAGGTGCCCTTTCATAGTCAGCTTTAAATGATTAAATCCTGAGTAAATTTGTACATACTACATTAATGGCAGTTTGAGAAGTAGTAAACAAGCAAACAGTGTTATCCCACAAGTCCAGCAAGGACTCGCAGGCTGAAAAATAAAATGCCAACACACGCAATTCATATTTATTTATTTAACTTTATTCCGAATTCAACCAATAAAATGAAGATCTTTCACCATCGGAACTTCTTGCTCCCTCAATCAGTATCCTTCCTCTTCTCCTTGTGTCTTTGTACAAAATCCATTGTATCTGATCTTAACTTTTGCATTATTTAGCCTAGATAAAAAAACAAGGTTACTATCCATCAACCATGTATAGACACTTTGAGGTAGATTGTTAACTTGTCACCCAGGTGTAAAACATCAGCTGTGGATCAACAGGAATGAAAATCAGGTGTTTTTTTAGCAGGCAACCCTACTGCATAGAACACGTTATTAGACAAACACTTTTACAGAGAGGGAGAAAGCCATGAGGATGATTCTCTATTCCTGTGATGACAGTAGCCCTCGATGATGCTTCTCTCTGAGGTTACTAAGGTGCAAGCAAGGGAAGTGAAATTGGCTTTGGGTAGGAATGTATACCAGGCAGTATTACACAGGTCGCCTGTTTTGTTTCCCACCCCATATTCAGTTCAATTAAAGCCAATGGAATATGGAGAGGGTACATGATAAGCAGGGATTCGACATGGGATGTCTGCTCCCACATGCTCAATATCGCACAGACAAGGTATCATCCATGGTGCCATCACAGGAACTTGTATAGCTACAGCAAACACCGGTTTGAAACAGCAGTCACTCCATTTTGTAATGGCGTTTTCGGCTCTGGATTGCCACTCAAGGCACCATCGCAAACAGGAGGGTCGTTAATTAGTTATCATTCCAGCCAATAGCAATATTTTTTCCTCTGAAGGTCTCATTTCCTTTTTATCGTCAATATGAGTTTTCACTTGAGGTAGTGCGCTATCCTGCACAGAAGTTATAATATTACTCACCAGTTATATAGGCATAAATTACAGCGGTTTATGTAAGTCATGCCATCTGTGCCACAGATTCTCCTTGTGAACATAGGGCAGATTGGGAGATCAGGGAAATCTTCACAGTCAGGCTGCGAGAGATGAGATGAGATGAACAGGTTGATTATTAACAAGCAATTAAATTAACTAAGAGCATAGGATCTCACCTGGCTTATGGAATAAGGAACATTTTGTCTTAGAGTTGAACAGACAAACTAGTCAAAAACCACACTGCTACAAGCAACAAAGAACAAACAGAACAAAGAAAAGTACAGCACAGGAACAGGCCCTTCGGCCCTCCAAGCCTGCGCCGATCATATTGCCCGTCAACTAAAACATTTTGCACTTCCGGGGTCCGTATCCCTCTGTTCCCATCCTATTCATGTATTTGTCAAGCTGCCTCTTAAACACCACTATCGTACCTGCTTCCACCACCTCCTCTGGCAGCGAGTTCCAGACACTCACTACCCTCTGCGTAAAAAACTTGCCTCGCACATCTCCTCTATAGTTTTATCCTCTCACCTTAAATCTACGTCCCCTAGTAATTGACTCTTCCACCCTGGGAAAAAGCTTCTGACTATCTACTCTGTCCATGCCACTCATCATTTTGTAAACTTCTATCAAGTCGTCCCTCAATCTCCGTCGCTCTAGTGAGAACAATCCCAGTTTCTCCAACCTCTCCTCATAGCTAACAAGCATTATTAATTCCATTATTGAGAACTCCAGGTAAAATTAGGCCCAGGAGCTCACCTCCTCATCAGAAGAAACGGAAGATGTATAATATCGAGCTGTTCCCAGGTCTGAAACAGAAAAACACAGGCTAATATGAACCTTAGAGATGTACGCTAAGATAAAAGCAAAAAACTGCAGATGCTGGAAATCCAAAACAAAAACAAAAATACCTGGAAAAACTCAGCAGGTCTGGCAACATCTGCAGAGAGGAGCACAGTTAACATTTCGAGTCCGAATGACTCTTCAACAGATGGAGGAGAGAGGCACTTTACAGCCTTCCGGACTGAATATTGAGTTTAACAATTTTAGATCATGAACTCCCTCCTCCATCCCCACCCCCATTCCAATTTTCTCCCTCCTTTTTGTTTTTTCCAATAATTTATATAGATTTTTCTTTTCCCACCTTCTTCCATTATTTTTAAATGTATTTCCATCCATTGTTTTATCTCTACCTTTCAGCCTATTTCAATCCCTTCCCCCCACCCCCACTAGGGCTATCTGTATCTTGCTCGTCCTGCTTTCTACCCTTAATTATCACATTCCTTTAGATAATATCACCACCTTCAACGCCTCTTTGTCCTTTTGTCTATGACATCTTTTGGTTATCTCCATCTATCACTGGCCCTCTATCCAGCTCTACCTGTCCCACCCCCCTTAAACCAGCTTATATTTCACCTCTCTTCTATTTTTCCTTAGTTCTGTTGAAGAGTCATACGGACTGGAAACGTTAACTGTGTCCCTCTCCACAGATGCTGCCAGACCTGCTGAGTTTTTCCAGGTATTTTTGTTTTTGTCTTAGAGATGTACAGATCACTTGTAGTCAGTTACTAACTGAGCTAGCAAGAGGACTTTTAAAAGTAGTGGGACATCTGACTGAAACCATACCAAACATTTTAATAGTTCACATCATCAACAAATTAGCCAGGAGATCCTCCAGTGTTTCTCAAATCTCTTGTCTCCAGTAGAATTCCCAATTATTACAGATCCCATTTTGAAAGGGTATGACAACTCCTGTAGTGCTTAAGTAAAGGAAGATTTTCACTTGTTTTTTAACTAGCGCTCATATATTGCCACAGTATCATCAATAACTCAGTTACCCATAAAAATAGCTTTATTTTAACTTAAGGCATCACATTGTTTATCTGTTGCATCTTTCTACACGTAGCAGAACACATTAACACAGGAAGTCTGTTAACATAGTTATAAATATTGCACAGTAATATCAAGTACTCAGAAGCTCCTAGAGTACTTTACAGCTGAAGAAATGCTTTTTTTCTAACTGTAGTCCAGGGTGACTAACTCTCGTGGAGAAAATTAAGGGACACAATAATCAGGGCTGTGGGAGGAGGGGGGTACTGAGCATGTGTGAGATTTAAAGGCCCAGATTACAGGAAAAATGTGTCCTGAATGCACGTGATCCTGGAAATGGAACAGTGGACTCAAACACAGGACAATCCCATAAATAAGGAACGGTCGATCACCCTCCTGTGGTCATTGTAATGTAAGATATACAGCAGCCGATTTACACAGCGCAAGATGCCAGACAGCAGTGTGATACTGACTAGATAATCTGTATTAGTGATGTTGGTTGAGGGATAAATATTGGCCCCAGGAACGCAAGGATTAGGAGTAGGAGTCGGACATTCAGCCCCTCGAGCCTGCTCCACTATTCCATAAAATCATGCCTAACTTAATAGTGGCCTCACCTCCACTTTCCTTTCTGCCTCACGTAACCCTCAACTCCCTTGTCAATCAAAAATCTATCTAACTCAGCCTGGAATATATTCAATGACCCAGTCTCTCAGAGACCCTGCTCTCTGGGGAAGAGAATTCCATAGACTAATGTCCCTCTAAGAGAAAAAACATTTCTCCTCATTTCCATCGTAAATGGAAGATCCCTAATTTTAAAATTTTGTCCCCTAGTCCTAGACTCCCCAATACGGGGAAACATCTTCTCAGGATCCACCATGTCAGATCCCCGCAGAACCTTAATACATTTCAATAAGATCGCCTCTCCTCCTTCTAAACTCCAGAAGAGCACAGGCCCAACCTACTCACCTTTTCCTCACAAAACAACCTCTTCATCTCAGGGATAAAAACAAAAATTCTGCGGATGCTGGAAATCCAAAACAAAAACAGAATTCCCTGGAAAAACTCAGCAGGTCTGGCAGCATCGGCGGAGAAGAAAAGAGTTGACGTTTCGAGTCCTCGTGACCCTTCGACAGAACAGGGATCGGTCAAGTGAACTTTCTATAAATTGCTTTACAAACGTACAAATTAGGAGTAGGTCATTCAGCCCTTTGAGCCTGCTCCACAATTCAAAAGATTGTGGCTGATCTCATTGTGCATTCGTGCCTGCTCCCTTGTCAGTCAGGAATCTATCTAACTCTGCCTTAAAAATATACAATGACCCTGTCTCCACTGCTCTCTGGGGAAGAGAGTTCCAAAGACTCACAACCCTCTGAGAGAAAACAAATCTCCTCATCTCCATCTTAAATGGGAGAGCCCTTATTTTTAAACCATGCCTTCTATTCCAGTCTCTCCCACTAGGGGAAACATCCTGTCAGCATCCAGCCTGTCAAGTCCCCTCAGGATCTTATGTTTCACTAAGATCACCTCTCATTCTTCGAAACTCCAGTGGATACAGGCCCAGCCTGTCCAACCTTTCCTCATAAGATAAACCCCATCCCAGATATCAGTCGAGTGAACCTTCTCTGAACTACGTCTAACCCATTTATATCCTTTCTTAAATAAGAGACCAAAACTGTACACTGTGCTCCAGATGTGGTCTCACCAACACCCTGTACAACTGTAAAACATCCCTACTTTTATATTCCATTCCCCTTGCAATAAACAACATTTCATTTGCCTTAATGCAGTTATATCCTTTAAGTTAAAGAGACCAAAACTATAGAGTAATTTAGATGTGGTCTCACTAAGGCAGTGTACAGCTGTAACAGCACTGCCCTACCTTTATCCTCGATCCCCCTTGCAATAAACCCCAACACTCCATTTGCCTTCTTAATCACTTGCTGGACCTGAATACTAACTTCTTGTGATTCATGTACCAGGACCCCCAGATCCCTCTGTACCTCAGAGCTATGCAATCTCTCTCCATTTAATTAAGATACTGCTTTTCTATTCTTCCTGCTAAAGTGAACGAGTTCACATTTTCCCAC
Source organism: Isurus oxyrinchus (assembly GCA_026770705.1). NCBI lineage: Eukaryota > Metazoa > Chordata > Chondrichthyes > Lamniformes > Lamnidae > Isurus > Isurus oxyrinchus. The sequence continues at coordinate 14,359,652 of JANJGN010000037.1, forward strand.
ATTTTACTCCATCTGTCAAACTTTTGCCCACTCATTAATTTACCTATATCTGTTTGTAGACTCTTTTCTATTTTCAGCAGATTTAGCTATCATACATTTGGTCCCTTCCTTCAAGTCATTGATATAGATTGTAAACAGTTGAGGCCCCAGCACTGATCCCTGTGGCACTCCATTAGTAACAGCTTGGACACTGGGGAGAACTTCCCTGCTCTTATTCCAATAGTGGCTGTGGGATTTTTTTATCTCCACCTGAGAGGGCAGACTGGGGGGGCCTCTGTTTGATGTCTCATCTGAAAGACGGCATCTCTGACAGTGCAATGCTCCCTCAGGACTGACCCTTCAACACTGCAGCATTGTTAGTACTGAGCCTCCGACTGGGCACTGCTCCCTCAGTACTGCCTCTTTGACAATGCTGCACTCCCTCATCACTGTCCCTCTGACAATGCAGAGTGGGGATGAGTGGCTAGGGACAGGTGCTTCTCCTCCAGCCTCCAGTCAGAGGGTACCTTACATTAAAACGACATTGTGAACAACAATGAGCCAGGCACACATGCAGCGTGCAGACTCCTATAGCACCCACACATCCTCAGATTATGCTGTGCTGCATGCATTTGACTCGAGAAGGATTTCTATGCCTGATAACGGAGGGCCCTGTGCCAGACCTTAACTTTTATCACCAACATCCCCTTCCTACTTTCCTGCTCACGTTTCTCCCCCAATCAACAGCACCAGAAAACCCTGTGTTGTTGGTGCAGAAACCCTACTTAACAATACATAACAAAAAAGGGCTTGCATTTATATAGCATCTTTCACATCCTCACAACATTCCAAAGTGATTCACAGCCATTGAAGGAGTCCCAAAATCACACAGCACGCTACATAGAGAGAATTCTATTCTTCACGATATCACGCAGAAAAGAAATTTCAACAACGAATACTTTTAAGTTATTCTTAATATGTTTCCACTGAGAGCAATCCCTTTACACAATTACACAAAGATGCAACATCAGTTCAGTCAGATTTAGGATCCCTTCATGGAATCTCCATTATTCTACTAGAAAGAAACAGCAACATTTACAGATATAAAAATCACTCACCAGTGAAAGCAAGGACCAATACAGCAGTGATTGCAAACACATTGTTTATCATTCTGAAATTTCTGGATGTGAGTTCCATAGTTTGTTGATAACTGTATTTATATGCTCACACATCCTGTTCCACTGGTCACAGCTCAGAAGTCACGTGAATTTGGACTAACCCAATGAAAATGCTTTTTGAAACTTTTTTATTGAAAGAATGGTTCGCAGTACATTAAAATTAAAGTGATTCGAACAAGTATTTGGCAGAATCCCCATTCACCGAGGAATTTTCAAGCACTTGACCTATCTCTGGCACCTGGATTTGAATTTTGCATGCTGATTAGTTTTTTAAAAATTCATCCATGGGATGTGGGCATCACTGGCTGGGCCAGCATTTATTGCCCATCCCTAGTTGCCCTTGAGAAGGTGGTGGTGAGCTGCCTTCTTGAACCGCTGCAGTCCATGTGGTGTAGGTAGACCCACAGTGCTGTTAGGGAGGGAGTTCCAGGATTTTGACCCAGCGACAGTAAAGGAACGGCCGATATATTTCCAAGTCAGGATGGTGAGTGACTTGGAGGGGAACTTCCAGGTGGTAGTGTTCCCATCTATCTGCTGCCCTTGTCCTCCTGGATGGTAGCGGTCATGGGTTTGGAAGGTGCTGTCTAAGGAGCCTTGGTGAGTTCCTGCAGTGCATCTTGTAGATGGTACACACACTGCTGCTACTGTGCGTCGGTGGTGGAGGGAGTGAATGTTTGTGGATGGGGTGCCAATCAAGCGGGGCTGCTTTGTCCTGGATGGTGTCAAGCTTCTTGAGTGTTGTGGGAGCTGCACTCATCCAGGCAAGTGGGGAGTATTCCATCCCACTCCTGAACTGTGTCTTGTAGATGGTGGGCAGGCTTTGGGGAGTCAGGAGGTGAGTTACTCACCACAGGATTCCCAGCCTCTGACCTGCTCTTGAAGCCACAGTGTTTATATGGCTGGGTCCAGTTCAGTTTCTGGTCAATGGTAACCTCCAGGATGTTGATAGTGGAGGATTCAGTGATGGTAATGCCTTTCAACATCAAGGGGCGATGGTTGGATTGTGTCTTGTTGGAGATGGTCATTACCTGACACTTGTGTGGTGTGAATGTTACTTGCCACTTGTCAGATCAAGCCTGGATATTGTCCAGGTCTTGCTGCGTTTGGACATGGACTGCTTCAGTATCTGAGGAGTTGTGCTGAACATTGTGCAATCATCAGCGAATATCCCCACTTCTGACCTTATGATGGAAGGAAGGTCATTGATGAAGCAGCTGAAGATGGTTGGGCCGAGGACACTACCCTGAGGAACTCCTGCAGTGATGTCCTGGAGCTGAGATGACTGACCTCCAACAACCACAACCATCTTCCTTTGTGCTGGGTATGACTCCAACCAGCGGAGAGTTTTCCCCCAATTCCCATTGACTCCAGTTTTGCTGGGGCTCCTTGATGCTACACTCGGTTAAAGGCTGCCTCGATGTCAAGGGCAGTCACTCTCACCTCACCTCGGGAGTTCAGCTCTTTTGTTCATGTTTGAACCAAGGCTGTAATGAGGTCAGGAGCTGAGTGGCCCTGGCAGAACCCAAACTGGGCATCAGTGAGCAGGTTATTGCTAAGCAAGTGCCACTTGATAGCACTCCTGATGACCATTTCTTGATATCACGTGGAGTGAATGGAATTGGCTGAAGACTAGCATCTGTGATGCTGGGGACCTCCAGATTGTTGCAAATGCTTCAGCCTTATCTTTTGCACTGATATGCTGGGCTCCTCCATCATTGAGGATGGGGATATTTGTGGAGCCTCCTCCTCCAGTGAGTTGTTTAATTGTCCACCACCATTCACAACTGGATATGGCAGGACTGCAGAGCATAGATCTGATACGTTGATTGTGGGATCGCTTAGCTCTATCACTTGCTGCTTATGCTGTTTGGCACACAAATAATCCTGTTTCATAGCTTCATCAGCTGGACACCCCATTTTTAGGTGTGCCTGGTGCTGCTCCTGACATGTCCTCCTGCACTCTTCATTGAACCAGGGTTGATCCCCTGGCTTGATGGTAATGGTAGAGTGGGGGATATGCTGGGCCATGAGGTTACAGATTGTGTTCGAGTACAATTCTGCTGCTGCTGATGGGACAGGACATACCCAGGATTGGTGGTGCCTGGGGCATTATCTGTAAGGTATGATTCCGTGAGGATGACTATGTCGGGCTGTTGCTTGACTAGTCTGTGGCAATTTTGGCCCAAATGTTAGATGTTAGTAAGAAAGACTTTGCAGGGTCAACAGGGCTGAGATTGCCATTGTCATTTCTGGTGCCTAAGTCAATGCTGGGTGATCTGTCCAGTTTCATTCCTTATTTGTGTCTTTGTAGTGGTTTGTTACAGCTGAGTGTCTTGCTCAGCCATTTCAGAGGGCATTTTTAAGAGTCAACCACATTGCTGTGGGTCTGGAGTCACATATAGGCCCAGACCAGGTAAGGACAACAAATCTCCTTCCCTGAAGGACATTAGTGAACCAGATGGGTTTTTACAACAATCAGTAATGGTTTCATGATCATCATTAGACTTTTCATTCCAGATTTTTATTGAATTCAAATTCCATTTTCTGCCATGGCGAGATTCGAACCTGGGTCCCTAGAGCATTACCGCAGGTCTCTGGAACATTAGTCCAGCAACAATAACACTATGCCATTGCCTCCCCCAACTTGCGATCCGGCAGCGTTATTCCCATGACCTGCCAAGCAGTTCCAGGAAACCAAAGTCTTTGGGTTCTGGGGGCAGTATGGTTGCAAAGCTGAAGCTTAAAGCTATCAGCGCTGATGGTAAAATTTTGACAGTGGATCAGATGCAAATGTTGGGGGTTATTCGCACTAAAGGAGAAGGCAGAATATTGGGGTGAAACGGAAGAAGCTTTTCTCTGACCTGAAAGTGGTTAAAGCCCTGAAGATAGAACGGGCAGCAGCAACAGAGGTTGCAGATGAGTTATATCAGCCTTTGGAGCTGGGGAAAGTATACAAGGAAAGAAAATCCTCGTCCATTATAGACACCCACGTGCTATGCACCTTCGCCTGGTATGCACCCCCACTTCTACACATGTCCCCCTTAAGGTTCCTTTCCTTTTAGGGAATAGAATTTTACCCTAGAATCTTCAAAACTATAGCAGACACTGGAAATCTGAATTAAAAGCGGTCAAAGGTGGAAACACACATCAGGCCAGACAGCATCTGTGGAGAGAGGTCGGTAGGGTAAGCATTGCAGGTCTGCATTTTGAAGAAGGGTCACAGGTCTGAAATATTTAGCTCCTCCTTCTTATAATTCTCCTCATTGAGAACCCAATGGAAGTGAAATTCAACATTGACAGAGCTGTAAAGTGTGTTGAAGTGGAGGGTTTGTTTGCCAACCATCTGATATTTTTCCTACTGAAGCCAGTGAAGGGTAGAATGCATAACAGCTCATTTTGGCTATCATTTTGTGCCCTCTTGAATTTGAATTTTACCCCTATTTGTCTCATCATGTTTGAGACATTTTCTTTTTTTTTACTTCCTATTTTTCTGTTTTCCAAGCAATGTTCCATATATCCATCATAGCCAAAATCTGTACTGTTCTCTGCAATGTTCTGTTGGCCCAGTATCAAATTTAGCTGGTACATTGTGCTCAGGACACATTCTTATCTGTTGACCCAAAAACAGTAAAACTATAGGCACCCGAAAAGCATAAAGGTAAGGTTTACTGAGGAAAGCTGTCATAGAAATGGCACTCCCAAGGACTGTGCCACCTGTTGCATCTAACTGAGCACTGAACATATACTTGGAGTTCATTTGAACACCCTTGACTGTGGCTGGCAGGTGCTTTCTGACAGTAGCACAAAAGCAGGCCATAAAACTGGGTGGGACACCAAAAGGGTGGAAATCTGTCATTACAAATCACTGGCCTTTTTCCGATTTGGGCTTACATCAATTTTATGAGCTTAACCTATTGAAATGTCTGCCGGACAATGTTTGACTGCCAGGCTAGAGAGGTAAGAGAAAGTGGAAACTCTGAATCAGTGAAGCCCACATTACGTGAATGAATTTTTAAAAATATTTTAAGTTTAATTTATATTTTGTATTTGGGTGTTAAGAAAGGTGAAACCTAGTTTTAGTTTAATTTAGAGGTTTTTGTGAGCTGGATGCCAGGAAGTCTGGGGGCCTGTTTGTATACAGGCATTTTAATGAGGTTTTACAACTCTTGAAGTGAAGACAGAAAACTCCTCTGAAGCGGAGTCATATGGACTGAAAGGCTAACTCTGTTTCTCTCTCCACAGATGCTGTCAGATCTGCTGAGTTTTTCCAGGTATTTTTATTTTTGTTCAAGAAACCTTGGTGTTGAGACAGTGGTAAATCTTCACTAGGGTTTTGTGTCTGTCAGGGTTGCTGGGACAAAAGGAATAGTGTGAATCATTTTCTGGTATATGTATTGAAATCTTTCCAACCTTTTTGTCTAGTGTAATATAGTTCATTCTTTCTTGTTTAGTAAACGGTTTATTCTTTGTGTTAACAGTATACTGGTAGACTCTTGTGAATGTGCTCAGTAATTGACCTCCATGGTTTCTAAATAAAAGAAAGAAGTTAGGATCTACCGAGTCAGGTTTCACTCTGGAATCTGAGTTGTCCAGTATTAATATCAGCTCGGATAATAACACCAAGTGAGATTTCACACCAAAAAATGTCTTTTCTGCATGGCTTTAAAGCAAAGGCTGAAGTTACTGACAGACAGAAAAATAAAGTCTCCTCTTAAACCCTTACATTAAAAAAATTGATTACAATTGGTTACCAAACTGGTCCCACACCCAAATAAATTATTGTACACGACTGTATCCTTACCATGGAATCACACAGCACAGAAGGAGGTTATTTGCCCTATTGTGTCTGTGCTGTCTTTTTGAAAGAGCTCCCCAATTCATCCCACTGCCCTGCCCTTTCTCCATTACCCTGCAATTGTTTTCCTTCAGGTAACTATCCAATTCCCTTTTGAAAGTTATGACTGAATTTTCTTTCACTATCCTATCAGGTAGTGTATTCTACATCATAATTCTCTGTGTATAAAATAAACTTTCCTCAGGTCCCCACTGGCCTCAAGAATCTGTGTCCTCTGGTTACCGATCCTTCAGTTTCTCATTTTATTTACTCTTATCAAAACCCTCCGTGGTCCTTCCTGATGTTTATATAAGAGATGGTAGTGGTGGAATTTCAGGCTCAGGCAGTAAAACCATTGTCCTCCAGCGTCCTCACTGTTCTAAAGGGATTAGGCAGTAAAGGGTGTTAAATATTGTGAGGAAAGAATTGTTCTGGTCATTGTAATTATATTCAAAATGAAAATGTATTTTCGCCACAAACGGCAGCTGGATCAATTCTCTCGTGGGTTACCAACTGTTTGAACATATTCCTGGAGGGGTACATCGTAAGATCTCTCATTGTTGAACCTCAAACAACTTCATTCTCCAGTATTTTTATAATGATTAAACAAGTAGTCAAAGAAAAGGAAAAGGCTTCATCATTTTGTTTAATGCGCCATTATTGTTTCTCCTCGCTGGCTGCAGTGTCCAGGAGAATAGCTTTAACTCCTGGAGGGTCCAGGAGAGTCCTGCAGTGCTGGTCAGCCTGATTCTCCCTCCCCCATACTCTCCAGCTCTTATCCTTTCACTAACCTGTTTCCTGGGTGTGAAGTCCCATTCTCTGGTTGGCCGAATCATTAGCCCCCCCACCCCCCTCCAAACTCATTGATTTGTTAAAACCTCTCCTTTTTGGCATTGTGACAAGATCAGATGGCCATCAAATCTAAACTCATCCAAGAACAGTTAATTAAAGAGCTTAGTGACCACCCCATATTCACCCCACCCCGCTTCTTCCTGCTCTGTTACATCATCATTGCACTGCCCCTATATTCTATGATGTAAGACTCAAACACCCAGCATCACTTCGTTTTTCTTGTTCTGTTACTCTAACAACAGAATGTTTTGAGGTTCTTTTACCCTTTTCATCGAGATGTGATCCCAGTGCAGCTGTGTCTGTTCGTCATTATCATATCTGTCTTATTGAGGTATCTACTTTTGCTTTATTTCCAGAATGTTAAGCATTGGCAACTTTTAACAGAATCCTTCCCAAAAGTGAATGTTTTAACAGTCTCAGAGGATCTGATTGAAGCGTATAAAATTCTAACAGGGCTAGACAGACTGGATGCAGGGAGGATGTTTCCCCTGGCTGGGGAGTCTAGAACCAGGGGCCACAGTCTCAGGATACAGAACAGGCCATATGGGACTGAGATGGGGAAAGATTTCTTCACCCAGAGGGTGGTCAACCTGTGGAATTCTCTCCCACAGAAGCTGTGTAGGCCGGGTCACTGAGTATATTCAAAAAAGAAACTGATAATTTTTTGGATATTAGGGGCATCAAGGGTTATGGAGAGAGAGCAGGGAATATGGTGTTAAGGTAGAGGATCAGCCATGATCATATTGAATGGCGGAGCAGGCTCGAAGGGCCTCCTGCTCCTAGTTTCTACGTCTTACACCTGGAATCGTGGTATGGTCCCCTCTATTTCATTGTATCTATAAGTAATAGAGGCACACTGTTGGTGCCAATGCTGATCTTTTAAATTCATTCTTGGGACACGGCCATGTATTGACCATCCCTAGTTGCCCCTTAAGAGAGTGGTGGTGGGCCTTCTTGCTGAAGTCTGCGTGGTGAAGGTGTCAGTCAGGATTTTGATCCAGCAATGATGAGGGCATGGTTATACATTCCAAATTGGGATATTATGTGACTTGGTGGGGAACTTGGTGATGATGGTGATCTCATGTACCGAGCCCTTCGATGTGGTTGGAGGTCACAGGTTAGGTTACTACTCACCTAGTTTCCTTCTGAGGTGTGGCTTTGAAACTGTTGAGACACATGGGCTCTCACTCTGCTGGCTGCAAAAGAGTTAAATAGGTTTCTCCGTGAACATATCGCCCAATCCTCAAATCAGTTTTTCAAAAATAATTCTTTACATTCCTGCAAATTATTTTCAGAACATGACATATGATGTTACAAACAAGAACACTGGGCAGATGCAACTGGTTAAACATGTTCAACCATCTGACTCAGGTCTAGCAGCTTCACAATGAAGGTGGGAAGAGTACTCCTCGTCACGGTGACTGTGGTTCTTGCTTCTGTCGGTAAGCAATGCTGTTTGTTACGTTTGCATTTTTTGTGCTGAGTTGGAGACATATGCCCCCTTGAGCACTGTATTACATCCATTAGAAGCACAGACTATTAACCATGAACAGTACAGAATGGAGTTCAGGGATTGAGAGTCCCTGGGCAGAATATTGCTGTCGGTGTGCAGGAGTGGGCCCGACACGCTGATGTGTAGAATGACCCGAGCGTCGGTCGTGCATCCCGATGTCATCACAAGTCATTTCGATATTGCGTTCGGCTGGCGTGTGCTGGAAGCGGCTGTGCACCCGCCGAACTGTCAAAGGCCTATTAAGGCCATTAGGAAAGTAATTTAAGCTCATTAACACAGCAGCCCATCCAACCTTAAGGCTGTTGGGTCGGCCAGGAGCCCCGGTGGGGAATAGAAAAAACATGAAACCTCATCCACCGGCGGGATGAGGCTTCGTGCAGGGTTCTAAAAAGTTTAATAAAGTTTTACTGTAATTTATGAACATGTCCCATCTCGTGTGACATTGGCACAAGAGGGGGACATGTTAGGGAATTTTCTTTCCCTATTTTTAACATTTTAAAAAGTGTAAGTGATCTCCCTGAGGCAGCACTAAGCCTCAGGGAGATGTGGGCATAGCACTTCCTGCCGGACATCACGCTGGTTGGGCCTTAATTGGCCGGCCCACGTAAAATGGCAGCGGGGTCCGCTTCTCCGGAAGGGATCATCTCCCCGTCTGCTGGAGATTGGGTCAGGCCCACCCACCCACCGGACAGACAGGAAACTCTGCCCAATGAGTGTAGGGCAAGATAACCACTGAGATTTCTTCTCCGTTGTATCTTTTCACATACCAGTCATCCTGGTTGGTTAGAAGGAATTTTATGATTATTAAAATAAAGATTGTACCGGAGACACGACTCTCACCCACACAGTACAATTCAGATGGAGTACCCAATTTCGGAAAGCGTGCAGGTAAACACTGTGGCCCAGGTTTTCGCCAGGATGGAGAAGTCTCTCTGCACTTGGCGTTTCCCATCTTGTGGGGGTGGGACTGGAGCTGGGCCAGGGTTTGTGCATGTGCGACTGACAGAGGAATGGCCAATTAAGTCACCGGTTGCCTCCGCTGAAGTGGGATCTTGGAAGAACATGATTGTGGAATCCGAAGTGTGCAACTCAGATTAGGTAACAGAAGGTCTGAACTTGATGGATTTGTTTGGATTGCCAGTGTGCTCCTTTGGAGAGGTACGAAACCCATTGGTATAGGGCCCCAAGGCACCTTTGGGGAGGTAAGACACCCTTTGGAAGAGTTAAGTTACCTTTGGGATTGTTAAAAGTGAACGTGATTAGGCACTTTTTACGCACAAAATCAATGGGACTATTAAGCTGTCAAAGAGCTGTCCAGCTGTCAAAGCTATCCCAGGAAGTGTCGGGGTGGGGGTGAGTGCGGGGGGAGCATGGATGGGGCACAGTGTGTGGGGGTGGGCATTGATGGGGCATAGGGAGTGTGTGGGGGTTGGGGTGAGGTGGATGGGGCATAGGGAGTGTGTGGGTGAGTGGGGGAGCATGGATGGGGGATGGGGAGTGTGTGGGGGTGAATCAGGGGGGCATGGATGGGGCATAGGGAGTGTGTGGGGGGTGGGGGTGAGGTGGGGGCATGGATGGGGCATAGGGAGTGTGTGGGGGTGAATCAGGGGGGCATGGATGGGGCATAGGGAGTGCGTGGGGGGTGGAGGAATGTTTCTTGCTTTATTTATTTAAACACAATGCTCGGGTACAGAGGTAGGCCTTGCACTCAGCCTGCCTCCACACAGGGCAGTGTACTCGTTCTGGGGTGGCCCGCCCCAGCCCCTGTTTCAGCACCCACTCCCCCCACCGCCGAAAATGTGACCTACGAGTGGACGTTTTTAAAGTTCGGGTTTGCTGAGTGCTGGGAAACTTCCCAACTGGGCAAAGCCGGCCCAGGGACTAAAATCTGGGCCGATATATCACTGAACAATATCTTACTGGACAGGTTTAGTGGTTGCTGCCATTGACAACGTGTTACACTAAAGAACTCCTAGATCGAGCACCGGTAATTAGAACTTTATTGCAGAGGACTGGTTCGAGGAATGTGGAGCTCTTAGCTAGTGGTCAAGATGCTCAAGGGTTGTTATTTGAGGTAGTCGATATCCTTTCTTTCCTTTTTTTATCCTTATTTACCTGGTGGTTTATTCAAGTTAGAATACCCACAACCATTGAACGCTCCTCCAGCTCAATAATGGGCTTGTCTGCAAGTGGTCAGTATGGATTTGTGTCCTTTTAATGCTGTCTCTGTTTGCCTATTTCAGATCTGGCCAAGATTCGCCATTCCTTCAAAAACGAGGTGAAGGCCTAATTTTAATGTTGATTGTGGTTGTTGAATTCTGTTTGTTGTTTTAAAATTACAGTGAGTATGTGCAACACACAGTCGAGTGAATTAATATTTATAGGCCAATAGGCCCCAGGTCCAATTCCCAGGCTGTGGTATGATTTGGGTAAGCTCACTAGCCCAGAAGGGGAAAATCCACAAGGGGTTCCATTTCTGGTCATTATTGTCATGGACAAAATGTACATGCTTTCTTACTGCCCATGATCAGTATTTTTTCTATTGAAAGAGGGGTGAGTTTTCTTACGCTTGGAGTGCGGACCTCAATTAATTAATTTCAGCAGCAAGCTTTTGTGAGTTTAAAACAAATAAGGTTATTTAATCTCACACACTTGCCCTGACAGGCCCGTGGTCTCACACACACAAAAAAATGATACAGATAAAAGTCATGCACTTTTTCAGATTACAGGTATGCTGGTCTCTGGTTTACGATCTCCAATCCCCCACGTTGGCAGGCCTGTAGTTTCTTGGATGGCTTTGATGCTTTGATGTTGAAGGGAGGATATTGCAAAGCAAAGGTTTCTGAGCAGGCTGTGAGGTTTCTTGTAGTTGAATTCCTAGGAGGTTGGTTCTCAGATCAACTTATAGTTGGAACAGATTGGGGGAGTCCTTCTCTGTATTGGGATCTCCCACTTTCAAGCTATTGCTGTTAATTAGCATGGCTGCTTGGTGTCTAGCAACTAGTTCTGCTTTCTGACCACTGAACTGTAGGTTCAATTGCTTTGATGGAAATTTGCTTTGCCTGCGAACAGCTCTTAGCTGATTTTTAAAAGCAGACAAAAACATGGCCTCCTCACCATGGGACTTTCCATAAATTCAAGTCCTTTTCCAAATAAGGGGTGGTGTTTATGTTGATTCCACAACCTGTGTGGTGGGTTAACACCTCTGAAGGTTTGAAACAGTCACTGCTTTTGTTCTTGAATGCCCATTCAATCTGATAATACTACTGTTGATGGGCTTCAGGGAAGGGAAAGTTCTGGAAAGTTCTTTTGGCCCATCCTTAAACAAAGAGATGTGTGAATTCCCCGGTGGCTGTGAATGCCCAAAGGCCAAAGGTCACATGATTTGCAACAGCCATTTCAATAGGCTGCTTGTATCCACGTTGTAGAAGTAGTGACTGAAAGTTCATAATATACTGGGGCATGAAACTATCTAGTGATTCATGATAGGAAGGCGGGTGTCATACAAGGACAGGACTGGGTTTTGCTGTACATCTTCCATACTCAACTTGCCTACCTACACTCAATGATTCACACTTAGTTGAGAAACCTGACTGAAAGGCTGTAACACAGAACCACACCAAGCCTGAAGAGGGTCCAGGAGAAGATGAGGAAGTAATCATTAGGGAATGGCACATTTGGGTGTTAAAATTAAATAAGTTGACAATTGATTCAGCTCCAGAATATAGAACCCTTTCCATGAAGATCCATATTTAGGTTGCAATGCTTTGAACTGTTCAGCTTTTGAGGCCTCCCACCCAGTGAAAATGAGGGCTAGCACCTCAGAAATGCTGGGGAATGACTTGCCACCTTCTTCCCGATGTTGTTGTGCTGTGAAAATCTTCCGCTCAGCTTTTTGCTGGGAGTCCCGCCTAAGTCAGGTGCTGCAGCTCGTTTTAAATACAAAAGGGGTCCTAGGCCGTGCATGTGAGTGCGACTGCCCTTTTATTGGAGAACTGACTGGGAGCGGGTGCCTGCACAGTCGTGGCTGGCGGTCCAGCTGAAGCGGATCACACTAAAACCCGCCTGGGGGGGGGTAAATGCTTGTAGAAGAAAAAAATAATAGTCAAGGGGAAGAATTTACACCTCCAGATGGGGATGAGTGGCGTGAGTGTGAAAATTAACACCTTGGGCTGGAGTGCTGTCGCTGTTCAATGGGGACACATGGGTTGCACAATGGATCAGGAAGAGTCCAAGTGGAAGGAGCTGGTGGCACAGTAGGGGGCAAATCATGATCATGTCATTCAATTTGGTGGGCCCATAAAAAGGTGCATGGCTGAGGGGGGCATTCATCCATTGACACACTCGGGTGAGCAGAGACAGTAGGGCCAATGGTTTCTGCATGCTTGTCACTTGAGCAGGTTGTGACTCTCCAGGGATGGCAAGGCCAGTAGAGGGAAGTCCACTTGTGAGTGTGGCTGACCACAGGTATGCCAATAGCTGGATGAGAAACGAAGGTACTCAGAGGCAGGTTTAGTAGCGATGAGGAGTGACATCCTGATTGTCAAGAAGCACCGAGGAGCCCTGCTTCAACGTGGAAGAGGCCATGGTGTGGAGCTTGTCTTCTGCTTCTGCCCCATCTCCTTGTCATGCTGCAGGCCCAGAGGTACTGCTATTGCTGCCTTCTTGCGTGTCGCATGTGGACAGGCCATCTACTGCTCTGCTCTCCCTCTGAGGATGTGGCAAAATGACAAATACACCAAAAGATCTTCACAAACACTCCAAACTACTCTCACTTTCGAATAGCAAAGTTCCAAAAACTTAACCTACCTGCAATCAGGGCACCTTACCCTTTAAATACCCACTGCAGGAGCAATTTTGCTGTAGCACATTTTCTTCAAGAGTGAACAGTGCAGGCATTGCCAGCACCTACACTGTCCAAATCTGGAATCCCAAGGTCACATCAAGGCCAGTTGGGCTGTTTACCGTCAGGGTGGCATCAATCCAATGTGGCACAAGCAGCACTACACAATTGAATTTTACGTCCACTGAGTTTTAATACAAAGGTGTTCATTTTACCATTTTCAGCCACACTGTGAAGATTATCCTGATGCCCCTTCCTGTACTAGGGAATATATTCCAGTTTGCGACATGAACGGAGTAACGTTTCCAAACCGGTGTGTGCTTTGTGGTGAGATGAGGTAAGTGTCGGTGCGGTTAACCTTGAATGAAGCACCTGTGACCACCAATTGGGAGGAAATATGCTACAATCGATTACTGATCCAAGACATGCTGGCTGGCTGAAAATCTACAGGCATGGTTTGCCTCATCAAATTCAATAAGCTGTCAATTTACTCAGCAGAAGAAAGAACCCTTTCCATAGAGATCCATATTTAGGATGCAATGCTTTGTACTGTTTAGTTTTTGAGGCCTCTCGTCCAATGAAAATGAGCGGTAGTGCCTTGGAAATGCTGGGGAATGACTTGCCACCTTGTGGCTGTGGAACTCTTCCCTTGGGCCTCTTGCTGGGAGGATGGCGTTCCCACCTAAGTCAAGTGCTAAGGCCCATTTAAAATACGAATCAGGCTCCTGTGATGTATATATGACTGTGACTGCCATTTTATCAGAGAACTGGATGGAGCATGTGCCTGCACAGAAGCAGTTGGCAGTCCAGCTGAAGAGTATCCCATTAAACTTGCCTGGGCTGCTACCCTCCAGGTTCCTGCCTCTTCACTCTTCCCTCAAAATGTGTCTCTTTCAGTCTCTTTTAACTGAAGAACTGGGACAAGTAAGCAGTGAAAAAGGCAAATGGTATGTTGGCCATCATTGCAAGAGGACTTGAGTACAGGAACAAGGATACAGCTGTACAGGGTCTTGGTGGGACCACACCTGGAGTACTGTATGCAGTTTTGGTCTCCTTACCTAAGGAAGGATATATTTGCCATAGAGGGAGTGAAGCAAAGGTTCACCAGACTGATTCCTGGGATGGCAGGATTGTCACATGAGAAAAGATTGAGCCGACTAGGCCTGTATTCAGTGGGGTTTAGAAGAATGAGAGGAGATTTGATTGAAACTAAACAAAATTCAGACAGGGATGGACAGACTGGATGCAGGGATGATGTTCCCTCTGGCTGAGGGTCTAGAACAAGGGGTCACAGTCTCAGGATACGGGGTTGGCCATTTCGGACTGAGATGAGAAACTTCTTCACTCAGAGGGTGGTCAACCAGGCCAAGTCACTGAATATATCTAAGAAGGAAACAGATAGAATCCTAGACTCTAAAGGTATCAAGGGGTATGGGGAGAGAGCGGGAGTATGGCATTGAGATAGAGGATCAGCCATGATGATATTGAATAGGGGAGCAGGCTCGAAGAGCTGAATGACCTACTCCTGCTTCTATTTTCTATGGGTAGCAATGATCATTTTTCTTTTCTTTTCAGATTGAATGGCAATAGGATCTTTATAAAGCACTTTGGAGAATGCTAATTCCACAAGTTTAATCATTTTGCAAACTGCCTTTCCAGAAATATAAGAATTTTTTGACTGAAGCAGTGAGTTTTAAGAAATATATATATATTAATGAATAGTAGAATTTTGAATAAAAGAATATCACATTTGAATGCACTATTTTGACTTTTTCTTTATACATACAGCTCAACTTGCTCATGAACATACAAGTTAGGAGCAGTAAGGTAATACCTCTTAAACTCTCTCCAGAATTGAAACCTCATAAACTTACTCCAGAGTTAATATCCTGTTAACTCACTGTAGAATTAGTACCTCATAAACTCCCTGTAGAATTAATACCGTTAACTCACTGTAGAATTAGTACCTCATAAACTCACTGTAGAATTAATACCGTTAACTCACTGTAGAATTAGTACCTCATAAACTCACTGTAGAATTAATACCGTTAACTCACTGTAGAATTAGTACCTCATAAACTCACTGTAGAATTAATACCCTGTTAACTCACTGTAAAATTAATACCTCAAACTCACTGTAAAATTAATACCTCCTAAACGCTCTCCAGAATTAATATCCCATTAACTCACTGTAGAATTAATACGTTGTTAACTCACAGTAGAATTAGTAACTCATAAACTCACGCCAGGACTAATGCCTAATTAACTCACTGTAAAATTAATACCTCACAAACTTACTGCAGAAAGAATACCTCATAAACTCTCTCCAGAATTAGTACCTCATAAATTCACTCCAGAATTAATATCTCATAAACTCATTGTAGAATTAATACCTCGCTCCAGAATTAATACCCCTTTAACTCACTGTAGAATGAATATGTTGTTAACTCACTGTAGAATTAATACCTCATAAACTCACTGTAGAATTAATACTTCATAAACTCTCTCCAGAATTAGTACCTGGTAAATTCTCTCCAGAATTAATACCTTGCAAACTCACTATAGAATTAATACTTCATAAACTTACTGTAGAATACCCCGTTAACTCATGGTAGAATTAATACTTTGTTAACTCACTCCAGGATTAATGCCTAATTAACTCACTGTAAAATTAATACCTCACAAACTCTCTCCAGGATTAATACCTCATAAATAAAAACAAAAAAACTGCGGATGCTGGAAATCCAAAACAAAAACAGAATTACCTGGAAAAACTCAGCAGGTCTGGCAGCATCGGCGGAGAAGAAAAGAGTTGACGTTTCGAGTCCTCATGACCCTTCGACAGAACTTGATTTCGAGTCCAAGAAAGAGTTGAAATATAAGCTGGTTTAAGGTGTGTGTGTGGGGGGAGGAGAGATAGAGAGAGAGAGAGGTGGGGGGTGTGGTTGTGTGGACAAACAAGCAGTGATAGAAGCAGATCATCAAAAGATGTCAGCGACAATGGTACAATAGAACACATAGGTGTTAAAGTTAAAGTTGGTGATATTATCTAAACGAATGTGCTAATTAAGAATGGATGGTAGGGCACTCAAGGTACAGCTCTAGTGGGGGTGGAGGGAGCATAAAAGATTTTAAAATATTTAAAAATAATGGAAATAGGTGGGAAAAGAAAAATCTATATAATTTATTGGGAAAAAAAAGGGGGGGAAACAGAAAGGGGGTGGGGATGGGGGAGGGAGCTCATGACCTAAAGTTGTTGAATTCAATATTCAGTCCGGAAGGCTGTAAGGTGCCTAGTCGGAAGATGAGGTGTTGTTCCTCCAGTTTGCATTGGGCTTCACTGGAACAATTGCGGTCTGTCCACAAGAATGACCTAAACCTCCCTGTCGCTTGCCATTTTAACACTCCACCCTGCTCTCTTGCCCACATGTCTGTCCTTGGCTTGCTGCATTGTTCCAGTGAAGCCCAACGCAAACTGGAGGAACAACACCTCATCTTCCAACTAAGCACGTTACAGCCTTCCGGACTGAATATTGAATTCAACAACTTTAGGTCGTGAGCTCCCTCCCCCATCCCCACCCCCTTTCTGTTTTCCCCTTTTTCCCCTTTTTTTTCCCAATAAATTATATAGATTTTTCTTTTCCCACCTATTTCCATTATTTTTAAATATTTTAAAATCTTTTATGCTCCCTCCACCCCCACTAGAGAGTGCCCCACCATCCATTCTTAATTAGCACATTCGTTTAGATAATATCACCAACTTTAACTTTAACACCTATGTGTTCTATTGTACCATTGTCGCTGACATCTTTTGATGATCTGCTTCTATCACTGCTTGTTTGTCTACACAAGCACCTCTCTCTCTCTCTATCTCTCCGCCCCCCACACACACACCTTAAACCAGCTTATATTTCAACTCTTTCTTGGACTCGAAATCAAGTTCTGTCGAAGGGTCATGAGGACTCGAAATGTCAACTCTTTCCTTCTCCGCCGATGCTGCCAGACCTGCTGAGTTTTTCCAGGTCATTCTGTTTTTGTTTTTAATACCTCATAAACTCTCTACAGAATTAATACCCTGTTAACTCACTGTAGAATTAATACTTTGTTAACCCACTCCAGGATTAATGCCTAATTAACTCACTGTAAAATTAATACCTCGCAAACTCACTGGAGAATTAGTACCTCGTAAATTCTCCCCAGGCTTAATTTAGTTAATCAGAATGGCATCTTGTGCATTGATTCTTTGCATGAACAATGAACATTTTTTCAGTGCAGAGTTAGCGTTTGGTCCCTTTGGTGACTGTCTAAACTCTTTTTCAGCAAAGGAGGTGAGAGGTGATGCAACACAGAAACTGCTGTATTTTGATGTTTAAATAATCACAAGTTTGACCTGACTACTCAAGTGCCAGAGTATTGAGTGTTTTACGTCCGGTTTGGTCCAAATGAAACCACCTGGTAATCCAGATAATGGATTTGTGAATCTACACCGAGAAGCTGGATGTCTTACCCCAGGCAGATTCTCATTAATGACTTTGGAAGCTGTGATTCAGTTATGCTGACAGTTTTATTCGAACTATTGCATCATTTGAAAGCTGGTTGAGAAGGCTGGCTACAAGCCTGAGGCTGGAGTTTTATTGTTCCCAGTGTTGTTGGTGCTGGCAGTCAATCTAAACAAAAATGTAGACATTGGAGATTCCAATAAATCATAAGTGAAACACTTTAGTAAAACGTTAGTAGCCATGAAGCAATCTATTAGCAAAATAAAGACTGTGGACGATTTCTCCGCTGCTGCTCAGTTTACTGCCATGTAGCAGATGAAATTTCAGGCAAGTTGGGAGTCTGGCAATGGTGCCTGGTTCTCACTTTTCCAACAGAAGTTCCAAGCTGAAACAAAGCTTTTCTGGCAGTGGGTGCAGACCTCCCACTGAAACACTGTAAATTCTGACATTCAAGCTGTGCTACCAAAGCCCAGACACCCCCGGTACTAGCAAAGGCCCACAACCATTCAGCACTAGTTCTACCTGATGACACACACCTTCCTCCAGCCCGGTACACCTTGCCCGGTACACCTTGCCTACTGTCTTGATGTGCATCTCGGGCTTTAAAAAAGGAACAGATAAAAATTGAACACATTGATCAAAGAATGTATGATAATAACCAAGATTACTGATTTACAGATTCCACAGAAAGATGCCCAGTCATGAAATCAATCTCAAAAACACTAAAAATCATAGAATAAAAGAACATGCATTTATACAGCACCTTTCACCACTTTGGGATGTTCCAAAGCAATTCACAGTCAATGATGTACCTTTTTTGAAGTGTATTCATTGATGTAACTCAGGGAAATACAGCAACTAATTCATGCACAGCTGGATCCCACAAACAGTCACGAGATCATATTACACTATTGAGGTGAGGGTCCTAAGCTGGATTTTCCATTTTCCATGGTGTAAAACCCTGTCATACCATATTATATCCTCCTACCTGCTGTGCTGGGCTACTGGAGGTACAATAGTTTTTGTTTTAAGTTTACAAAACAGAATTACTTACTCCTTCAGTACTTGATTTGTCTGACTCCCAGAGCATAGCCAGTGAAATCACAGACACAGCAGGATATACAATTAATACTTTTGTCAATGAGTTGCTTAATGCACACCTAGCAACCTTTTAATAAAGATAGGGAGCATGTTTCTCATTGCAGCTATTACATGCACTGGTGATTTTTTTTAAACCATTGTGTATATAAAAAGTCATTCACAAAACTTGAGTATTGTTGATAAACGAAGAGACATGCTGTCGAAGCTTTTTGTCTTGCACTCAATCCAGGGTGTGTGTGAGGGCACAAGCTGATCTGTGCAAACGGCCTCAAGATGGTGAGGGCTGAGGAGGCAGCCTCCAGAGGAGCTGAGGCCAGATGGAGATGGGAGGGCATGTGTGAGAGAGTGAGTATTGATGTCCCCCTTGAGCTGGCAGTGAGTGAGACGCCAGTGAATGTGTGATGGGCTTGTGAGTGAGTGAGATTAGAGTGATGAGGTGGTTGCCTTGCCCTGGTGGCACAGATGAGATCATTCATCCATTATCTGCACTGGATGGCCAACCTCGTGCGTGCAGCATTGGCACTGACCTCCTCTGCCACTGCTTCTTAAGCCGGAGTGGTGAGACTGATGGGCCTCCTGCAGCCAGAGCGGAGGTAGAGGATATTGTGCGGGCCTCCCCGGTGTTCAGAAGGCATCCCAGGGATGTGTCACTGAATCGGGAGTTGCACTCTTCTTGGCTTTTGGGGCCATGTCTTCACTAGTGCCCTCCTGGGCTGCAAGCATTGAGAAGTGTGGGCGCAGCTACATTTTAAATATGGCGCCCGATGTGAGGAAGTGGCAAGGGGGCACATCAGAGGTCACCCACCAGCGAGACGGCGTATTTCCTGTGGCTGTATAAACATTGAGGTGGGAATGGGACAATATGGCACGAAGAGCTGCTATTGTGGCCGGCAGGTAAAATGTCGTTTTTCTTGCCCGCTACTGAACTTAGTGCAAATCTGGGATGATTTCACCCGTAGTGTCCAACGTTAGATGTGATTCTGCAATTGGACAGCATTTGCTAAATATGGGTCTGTCCGCAAGATTGACCCAGACCTCCGTGTCGCTTGCCATTTTAACACTCCACCCTGCTCTCTTGCCCACATGTCTGTCCTTGGCTTGCTGCATTGTTCCAGTGAAGCCCAACGCAAACTGGAGGAACAACACCTCATCTTCTGACCACGCACTTTACAGCCTTCCGGACTGAATATTGAATTCAACAACTTTAGGTCTTGAGCTCACTCCCCCATCCCCACCCACTTTCTGTTTCTTCCCCCTTCCTTTTGTTTTTTCCAATAAATTATATAGATTTTTCTTTTCCCACCTATTTCCATTAATTTTAAATATTTTTAAATCTTTTATGCTCCCCCCACCCCCACTAGAGCTATACCTTGAGTGCCCTACCATCCATTCTTAATTAGCACATTCGTTTAGATAATATCACCAACTTCAACACCTCTGTGTTCTTTTGTTCTGTTGTCTGTGACATCTTTTGATGATCTGCTTCTATCACTCCTTGTTTGTCCCTACAACCACACCCCTCCTCCACTTCTCTCCCCCCACCCAACACCCCCCCACCCCAACCCCCGCTACACACACACCTTAAACCAGCTTATATTTCACCCTTTCCTTGGATTCACCTAGTTCTGTCAAAGGGTCATGAGGACTCGAAACGTCAACTCTTTTCTTCTCTGCTGATGCCGCCAGCCCTGCTGAGTTTTTCCAGGTAATTCTGTTTATGTTTTGCTAAATAATTCTGATTGTGCCAAGAGTTACACTGCCAATCAACTTAAGGTTATCAGTTGGGCTCACAATGTGGCTCACTTACACGTGCAACAAGCTACATACATTCACACACAGGAATCTGTCCTTTGCAGACAGAAGGAGCATGTCCACGCATTGCGCTTTTTCAGCTAAACAGAACCTTGGGGAACAGCCATTCCCTGGTGCATTATCCATGGCAACACTTCTACCAATCAGAGTCCATTTGCCAATCAATCAGCACTCTTCTCATGCAGTATAAATTGTTGTTCCCTTTACAATTGGTATTCTTGTGAATCTATCCTGATGAGTGCAAGACAAAAAGCCAGATAGCATATCTCTCCTTTTTTCGGCAATATTGTGTTTATATTTATATTACTTTTATATCACAGTTTAATATTTATAAAATAATGGAGACCAGGAGAGAAAATTCTTTTACGTCTGAAATCTCACTGAATTGATGTAGAATTTTGACAGAGCTGTAGTATCAGCAAGAACTACAGCATGGCAAAGCACCCAGCTACAGCTGATACACCGCATTCAAATTTGCTTTTTTGACTTTGAAATAAAAAATTAAACAATTTAACAACCAAGTCTTTCTCCAGAGGGTTTCCAATCTCCACTCTTGAAGAACCCCCTTTGGAATCTTCTCCCAAATTATGCTTTCTCTTGGACGCCTTCCACAAGGGTCCACCTCCAGGGTTTTGAACCCACCTTCCAATGTTCCTCTCCTCTGGATTGCCACATGCATTCAAGCTTTGCTTTCCATGCACTCACTCTCAGATACTCAGCCATGCCAACAGAACACCAACTTCTTCACATCCCCATATAGGAAGGAGTCACCAACATTTGGCTGTCTTCTTGGATCTTCTGGCTCCTTGCAAGCCTATTTTGCCTTAAGTCTGTGTCCTGCAGCATTCACCCTTTAAGCTTGGAACCTTCCTCTGCTTCTCACTCTTGATTTCTCTTAACAGGACCTTTACCAGGTTCCTATTCTTCCTTTGACTAGAAGGTCTTCTTGGGACCTCTCCTTTCTGTCTCACTCCTTGGCATTGGAACCTTTTCAGTTCTTTTGGGAAATCTGCTCTCTGCAGTTCCCTCTGCTGCATCCAGCTTCTCCTGGCTCCTGGTTTCAACTGAACTAAAAACTGCTGTTATGTTTCTCTGTGTGTCTGTGGGCCTCCTGTTGCTAGGCAACAGCACAGTTTTTTCAACCTTGTGTTTGTTTTAACTTCTCTTCAAGAGTCATAAAGCCTCATTAGAATACAGGCAAGTTGTAAAGTGAAACCAAAACTCAATATCCCCTGTTTCTTAACACACCAATACAGAAATACAAATTAAACTTAAATTTAAAGATATACCTTAATTCTAACACACACAATTACACAGATAACTTACTGAAACTATCTCTAGTTCCTTATGATAGCATGGGCCAGACAAGGCAGGCATGCACATGAGGCTCTGATAGCCACCACATTCCACCAAAAGATGGCAGGTTGTAGTGAGCACCCTACTGGACATGAGCCCTCCTTCATGGGCCAGCATGAGCACCATCATTGCAAATCCTCTTATTTTTCCCAAGCTCTTCAATATGAGAGTCAATAATTACACATCCAGGCTCACATTATCCTGATCCTTTGATGGATTATGAACCCTCGGCAGCATGTGTACTTGCTGAGATGAGGTGCTAGCTGGAGGAGAGCGTCCCCGCATCAGATGTCAGAAAGTTCTGCCTCTTCAAGTGTCTCCCAGCATCCCAGCCGCAATGTCACCTTACAAGAGCCAGGAGCTGTTGGTTGATCCTCAGTGGTCTCCTAGCTGTATGCATACAGCCTTCACAGTGACAAGGCTCCTCAAGGAGATCCATCTGAAGCAATGGAACTACACACTCTATGTAACATCGATTGTGAATCAGATAATTCACACTTGGGCAAGGCAGCCAATGATGTTCTGCTGCTGTGAATCCATTTATACATGACTCAGTTGTCTAGAGTGCATTCTTCCAGATCACACTGACATCTGGAACTCTCAGAAAGGGGCCCTGGGCTACATTTATCTTCGGTTTGATATGGATGCGGATCACCTGAGTAAGACAACATCAAACACTTGCCTGCCAGACATTAAAACAGATATTGCGCCCTCATGGCTAGTCCTGGCCCTAGTCAAGTCCAAAATGCACACACACCATGAAACTCCCAAGGGCATGCGTCATTGCGAATAAAGAGAACACTTCAGCTTCAGTACATCCTCAGTCCTATCCCATTGCTCCCCACACACATTGTCTAAAGCAACTATGTGCCCTTCCAGAGCATGCTCAAAGCCTCTACTGCCTGCCATAAATTACCATTTGGAATTAGTATCAGTGACCTTGGCGAGTGCTCAGGTGAGGCCACATACAGTACTACATCCCCAGTTCGTGACAAGAGTCCTGTTCCCGCAAGACACACAACTACAGGGCAAGAGACACATAAGATTATATGTCTGAGTGCCAGGGCAATAATGTGGCCAAGAGCTTTGACACCTTGAGGTGGCAAGGTGCTCCACTTATTGGTGAGCTTAGCAGATGTACATTCTGAAAGTCGAAAACATGATTGGCTGACAGCAGCACACGGAGCTTTGAGTATGGGCTCATAGCATGGAAACCCTGCCGGGAGACAGAGGGCCCATGGAGTTGCACAATACGTAACCTTTTTCGGTGCATGAACACATCTCTCCTTGTACACTACCACCTTTCAAGAATGCAGACGAGATAGGAGAACACCTCTGCCTCAATCTTACATAGCCAAGAATAAACATGAGGTAGACCTGCAAAGCAAGTGAACAAGGTTCGTTCCACAAGCACACTTAACATTAAGGTTGAGATGTCGCTGAAGTGAAGAATGATGTACAAAAGAGGCACATACCGTGGTGACATGGAAGCACACTACTCTGAGGAGAGGCCCATGATAGCGACATGTGTGACAAGTAGGGGGAGGCACCATGGTGTGTCACCTGAGTGCCTGCAACACAGCTCATCATTACAAGGAGGCATACAAAAGAGACATGGAATGGTTGTGATTCTATTTACAGTTGTGAACATGACATGCATGTTGTGAATACCCGTGCCCCTGTTATGCTCCTATTATTTCCTTGATTCCCTAAACCTACTGCTATGTCTGAGTGCATCCCTGCCATCCACAGTGGAGGGAGAGGCAGCTTGCTGACTACTACAACATGTTGTCTGTGATGAATTTGCTGGGCGTCCTCTGGCGGGGGCCAAGACCTGGAGAGCCCTGGCCTACTTTGGGTCTCCTTCTGTGGGGCAGGTCTACCCTCCTCGGCCTGTGGAGCTGGAGGTGATGGGGTCACAGGAAGAGTGGAATGGGATCGGCCGGACACTCCTGCAGTCACGAGTGGAGTCCGGGGTGTCCAGCTACTGGGCCTCCCCTCTATGGGTGCCCAAGGACCCCTGGCTAACTCCTCAAAGGAAGAGGGCAGCTGGAGTGAGACTGAGGTGCCCCGCACCCCCTCTCGCATTGACACTGATGGATGCCACCAATGCCCACACCAGTGAAGTGCAGCTCCTGCAGCAGTGCCAGGGTTTCCATGGCAGCTGCCATCCTACCAGTGTTGACCTTGGGGCATTGACATGACAGCGCCATCACCTCAGGCTGAAGGCAGATGGACTCCTCCATCACCCGTTGCAATCTGAGGAATGTAGCTGACATCCCTTCCTGATATTCCTGTGATTGTCTTTGCGGCTCCCGCAACTGATTTAGGACCGAGTCCAGAGGCAGGGCATCTGACTCGGACTCAATCTGAATCGTGGCCTCCAGCAGTCCTCCAAGTGCCGGTGACTTCGGATGTCCTTGCCTCTGAGACCCTGAGGCTGTCCTAGATCTCGGTCCCTCTGCTGTTTGGGTGTCCGCACTGGTGGAGTGTGTGGGTTACGGCTGTGACAGGGCTTCGAGGCTGTGTTCTGGTTCCTAACCTGAGGTGTCCCCAGGGCTGGAACCGAGAGCCAGGCTGGTTAAGAGTGTCGGGCGTTTGGCAGAGATGCCTATGAAAGGAAGTATCGATAACTAGTGTACGGCAGCGGAGTAAAAAACATGAAAGCGCACTCACAGAAGCACGGGCTGATGGATCCTCAAGTAGGTTTTTGCCACTGACCTCAACATTGCCACAGGCACAGTCTACATCCTCTCCAGCCAGCTCGATGGCTCTGTTCTCGAAATCCATCAGGGTCTTGAGTTCCGGCACTCCACCCCTGGTCTGGGACTTCTCTCTGCGATAGTCCACGATCTTCTCCTGCATAAAGTCAGATGGAGAGAGTGTGTGTCATGCCAGCGCAGATGGGAAGGTTGCATGGCATGTGTGGGTGGTGAGTGGTGCGGGATGAGCAAACGATCTGCAGAGGAGATGAAGGTGTGTGTGAGAGAGTGGGTGGCGATGTCCATTGCGCTGGCAGTGAGTGAGATCCCTGTGAATGTCAGATGGGATTGAGAGTGACTTGAGAGTGATGAGAGGGATGTCTTACCCTGGCAGTATGGATGACATCATTCATCCTCCTTCTACACGGGGAGGCTGACCAATTCTGTGCAGCACTGGCACTGATCACCACTTCCACCACCTCCCAAGTATTTGTGGCGAGGTTGCTAGACATCCTGTGGCTACAGCGGGGATAGAGGACATCACGGCGAGGATAGAGGACATCACGGCGAGGATAGAGGATGTCGCGGCGAGGATAGAGGACATCGCGGTGAGGATAGAGGACATCACGGTGAGGATAGAGGACATCGGTGTGAGGATAGAGGACATCACGGCGGGGATAGAGGACATCACGGCGAGGATAGAGGACATCACGGCGGGGATAGAGGACATCACGGGGGGATAGAGGACATCACGGCAAGGATAGAGGACAACAGGGCGAGGATGGAAGACTTCACGGCGAGGATAGAGGACATTGCGGTGAGGATAGAGGAAATCACGAGAATAGAGGACATCACGGTAAGGATAGAGGACATCGTGGTGAGGATAGAGGAAATCACGAGAATAGAGGACATCACGGCGAGGATAGAGGACATCGCGGTGAGGATAGAGGACATCGCGGTGAGGATAGAGGACATCACGAGAATAGAGGACATCTCGGCGAGGATAGAGGACATCATGGCGGGGATAGAGGAAATCACGAGAATAGAGGACATCACGGCGAGTATAGAGGACATCGCGGTGAGAATAGAGGACATCACGAGAATAGAGGACATCTCGGCGAGGATAGAGGATGTCACGAGGACAGAGGACATCACGAGGATAGAGGACATCACGGTGAGGATAGAGGACATCACAAGGATAGAGGACATCACCAGGATAGAGGAGATCACGGCGAGGATAGAGGACATCATGTCGAGGATAGAGGACATCACGTCGAGGATAGAGGACATTGTGGCGAGGACAGAGGACTTCACGGCGAGGATAGAGGACATCACGAGGATAGAGGACATGGCAGCAAGGATAGAGGACTTCATGGCAAGGATAGAGGGCATCACAGCGAGGATAGAGGACATCGCGGTGAGGATAGAGGACATCATGGCGAGGATAGAGGGCATCACAGCGAGGATAGAGGACATCACGGCGAAGATAGAGGACATCGCGGCGAGGATAGAGGACATCACGTCGAGGATAGAGGACGTCACAGCAAGGATAGAGGACATAGCGGCGGGGATAGAGGACATTACAGCGAGGATAGAGGACATCACGGCGAGGAGAGAGGGCATCAGGGCGAGGATAAAGGACATCGCGGCGAGGATAGAGGACATCACGGTGGGGATAGAGGACATCACGGCGAGGATAGAGGACATCATGGTGAGGATAGAGGACGTCACATCGATGATAGAGGACATCGCGGCGAGGATAGAGGACATCACGGTGAGGATAGAGGACATCACGGCGAGGATAGAGGACATCACGGCGGGGATAGAGGACATCACGGCGAATATAGAGGACATGGTGGTGAGGATAAAGGACATCATGGCGAGGATAGAGGACAACACGGCGAGGATAGAGGACAACACGGCGAGGATAGAGGACATCACGGCGAGGATAAAGGACATCACAGCGAGGATAGAGGACATGTCGGCGAGGATAGGGACATCAGGGCGAGCATAGAGGACATCACGGCGAGGATAGAGGACTTCATGGCGAGGATAGAGGACATCACGGCGAGGATAGAGGACATGACGGCGGGGATAGAGGACATCTCGGGGGGGGATAGAGGACATCGTGGCGAGGATAGAGGACATCGCGGCGAGGATAGAGGACATCACGGCAAGGATAGAGGACATCACGAGGATAGAGGCCATCACGGCGAGGACAGAGGACATCACGAGGATAGAGGCCATCACGGCGTGGATAGAGGACATCACGGCGAGGCTAGAGACAATCGTGGCAAGGATAGTGGACATCGTGGCAAGGATTGAGGGCATGGCAGCGAGGTAAGAGGACATCACGGCGAGGATAGAAGACATCACAGTGAGGATAGAGGACATCACAGCGAGGATAGAGGTCATCACGGCAAGGATAGAGGACATCATGGCGAGGATAGGGACATCACCGCGAGCATAGAGGACATCACGGCAAGAATAGAGGGCATGGCGGCGAGGTTAGCGGTCATCCCGGCGAGGATAGAGGACATGGCGGTGAGGATAGAGGACAACACGGCGAGGTTAGCGGTCCTCCCGGCGAGGATCGAGGACATGGCGGTGAGGATAGAAAACATCACGGCGGGGATAGAGGTCATGGCGGTGAGGATCGAGGACATCACGGCGAGGATAGACGACATCACGGTGAGGATAGAGGACATCTCGGGGGGGATAGAGTACATCGCGGCGGGGATAGAGGACATCGTGGCAAGGATAGAGGACATCGCGGTGACGATAGAGGACATCACGGCGAGGATAGAGGACATCACGGCGAGGATTGAGGACATCACGGCGAGGATAGACGACATCACGGTGAGGATAGAGGGCACCTCGGGGGGCATAGAGTACATCGCGGTGGGGATAGAGGACATCACGGCGAGGATAGAGGACATCACGGCGAGGATAGAGGACATCGCGGTGAGGAAAGCGGACATCGCGGTGAGGATAGAGGACATCACGGCGAGGATAGAGGACATCGCGGTGAGGATAGAGGACATCACAGCGAGGATAGAGGACATCACGGCGAGGATAAAGGACATCATGGCGAGGATAGAGGACATCATGGCGAGGATAGAGGACATCACGGTGAGGATAGAGGACATCATGGCGAGGATAGACGACATCACGGCGAGGATAGAGGACATCATGGCGAGGATAGACGACATCACGGCGAGGATAGAGGACATCATGGCGAGGATAGGGGACATCATGGCGAGGATAGAGGACATCATGGCGAGGATAGAGGACATCATGGCGAGGATAGACGACATCACGGCGAGGATAGAGGACATCGCGGTGAGGAGAGAGGACATCACGGCGAGGATAGAGGACATGACGAGGATAGAGGGCATCACGGCAAGGATAGAGGACATCATGGCGATGATAGGGACATCACCGCGAGCATAGAGGACATCATGGCGAGAATAGAGGGCATGGCAGCGAGGTTAGAGGACATCACGGCGAGGATAGAAGACATCACGGCGAGGATAGAGGACATCATGGCGAGGATAGAGGACATCACAGCGAGGATAGAGGTCATCACGGTAAGGATAGAGGACATCATGGCGATGATAGGGACATCACCACGAGCATAGAGGACATCACGGCGAGATCGAGGACTTGGCGGTGAGGATAGAGGACATCACGGCGGGGATAGAGGTCATGGCGGTGAGGATCGAGAACATCACGGCGAGGATAGATGACATCACGGTGAGGATAGAGGACATCTCGGGGGGGATAGAGTACATCGCGGTGGGGATGGAGGACTTCGTGGTGAGGATAGACGACATCGCGGTGAGGATAGAGGACATCACGGCGAGGATAGAGGACATCATGGCGAGGATAAAGGACATCATGGCGAGGATAGAGGACATCATGGCGAGGATAGAGGACATCACGGTGAGGATAGAGGACGTCACGGCGAGGATAGACGACATCACGGCGAGGATAGACGACATCGCGGTGAGGATAGAGGACATCAAGGCAAGGATAGAGGACATCGTGGCGAGGATAGAGGACATCGCGGTGAGGATAGACGACATCACGGCGAGGATAGATGACTTGGCGGTGAGGATAGAGGACATTACGGCGAGGATAGAGGACATCACGGCGAGGATAGACGACATCGCGGTGAGGATAGAGGACATCAAGGCAAGGATAGAGGACATCGTGGCGAGGATAGAGGACATCGCGGTGAGGATAGACGACATCACGGCGAGGATAGATGACTTGGCGGTGAGGATAGAGGACATTACGGCGAGGATAGAGGACATCACGGCGAGGAGAGAGGACATCACGGCGAGGAGAGAGGACATCACGGTGAGGATAGAGGACATGACGAGGATAGAGGGCATCACGGCGAGGATAGAGGACATCACAGCGAGGATAGTGAATATCGCGGAGGGATAGAGGACATCACGGCGAGGATAGAGGACATCACGGCGAGGATAGTCGACATCACGGCAAGGATAGAGGACATCGCGGGGGGACAGAGGACATCGCGGCGAGGATAGAGGACGTCACTGCGAGGACAGAGGACGTCACGGCAATGATAGAGGACGTCACGAGGATAGAGGACATTACGGCAAGGAAAGAGGACATCACAGTGAGGATAGAGGGCATCACGGCAAGGATAGATGACTTGGCGGTGAGGATAGAGGACATCGCGGCAAGGATAGAGGACATCATGGCGAGGATAGGGACATCACCGCGAGCATAGAGGACATCACGGCGAGAATAGAGGGCACGGCAGCGAGGTTAGTGGTCATCCCGGCGAGGATAGAGGACATGGCGGTGAGGATAGAGGACATCACGGCGAGAATAGAGGACGTCACGGCGAGG
The DNA here is from genome assembly GCA_026770705.1 of Isurus oxyrinchus. NCBI lineage: Eukaryota > Metazoa > Chordata > Chondrichthyes > Lamniformes > Lamnidae > Isurus > Isurus oxyrinchus. The sequence goes on from JANJGN010000037.1 coordinate 14,389,208, forward strand.
ATAGAGGACATGGCGGTGAGGATTGAGGACATTACGGCGAGAATAGAGGACATGGAGATGAGGATAGAGGTCATCCTGGTGAGGATAGAGGACAACACGGCGAGGTTAGCGGTCATCGCGGGGAGGATCGAGGACTTGGCGGTGAGGATAGAGGACATCACGGCGAGGATAGAGGACATCACGGGGAGGATAGAGGACATCACAGCGAGGATAGAGGACATCACGGCGAGGATTGAGGACATCACGGCGAGGATAGACGACATCACGGTGAGGATAGAGGGCACATCGGGGGGCATAGAGTACATCGCGGTGGGGATAGAGGACATCACGGCGGGGATAGAGGACATCGCGGTGAGGATAGAGGACATCACAGCGAGGATAGAGGACATCACGGCGAGGATAAAGGACATCATGGCGAGGATAGAGGACATCACGGCGAGGATAGAGGACATCACGGTGAGGATAGAGGATGTCACGGCGAGGATAGACGACATCACGGCGAGGATAGAGGACATCGTGGTGAGGATAGAGGACATCACGGCAAGGATAGAGGACATCGTGGCGAGGATAGAGGACATCACGGTGAGGATAGACGACATCACGGCGAGGATTGATGACTTGGCGGTGAGGATAGAGGACATCACGGCGAGGAAACAGGACATTACGGCAAGAATAGAGGACATCACGGCGAGGAGAGAGGACATCACGGCGAGGAGAGAGGACATCACGGCGAGGATAGAGGACATCACGAGGATAGAGGACATCACGGCGAGGATAGAGGACATCACGGCGAGGATAGTCGACATCACGGCAAGGATAGAGGACATCGCGGGGGGACAGAGGACATCACGGCGAGGATAGAGGACGTCACTGCGAGGACAGAGGACGTCACGGCAATGATAGAGGACGTCACGAGGATAGAGGACATCACGGCAAGGAAAGAGGACATCACAGTAAGGATAGAGGACATCGCGGCGAGGATAGATGACTTGGCGGTGAGGATAGAGGACATCGCGGCATGGATAGAGGACATCATGGCGACGATAGAGGACATCACAGCGAGGATAGAGGTCATCACGGCAAGGATAGAGGACATCATGGCGAGGATAGGGACATCACCGCGAGCATAGAGGACATCACGGCGAGAATAGAGGGCATGGCAGTGAGGTTAGCGGTCATCCCGGCGAGGATAGAGGACATGGCGGTGAGGATAGAGGACATCACGGCGAGAATAGAGGACGTCACGGCGAGGATAGAGGACATGGCGGTGAGGATTGAGGACATTACGGCGAGAATAGAGGACATGGAGATGAGGATAGAGGTCATCCTGGTGAGGATAGAGGACAACACGGCGAGGTTAGCGGTCATCCCGGCGAGGATCGAGGACTTGGCGGTGAGGATAGAGGACATCACGGCGAGGATAGAGGACATTACGGCAAGGATAGAGGACATCACGGCGAGGAGAGAGGACATCACGGCGAGGATTGAGGACATCACGGCGAGGATAGAGGACATCACGAGGATAGAGGGCATCACAGCGAGGATAGAGGACATCACGGTGAGGATAAAGGACATCACGGCAAGGATAGAGGACATCACGGCGAGGATAGAGGACATCACGGCAAGGATAGTCGACATCACGGCAAGGATAGAGGACATCACGGCGAGGACAGAGGACATCGCGGCGAGGATAGAGGACGTCACTGCGAGGACAGAGGACGTCACGGCAATGATAGAGGACGTCACGAGGATAGAGGACATCACGGCAAGGAAAGAGGACATCACAGTAAGGATAGAGGACATCGCGGCGAGGATAGAGGGCATCACGGCAAGGATAGATGACTTGGCGGTGAGGATAGAGGACATCGCGGCATGGATAGAGGACATCATGGCGAGGATAGAGGACATCACAGCGAGGATAGAGGTCATCACGGCAAGGATAGAGGACATCATGGCGAGGACAGGGACATCACCGCGAGCATAGAGGACATCACGGCGAGAATAGAGGGCATGGCAGCGAGGTTAGCGGTCATCCCGGCGAGGATAGAGGACATGGCGGTGAGGATAGAGGACATCACGGTGAGAATAGAGGACGTCACGGCAAGGATAGAGGACATGGCGGTGAGGATTGAGGACATTACGGCGAGAATAGAGGACATGGAGATGAGGATAGAGGTCATCCTGGTGAGGATAGAGGACAACACGGCGAGGTTAGCGGTCATCCCGGCGAGGATCGAGGACTTGGCGGTGAGGATAGAGGACATCACGGCGAGGATAGAGGACATTACGGCAAGGATAGAGGACATCACGGCGAGGAGAGAGGACATCACGGCGAGGAGAGAGGACATCACGGCGAGGATAGAGGACATCACGAGGATAGAGGGCATCACAGCGAGGATAGAGGACATCACGGTGAGGATAAAGGACATCACGGCAAGGATAGAGGACATCACGGCGAGGATAGAGGACATCGCGGTGAGGTTAGAGGACGTCACGGCGAGGATAGACGACATCACGGCGAGGATAGAGGACATCGCGGTGAGGATAGAGGACATCACGGCGAGGATAGACGACATCACGGCGAGGATAAAGGACATCATGGCGAGGATAGAGGACATCATGGCGAGGATAGAGGACATCACGGTGAGGATAGAGGACGTCACGGCGAGGATAGACGACATCACGGCGAGGATAGACGACATCGCGGTGAGGATAGAGGACATCAAGGCAAGGATAGAGGACATCGTGGCGAGGATAGAGGACATCGCGGTGAGGATAGACGACATCACGGCGAGGATAGATGACTTGGCGGTGAGGATAGAGGACATCACGGCGAGGATAGAGGACATTATGGCGAGGATAGAGGACATCACGGCGAGGAGAGAGGACATCACGGCGAGGATAGTGAATATCGCGGGGGGGATAGAGGACATCACGGCGAGGATAGAGGACATCACGGCGAGGATAGTCGACATCACGGCAAGGATAGAGGATATCGCGGGGGGACAGAGGACATCGCGGCGAGGATAGAGGACGTCACTGCGAGGACAGAGGACGTCACGGCAATGATAGAGGACGTCACGAGGATAGAGGACATCACGGCAAGGAAAGAGGACATCACAGTGAGGATAGAGGACATCGCGGCGAGGATAGAGGGCATCACGGCAAGGATAGATGACTTGGCGGTGAGGATAGAGGACATCGCGGCATGGATAGAGGACATCATGGTGAGGATAGAGGACATCACAGCGAGGATAGAGGTCATCACGGCAAGGATAGAGGACATCATGGCGAGGATAGGGACATCACCGCGAGCATAGAGGACATCACGGCGAGAATAGAGGGCATGGCAGCGAGGTTAGCGGTCATCCCGGCGAGGATAGAGGACATGGCGGTGAGGATAGAGGACATCACGGCGAGAATAGAGGACGTCACGGCGAGGATAGAGGACATGGCGGTGAGGATTGAGGACATTACGGCGAGAATAGAGGACATGGAGATGAGGATAGAGGTCATCCTGGTGAGGATAGAGGACAACACGGCGAGGTTAGCGGTCATCCCGGCGAGGATCGAGGACTTGGCGGTGAGGATAGAGGACATCACGGCGAGGATAGAGGACATCACGGCGAGGATAGAGGACATCACAGCGAGGATAGAGGTCATCACGGCAACGATAGAGGACATCATGGCGGTGAGGATAGAGAACATCACGGCGGGGATAGAGGTCATGGCGGTGAGGATCGAGGACATCACGGCGAGGATAGACGACATCACGGTGAGGATAGAGGACATCTCGGGGGGGATAGAGTACATCACGGCGGGGATAGAGGACATCGTGGCAAGGATAGAGGACATCGCGGTGACGATAGAGGACATCACGGCGAGGATAGAGGACATCACGGCGAGGATTGAGGACATCACGGCGAGGATAGACGACATCACGGTGAGGATAGAGGGCACCTCGGGGGGCATAGAGTACATCGCGGTGGGGATAGAGGACATCACGGCGAGGATAGAGGACATCGCGGTGAGGATAGAGGACATCACGGCGAGGATAAAGGACAACATGGCGAGGATAGAGGACATCATGGCGAGGATAGAGGACATCACGGTGAGGATAGAGGACGTCACGGCGAGGATAGACGACATCACGGCGAGGATAGAGGACATCGCGGTGAGGATAGAGGACATCAAGGCAAGGATAGAGGACATCGTGGCGAGGATAGAGGACATCGCGGTGAGGATAGACGACATCACGGCGAGGATAGATGACTTGGCGGTGAGGATAGAGGACATCACGGCGAGGAGAGAGGACATCACGGCGAGGAGAGAGGACATCACGGCGAGGAGAGAGGACATCACAGCGAGGATAGAGGGCATCACGGCAAGGATAGAGGACATCATGGCGATGATAGGGACATCACCGCGAGCATAGAGGACATCACGGCGAGAATAGCGGGCATGGCAGTGAGGTTAGAGGACATCACGGCGAGGATAGAAGACATCACAGCGAGGATAGAGGACATCACGGCGAGGATAGAGGACATCACGGCGAGGATAGAGGACATCACAGCGAGGATAGAGGTCATCACGGCAAGGATAGAGGACATCATGGCGATGATAGGGACATCACCGCGAGCATAGAGGACATCACGGCGAGAATCGAGGACTTGGCGGTGAGGATAGAGGACATCACGGCGGGGATAGAGGTCATGGCGGTGAGGATCGAGGACATCACGGCGAGGATAGACGACATCACGGTGAGGATAGAGGACATCACGGCGAGGATAGTGGACATCACAGCGAGGATAGAGGACATCGCGGGGGATAGAGGGCATCGCGCGAATAGAGGACATCATGGCAAGGTTAGAGGGCATCGCGGAGAGGATAGAGGACATCGCGGGGATAGAGGACATCATGGCGAGGATAGACGATATCACAGCGAGGACAGAGGACATCGCGGCGACGATAGAGGACATCGCGGCGAGGATAGAGGACATCACAGCGAGGATAAAGGGCATCACGATGAGGATAGAGGAGATCACGGTGTGGATAGAGGTCATCACGAGGATAGAGGACATCACGAGGATAGAGGACATCGCGGTGAGGATAGAGGACATCGCGGCGAGGATAGAGGACATCACGGCGAGGATAGAGGACATTGCGGTGAGGATAGAGGACATCACGGCGAGAATAGAGGACATTATGGCGAGGATAGAGGACTTCACGGCGAGGATAGAGGACACCACGAGGATAGAGGGCCTCACGGCAAGGATAGAGTACGTCACGGGGATGGAGAGCATCACGGCGAGGATAGACGACATCACGGCGAGGATAGAGGGCATCACAGTGAGGACAGATGGCATCGCGGCGGGGATAGAGGACATCACGGCGAGGATAGAGGACATCGCGGAGAGGATAGAGGACATCACGGCGAGGATAGAGGGCATCGCGGCGAGGATAGAGGAGATCACGGTGAGGATAGAGGACATCACGGCGATGATAGAGGGCATCACAGTGAGGATAGAGGAGATCACGGTGAGGATAGAGGACATCACGAGGATAGAGGGCATCACGGTGAGGATAGAGGACATCACGGCGCGGATAGAGGACATCGCGGCGAGGATAGAGGACATCACGGGGGATAGAGGGCATCGCGGTGAGGAGAGAAGACACCACGAGGATAGAGGGTCTCACGGCGAGGATAGAGTACGTCACGGGGATGGAGAGCATCACGGCGAGGATAGACGACATCACGTCGAGGATAGAGGGCATCACAGCGAGGATAGAGGGCATCGCGGCGGGGATAGAGGCCGTCACGGTGAGGATAGAATGCATCACGGCTATGATGCAAGACATTGTGGCGATGATAGAGGACGTCACGGCAAGGATAAAGGACATTGCGGCGATGATAGAGGACGTCACATCGATAATAGAGGACATTGCGGTGAGGATAGAGGACTTCACGGTGAGGATAGAGGACATTGCGGTGAGGATAGAGGACATCACGGTGAGGATAGAGGACATTACGGCGAGGATAGAGGACTTCACGGCGAGGATAGAGGACACCACGAGGATAGAGGGCCTCACGCCGAGGATAGAGTACGTCACGGGGATGGAGAGCATCACGGCGAGGATAGACGACATCACGGCGAGGATAGAGGGCATCACAGCGAGGATAGAGGGCATCGTGGCGGGGATAGAGGACATTGCGGCGGGGATAGAGGACATCACGGCGAGGATAAAGGCCATCACGGTGAGGATAGAGGACATCACGGCGAGGATAGAGGACATCGCGGCGAGGATAGAGGACATCACGGGGGATAGAGGGCATCGCGGTGAGGATAGAAGACACCACGAGGATAGAGGGTCTCACGGCGAGGATAGAGTACGTCACGGGGATGGAGAGCATCACGGCGAGGATAGACGACATCACGGCGAGGATAGAGGGCATCACAGCGAGGATAGAGGGCATCGCGGCGGGGATAGAGGCCATCACGGTGAGGATAGAATGCATCACGGCTATGATGCAAGACATTGCAGCGATGATAGAGGACGTCACGGCAAGGATAAAGGACATTGCGGCGATGATAGAGGACGTCACATCGATGATAGAGGACATTGCGGTGAGGATAGAGGACTTCACGGTGAGGATAGAGGACATTACGGCGAGGATAGAGGACATCACGGCGAGGATAGAGGACATCGTGGTGAGGATAGAGGACATCACGGTGAGGATAGACGACATCACGGTGAGGATAGAGGGCACCTCGGGGGGCATAGAGTACATCGCGGTGGGGATAGAGGACATCACGGCGAGGATAGAGGACATCACGGTGAGGATAGAGGACATCACGGCGAGGATAAAGGACATCATGGCGAGGATAGAGGACATCATGGCGAGGATAGAGGACATCACGGTGAGGATAGAGGACGTCACGGCGAGGATAGACGACATCACGGCGAGGATAGAGGACATCGCGGTGAAGATAGAGGACATCAAGGCAAGGATAGAGGACATCGTGGCGAGGATAGAGGACATCGCGGTGAGGATAGACGACATCACGGCGAGGATAGATGACTTGGCGGTGAGGATAGAGGCCATCACGGCGAGGAGAGAGGACATCACGGCGAGGAGAGAGGACATCACAGCGAGGATAGAGGGCATGACGGCAAGGATAGAGGACATCATGGCGATGATAGGGACATCACCGCGAGCATAGAGGACATCACGGCGAGAATAGAGGGCATGGCAGCGAGGTTAGAGGACATCACGGCGAGGATAGAAGACATCACAGCGAGGATAGAGGACATCACGGCGAGGATAGAGGACATCACGGCGAGGATAGAGGACATCACAGCGAGGATAGAGGTCATCACGGTAAGGATAGAGGACATCATGGCGATGATAGGGACATCACCGCGAGCATAGAGGACATCACGGCGAGAATCGAGGACTTGGCGGTGAGGATAGAGGACATCACGGCGGGGATAGAGGTCATGGCGGTGAGGATAGAGGACATCACGGCGAGGATAGTGGACATCACAGCGAGGATAGAGGACATCGCGGGGGATAGAGGGCATCGCGGGAATAGAGGACATCATGGCAAGGTTAGAGGGCATCGCGGATAGGATAGAGGACATCGCGGGGATAGAGGACATCATGGCGAGGATAGACGATATCACAGCGAGGACAGAGGACATCACGAGGATAGAGGGCATCACAGCGAGGATGGAGGACATCACGGTGAGGATAAAGGACATCACGGCAAGGATAGAGGACATCACGGCGAGGATAGAGGACATCGCGGTGAGGTTAGAGGACGTCACGGCGAGGATAGACGACATCACGGCGAGGATAGAGGACATCGCGGTGAGGATAGAGGACATCACGGCGAGGATAGAGGACATCACGGTGAGGATAGAGGATGTCACGGCGAGGATAGACGACATCACGGCGAGGATAGAGGACATCGTGGTGAGGATAGAGGACATCACGGCAAGGATAGAGGACATCGTGGCGAGGATAGAGGACATCGCGGTGAGGATAGACGACATCACGGCGAGGATTGATGACTTGGCGGTGAGGATAGAGGACATCACGGCGAGGAAACAGGACATTACGGCAAGGATAGAGGACATCACGGCGAGGAGAGAGGACATCACGGCGAGGAGAGAGGACATCACGGCGAGGATAGAGGACATCACGAGGATAGAGGACAGCACGGCGAGGATAGAGGACATCACGGCGAGGATAGTCGACATCACGGCAAGGATAGAGGACATCGCGGGGGGACAGAGGACATCACGGCGAGGATAGAGGACGTCACTGCGAGGACAGAGGACGTCACGGCAATGATAGAGGACGTCACGAGGATAGAGGACATCACGGCAAGGAAAGAGGACATCACAGTGAGGATAGAGGACATCGCGGCGAGGATAGATGACTTGGCGGTGAGGATAGAGGACATCGCGGCATGGATAGAGGACATCATGGCGAGGATAGAGGACATCACAGCGAGGATAGAGGTCATCACGGCAAGGATAGAGGACATCATGGCGAGGATAGGGACATCACCGCGAGCATAGAGGACATCACGGCGAGAATAGAGGGCATGGCAGTGAGGTTAGCGGTCATCCCGGCGAGGATAGAGGACATGGCGGTGAGGATAGAGGACATCACGGCGAGAATAGAGGACGTCACGGCGAGGATAGAGGACATGGCGGTGAGGATTGAGGACATTACGGCGAGAATAGAGGACATGGAGATGAGGATAGAGGTCATCCTGGTGAGGATAGAGGACAACACGGCGAGGTTAGCGGTCATCCCGGCGAGGATCGAGGACTTGGCGGTGAGGATAGAGGACATCACGGCGAGGATAGAGGACATTACGGCAAGGATAGAGGACATCACGGCGAGGAGAGAGGACATCACGGCGAGGATTGAGGACATCACGGCGAGGATAGAGGACATCACGAGGATAGAGGGCATCACAGCGAGGATAGAGGACATCACGGTGAGGATAAAGGACATCACGGCAAGGATAGAGGACATCACGGCGAGGATAGAGGACATCACGGCAAGGATAGTCGACATCACGGCAAGGATAGAGGACATCACGCGGAGGACAGAGGACATCGCGGCGAGGATAGAGGATGTCACTGCGAGGACAGAGGACGTCACGGCAATGATAGAGGACGTCACGAGGATAGAGGACATCACGGCAAGGAAAGAGGACATCACAGTAAGGATAGAGGACATCGCGGCGAGGATAGAGGGCATCACGGCAAGGATAGATGACTTGGCGGTGAGGATAGAGGACATCGCGGCATGGATAGAGGACATCATGGCGAGGATAGAGGACATCACAGCGAGGATAGAGGTCATCACGGCAAGGATAGAGGACATCATGGCGAGGACAGGGACATCACCGCGAGCATAGAGGACATCACGGCGAGAATAGAGGGCATGGCAGCGAGGTTAGCGGTCATCCCGGCGAGGATAGAGGACATGGCGGTGAGGATAGAGGACATCACGGTGAGAATAGAGGACGTCACGGCAAGGATAGAGGACATGGCGGTGAGGATTGAGGACATTACGGCGAGAATAGAGGACATGGAGATGAGGATAGAGGTCATCCTGGTGAGGATAGAGGACAACACGGCGAGGTTAGCGGTCATCCCGGCGAGGATCGAGGACTTGGCGGTGAGGATAGAGGACATCACGGCGAGGATAGAGGACATTACGGCAAGGATAGAGGACATCACGGCGAGGAGAGAGGACATCACGGCGAGGAGAGAGGACATCACGGCGAGGATAGAGGACATCATGAGGATAGAGGGCATCACAGCGAGGATAGAGGACATCACGGTGAGGATAAAGGACATCACGGCAAGGATAGAGGACATCACGGCGAGGATAGAGGACATCGCGGTGAGGTTAGAGGACGTCACGGCGAGGATAGACGACATCACGGCGAGGATAGAGGACATCGCGGTGAGGATAGAGGACATCACGGCGAGGATAGAGGACATCACGGCGAGGATAAAGGACATCATGGCGAGGATAGAGGACATCATGGCGAGGATAGAGGACATCACGGTGAGGATAGAGGACGTCACGGCGAGGATAGACGACATCACGGCGAGGATAGACGACATCGCGGTGAGGATAGAGGACATCAAGGCAAGAATAGAGGACATCGTGGCGAGGATAGAGGACATCGCGGTGAGGATAGACGACATCACGGCGAGGATAGATGACTTGGCGGTGAGGATAGAGGACATCACGGCGAGGATAGAGGACATTACGGCGAGGATAGAGGACATCACGGCGAGGAGAGAGGACATCACGGCGAGGATAGTGAATATCGCGGGGGGGATAGAGGACATCACGGCGAGGATAGAGGACATCACGGCGAGGATAGTCGACATCACGGCAAGGATAGAGGATATCGCGGGGGGACAGAGGACATCGCGGCGAGGATAGAGGACGTCACTGCGAGGACAGAGGACGTCACGGCAATGATAGAGGACGTCACGAGGATAGAGGACATCACGGCAAGGAAAGAGGACATCACAGTGAGGATAGAGGACATCGCGGCGAGGATAGAGGGCATCACGGCAAGGATAGATGACTTGGCGGTGAGGATAGAGGACATCGCGGCATGGATAGAGGACATCATGGCGAGGATAGAGGACATCACAGCGAGGATAGAGGTCATCACGGCAAGGATAGAGGACATCATGGCGAGGATAGGGACATCACCGCGAGCATAGAGGACATCACGGCGAGAATAGAGGGCATGGCAGCGAGGTTAGCGGTCACCCCGGCGAGGATAGAGGACATGGCGGTGAGGATAGAGGACATCACGGCGAGAATAGAGGACGTCACGGCGAGGATAGAGGACATGGCGGTGAGGATTGAGGACATTACGGCGAGAATAGAGGACATGGAGATGAGGATAGAGGTCATCCTGGTGAGGATAGAGGACAACACGGCGAGGTTAGCGGTCATCCCGGCGAGGATCGAGGACTTGGCGGTGAGGATAGAGGACATCACGGCGAGGATAGAGGACATCACGGCGAGGATAGAGGACATCACAGCGAGGATAGAGGTCATCACGGCAAGGATAGAGGACATCATGGCGAGGATAGGGACATCACCGCGAGCATAGAGGACATCACGGCGAGGTTAGCGGTCATCCCGGCGAGGATCGAGGACATGGCGGTGAGGATAGAGAACATCACGGCGGGGATAGAGGTCATGGCGGTGAGGATAGAGGACATCACGGTGAGAATAGAGGACGTCACGGCAAGGATAGAGGACATGGCGGTGAGGATTGAGGACATTACGGCGAGAATAGAGGACATGGAGATGAGGATAGAGGTCATCCTGGTGAGGATAGAGGACAACACGGCGAGGTTAGCGGTCATCCCGGCGAGGATCGAGGACTTGGCGGTGAGGATAGAGGACATCACGGCGAGGATAGAGGACATTACGGCAAGGATAGAGGACATCACGGCGAGGAGAGAGGACATCACGGCGAGGAGAGAGGACATCACGGCGAGGATAGAGGACATCATGAGGATAGAGGGCATCACAGCGAGGATAGAGGACATCACGGTGAGGATAAAGGACATCACGGCAAGGATAGAGGACATCACGGCGAGGATAGAGGACATCGCGGTGAGGTTAGAGGATGTCACGGCGAGGATAGACGACATCACGGCGAGGATAGAGGACATCGCGGTGAGGATAGAGGACATCACGGCGAGGATAGAGGACATCACGGCGAGGATAAAGGACATCATGGCGAGGATAGAGGACATCATGGCGAGGATAGAGGACATCACGGTGAGGATAGAGGACGTCACGGCGAGGATAGACGACATCACGGCGAGGATAGACGACATCGCGGTGAGGATAGAGGACATCAAGGCAAGGATAGAGGACATCGTGGCGAGGATAGAGGACATCGCGGTGAGGATAGACGACATCACGGCGAGGATAGATGACTTGGCGGTGAGGATAGAGGACATCACGGCGAGGATAGAGGACATTACGGCGAGGATAGAGGACATCACGGCGAGGAGAGAGGACATCACGGCGAGGATAGTGAATATCGCGGGGGGGATAGAGGACATCACGGCGAGGATAGAGGACATCACGGCGAGGATAGTCGACATCACGGCAAGGATAGAGGATATCGCGGGGGGACAGAGGACATCGCGGCGAGGATAGAGGACGTCACTGCGAGGACAGAGGACGTCACGGCAATGATAGAGGACGTCACGAGGATAGAGGACATCACGGCAAGGAAAGAGGACATCACAGTGAGGATAGAGGACATCGCGGCGAGGATAGAGGGCATCACGGCAAGGATAGATGACTTGGCGGTGAGGATAGAGGACATCGCGGCATGGATAGAGGACATCATGGCGAGGATAGAGGACATCACAGCGAGGATAGAGGTCATCACGGCAAGGATAGAGGACATCATGGCGAGGATAGGGACATCACCGCGAGCATAGAGGACATCACGGCGAGAATAGAGGGCATGGCAGCGAGGTTAGCGGTCACCCCGGCGAGGATAGAGGACATGGCGGTGAGGATAGAGGACATCACGGCGAGAATAGAGGACGTCACGGCGAGGATAGAGGACATGGCGGTGAGGATTGAGGACATTACGGCGAGAATAGAGGACATGGAGATGAGGATAGAGGTCATCCTGGTGAGGATAGAGGACAACACGGCGAGGTTAGCGGTCATCCCGGCGAGGATCGAGGACTTGGCGGTGAGGATAGAGGACATCACGGCGAGGATAGAGGACATCACGGCGAGGATAGAGGACATCACAGCGAGGATAGAGGTCATCACGGCAAGGATAGAGGACATCATGGCGAGGATAGGGACATCACCGCGAGCATAGAGGACATCACGGCGAGGTTAGCGGTCATCCCGGCGAGGATCGAGGACATGGCGGTGAGGATAGAGAACATCACGGCGGGGATAGAGGTCATGGCGGTGAGGATCGAGGACATCACGGCGAGGATAGACGACATCACGGTGAGGATAGAGGACATCTCGGGGGGGATAGAGTACATCGCGGCGGGGATAGAGGACATCGTGGCAAGGATAGAGGACATCGCGGTGACGATAGAGGACATCACGGCGAGGATAGAGGACATCACGGCGAGGATTGAGGACATCACGGCGAGGATAGACGACATCACGGTGAGGATAGAGGGCACCTCGGGGGGCATAGAGTACATCGCGGTGGGGATAGAGGACATCACGGCGAGGATAGAGGACATCGCGGTGAGGATAGAGGACATCACGGCGAGGATAAAGGACAACATGGCGAGGATAGAGGACATCATGGCGAGGATAGAGGACATCACGGTGAGGATAGAGGACGTCACGGCGAGGATAGACGACATCACGGCGAGGATAGAGGACATCGCGGTGAGGATAGAGGACATCAAGGCAAGGATAGAGGACATCGTGGCGAGGATAGAGGACATCGCGGTGAGGATAGACGACATCACGGCGAGGATAGATGACTTGGCGGTGAGGATAGAGGACATCACGGCGAGGAGAGAGGACATCACGGCGAGGAGAGAGGACATCACGGCGAGGAGAGAGGACATCACAGCGAGGATAGAGGGCATCACGGCAAGGATAGAGGACATCATGGCGATGATAGGGACATCACCGCGAGCATAGAGGACATCACGGCGAGAATAGAGGGCATGGCAGTGAGGTTAGAGGACATCACGGCGAGGATAGAAGACATCACAGCGAGGATAGAGGTCATCACGGCGAGGATAGAGGACATCACGGCGAGGATAGAGGACATCACAGCGAGGATAGAGGTCATCACGGCAAGGATAGAGGACATCATGGCGATGATAGGGACATCACCGCGAGCATAGAGGACATCACGGCGAGAATCGAGGACTTGGCGGTGAGGATAGAGGACATCACGGCGGGGATAGAGGTCATGGCGGTGAGGATCGAGGACATCACGGCGAGGATAGACGACATCACGGTGAGGATAGAGGACATCACAGCGAGGATAGTGGACATCACAGCGAGGATAGAGGACATCGCGGAGGATAGAGGGCATCGCGCGAATAGAGGACATCATGGCAAGGTTAGAGGGCATCGCGGAGAGGATAGAGGACATCGCGGGGATAGAGGACATCATGGCGAGGATAGACGATATCACAGCGAGGACAGAGGACATCGCGGCGACGATAGAGGACATCGCGGCGAGGATAGAGGACATCACAGCGAGGATAAAGGGCATCACGGTGAGGATAGAGGAGATCACGGTGTGGATAGAGGTCATCACGAGGATAGAGGACATCGCGGTGAGGATAGAGGACATCGCGGCGAGGATAGAGGACATCACGGCGAGGATAGAGGACATTGCGGTGAGGATAGAGGACATCACGGCGAGAATAGAGGACATTATGGCGAGGATAGAGGACTTCACGGCGAGGATAGAGGACACCACGAGGATAGAGGGCCTCACGGCAAGGATAGAGTACGTCACGGGGATGGAGAGCATCACGGCGAGGATAGACGACATCACGGCGAGGATAGAGGGCATCACAGTGAGGACAGATGGCATCGCGGCGGGGATAGAGGACATCACGGCGAGGATAGAGGACATCGCGGAGAGGATAGAGGACATCACGGCGAGGATAGAGGGCATCGCGGCGAGGATAGAGGAGATCACGGTGAGGATAGAGGACATCACGGCGATGATAGAGGGCATCACAGTGAGGATAGAGGAGATCACGGTGAGGATAGAGGACATCACGAGGATAGAGGGCATCACGGTGAGGATAGAGGACATCACGGCGAGGATAGAGGACATCGCGGCGAGGATAGAGGACATCACGGGGGATAGAGGGCATCGCGGTGAGGAGAGAAGACACCACGAGGATAGAGGGTCTCATGGCGAGGATAGAGTACGTCACGGGGATGGAGAGCATCACGGCGAGGATAGACGACATCACGTCGAGGATAGAGGGCATCACAGCGAGGATAGAGGGCATCGCGGCGGGGATAGAGGCCGTCACGGTGAGGATAGAATGCATCACGGCTATGATGCAAGACATTGTGGCGATGATAGAGGACGTCACGGCAAGGATAAAGGACATTGCGGCGATGATAGAGGACGTCACATCGATAATAGAGGACATTGCGGTGAGGATAGAGGACTTCACGGTGAGGATAGAGGACATTGCGGTGAGGATAGAGGACATCACGGTGAGGATAGAGGACATTACGGCGAGGATAGAGGACTTCATGGCGAGGATAGAGGACACCACGAGGATAGAGGGCCTCACGCCGAGGATAGAGTACGTCACGGGGATGGAGAGCATCACGGCGAGGATAGACGACATCACGGCGAGGATAGAGGGCATCACAGCGAGGATAGAGGGCATCGTGGCGGGGATAGAGGACATTGCGGCGGGGATAGAGGACATCACGGCGAGGATAAAGGCCATCACGGTGAGGATAGAGGACATCACGGCGAGGATAGAGGACATCGCGGCGAGGATAGAGGACATCACGGGGGATAGAGGGCATCGCGGTGAGGATAGAAGACACCACGAGGATAGAGGGTCTCACGGCGAGGATAGAGTACGTCACGGGGATGGAGAGCATCACGGCGAGGATAGACGACATCACGGCGAGGATAGAGGGCATCACAGCGAGGATAGAGGGCATCGCGGCGGGGATAGAGGCCATCACGGTGAGGATAGAATGCATCACGGCTATGATGCAAGACATTGCAGCGATGATAGAGGACGTCACGGCAAGGATAAAGGACATTGCGGCGATGATAGAGGACGTCACATCGATGATAGAGGACATTGCGGTGAGGATAGAGGACTTCACGGTGAGGATAGAGGACATTACGGCGAGGATAGAGGACATCACGGCGAGGATAGAGGACATCGTGGTGAGGATAGAGGACATCACGGTGAGGATAGACGACATCACGGTGAGGATAGAGGGCACCTCGGGGGGCATAGAGTACATCGCGGTGGGGATAGAGGACATCACGGCGAGGATAGAGGACATCACGGTGAGGATAGAGGACATCACGGCGAGGATAAAGGACATCATGGCGAGGATAGAGGACATCATGGCGAGGATAGAGGACATCACGGTGAGGATAGAGGACGTCACGGCGAGGATAGACGACATCACGGCGAGGATAGAGGACATCGCGGTGAAGATAGAGGACATCAAGGCAAGGATAGAGGACATCGTGGCGAGGATAGAGGACATCGCGGTGAGGATAGACGACATCACGGCGAGGATAGATGACTTGGCGGTGAGGATAGAGGCCATCACGGCGAGGAGAGAGGACATCACGGCGAGGAGAGAGGACATCACGGCGAGGAGAGAGGACATCACAGCGAGGATAGAGGGCATGACGGCAAGGATAGAGGACATCATGGCGATGATAGGGACATCACCGCGAGCATAGAGGACATCACGGCGAGAATAGAGGGCATGGCAGCGAGGTTAGAGGACATCACGGCGAGGATAGAAGACATCACAGCGAGGATAGAGGACATCACGGCGAGGATAGAGGACATCACGGCGAGGATAGAGGACATCACAGCGAGGATAGAGGTCATCACGGTAAGGATAGAGGACATCATGGCGATGATAGGGACATCACCGCGAGCATAGAGGACATCACGGCGAGAATCGAGGACATGGCGGTGAGGATAGAGGACATCACGGCGGGGATAGAGTTCATGGCGGTGAGGATCGAGGACATCACGGCGAGGATAGACGACATCACGGTGAGGATAGAGGACATCACGGCGAGGATAGTGGACATCACAGCGAGGATAGAGGACATCGCGGGGGATAGAGGGCATCGCGGGAATAGAGGACATCATGGCAAGGTTAGAGGGCATCGCGGATAGGATAGAGGACATCGCGGGGATAGAGGACATCATGGCGAGGATAGACGATATCACAGCGAGGACAGAGGACATCACGAGGATAGAGGGCATCACAGCGAGGATGGAGGACATCACGGTGAGGATAAAGGACATCACGGCAAGGATAGAGGACATCACGGCGAGGATAGAGGACATCGCGGTGATGTTAGAGGACGTCACGGCGAGGATAGACGACATCACGGCGAGGATAGAGGACATCGCGGTGAGGATAGAGGACATCACGGCGAGGATAGACGACATCACGGCGAGGATAAAGGACATCATGGCGAGGATAGAGGACATCATGGCGAGGATAGAGGACATCACGGTGAGGATAGAGGACGTCACGGCGAGGATAGACGACATCACGGCGAGGATAGACGACATCGCGGTGAGGATAGAGGACATCAAGGCAAGGATAGAGGACATCGTGGCGAGGATAGAGGACATCGCGGTGAGGATAGACGACATCACGGCGAGGATAGATGACTTGGCGGTGAGGATAGAGGACATCACGGCGAGGATAGAGGACAATACGGCGAGGATAGAGGACATCACGGCGAGGAGAGAGGACATCACGGCGAGGATAGTGAATATCGCGGGGGGGATAGAGGACATCACGGCGAGGATAGAGGACATCACGGCGAGGATAGTCGACATCACGGCAAGGATAGAGGATATCGCGGGGGGACAGAGGACATCGCGGCGAGGATAGAGGACGTCACTGCGAGGACAGAGGACGTCACGGCAATGATAGAGGACGTCACGAGGATAGAGGACATCACGGCAAGGAAAGAGGACATCACAGTGAGGATAGAGGACATCGCGGCGAGGATAGAGGGCATCACGGCAAGGATAGATGACTTGGCGGTGAGGATAGAGGACATCGCGGCATGGATAGAGGACATCATGGCGAGGATAGAGGACATCACAGCGAGGATAGAGGTCATCACGGCAAGGATAGAGGACATCATGGCGAGGATAGGGACATCACCGCGAGCATAGAGGACATCACGGCGAGAATAGAGGGCATGGCAGCGAGGTTAGCGGTCATCCCGGCGAGGATAGAGGACATGGCGGTGAGGATAGAGGACATCACGGCGAGAATAGAGGACGTCACGGCGAGGATAGAGGACATGGCGGTGAGGATTGAGGACATTACGGCGAGAATAGAGGACATGGAGATGAGGATAGAGGTCATCCTGGTGAGGATAGAGGACAACACGGCGAGGTTAGCGGTCATCCCGGCGAGGATCGAGGACTTGGCGGTGAGGATAGAGGACATCACGGCGAGGATAGAGGACATCACGGCGAGGATAGAGGACATCACAGCGAGGATAGAGGTCATCACGGCAACGATAGAGGACATCATGGCGAGGATAGGGACATCACCGCGAGCATAGAGGACATCACGGCGAGGTTAGCGGTCATCCCGGCGAGGATCGAGGACATGGCGGTGAGGATAGAGAACATCACGGCGGGGATAGAGGTCATGGCGGTGAGGATAGAGGACATCACGGTGAGAATAGAGGACGTCACGGCAAGGATAGAGGACATGGCGGTGAGGATTGAGGACATTACGGCGAGAATAGAGGACATGGAGATGAGGATAGAGGTCATCCTGGTGAGGATAGAGGACAACACGGCGAGGTTAGCGGTCATCCCGGCGAGGATCGAGGACTTGGCGGTGAGGATAGAGGACATCACGGCGAGGATAGAGGACATTACGGCAAGGATAGAGGACATCACGGCGAGGAGAGAGGACATCACGGCGAGGAGAGAGGACATCACGGCGAGAATAGAGGACATCATGAGGATAGAGGGCATCACAGCGAGGATAGAGGACATCACGGTGAGGATAAAGGACATCACGGCAAGGATAGAGGACATCACGGCGAGGATAGAGGACATCGCGGTGAGGTTAGAGGATGTCACGGCGAGGATAGACGACATCACGGCGAGGATAGAGGACATCGCGGTGAGGATAGAGGACATCACGGCGAGGATAGAGGACATCACGGCGAGGATAAAGGACATCATGGCGAGGATAGAGGACATCATGGCGAGGATAGAGGACATCACGGTGAGGATAGAGGACGTCACGGCGAGGATAGACGACATCACGGCGAGGATAGACGACATCGCGGTGAGGATAGAGGACATCAAGGCAAGGATAGAGGACATCGTGGCGAGGATAGAGGACATCGCGGTGAGGATAGACGACATCACGGCGAGGATAGATGACTTGGCGGTGAGGATAGAGGACATCACGGCGAGGATAGAGGACATTACGGCGAGGATAGAGGACATCACGGCGAGGAGAGAGGACATCACGGCGAGGATAGTGAATATCGCGGGGGGGATAGAGGACATCACGGCGAGGATAGAGGACATCACGGCGAGGATAGTCGACATCACGGCAAGGATAGAGGATATCGCGGGGGGACAGAGGACATCGCGGCGAGGATAGAGGACGTCACTGCGAGGACAGAGGACGTCACGGCAATGATAGAGGACGTCACGAGGATAGAGGACATCACGGCAAGGAAAGAGGACATCACAGTGAGGATAGAGGACATCGCGGCGAGGATAGAGGGCATCACGGCAAGGATAGATGACTTGGCGGTGAGGATAGAGGACATCGCGGCATGGATAGAGGACATCATGGCGAGGATAGAGGACATCACAGCGAGGATAGAGGTCATCACGGCAAGGATAGAGGACATCATGGCGAGGATAGGGACATCACCGCGAGCATAGAGGACATCACGGCGAGAATAGAGGGCATGGCAGCGAGGTTAGCGGTCACCCCGGCGAGGATAGAGGACATGGCGGTGAGGATAGAGGACATCACGGCGAGAATAGAGGACGTCACGGCGAGGATAGAGGACATGGCGGTGAGGATTGAGGACATTACGGCGAGAATAGAGGACATGGAGATGAGGATAGAGGTCATCCTGGTGAGGATAGAGGACATCACGGCGAGGTTAGCGGTCATCCCGGCGAGGATCGAGGACATGGCGGTGAGGATAGAGAACATCACGGCGGGGATAGAGGTCATGGCGGTGAGGATCGAGGACATCACGGCGAGGATAGACGACATCACGGTGAGGATAGAGGACATCTCGGGGGGGATAGAGTACATCGCGGCGGGGATAGAGGACATCGTGGCAAGGATAGAGGACATCGCGGTGACGATAGAGGACATCACGGCGAGGATAGAGGACATCACGGCGAGGATTGAGGACATCACGGCGAGGATAGACGACATCACGGTGAGGATAGAGGGCACCTCGGGGGGCATAGAGTACATCGCGGTGGGGATAGAGGACATCACGGCGAGGATAGAGGACATCGCGGTGAGGATAGAGGACATCACGGCGAGGATAAAGGACAACATGGCGAGGATAGAGGACATCATGGCGAGGATAGAGGACATCACGGTGAGGATAGAGGACGTCACGGCGAGGATAGACGACATCACGGCGAGGATAGAGGACATCGCGGTGAGGATAGAGGACATCAAGGCAAGGATAGAGGACATCGTGGCGAGGATAGAGGACATCGCGGTGAGGATAGACGACATCACGGCGAGGATAGATGACTTGGCGGTGAGGATAGAGGACATCACGGCGAGGAGAGAGGACATCACGGCGAGGAGAGAGGACATCACGGCGAGGAGAGAGGACATCACAGCGAGGATAGAGGGCATCACGGCAAGGATAGAGGACATCATGGCGATGATAGGGACATCACCGCGAGCATAGAGGACATCACGGCGAGAATAGAGGGCATGGCAGTGAGGTTAGAGGACATCACGGCGAGGATAGAAGACATCACAGCGAGGATAGAGGACATCACGGCGAGGATAGAGGACATCACGGCGAGGATAGAGGACATCACAGCGAGGATAGAGGTCATCACGGCAAGGATAGAGGACATCATGGCGATGATAGGGACATCACCGCGAGCATAGAGGACATCACGGCGAGAATCGAGGACTTGGCGGTGAGGATAGAGGACATCACGGCGGGGATAGAGGTCATGGCGGTGAGGATCGAGGACATCACGGCGAGGATAGACGACATCACGGTGAGGATAGAGGACATCACAGCGAGGATAGTGGACATCACAGCGAGGATAGAGGACATCGCGGAGGATAGAGGGCATCGCGCGAATAGAGGACATCATGGCAAGGTTAGAGGGCATCGCGGAGAGGATAGAGGACATCGCGGGGATAGAGGACATCATGGCGAGGATAGACGATATCACAGCGAGGACAGAGGACATCGCGGCGACGATAGAGGACATCGCGGCGAGGATAGAGGACATCACAGCGAGGATAAAGGGCATCACGGTGAGGATAGAGGAGATCACGGTGTGGATAGAGGTCATCACGAGGATAGAGGACATCACGAGGATAGAGGACATCGCGGTGAGGATAGAGGACATCGCGGCGAGGATAGAGGACATCACGGCGAGGATAGAGGACATTGCGGTGAGGATAGAGGACATCACGGCGAGAATAGAGGACATTATGGCGAGGATAGAGGACTTCACGGCGAGGATAGAGGACACCACGAGGATAGAGGGCCTCACGGCAAGGATAGAGTACGTCACGGGGATGGAGAGCATCACGGCGAGGATAGACGACATCACGGCGAGGATAGAGGGCATCACAGTGAGGACAGATGGCATCGCGGCGGGGATAGAGGACATCACGGCGAGGATAGAGGACATCGCGGAGAGGATAGAGGACATCACGGCGAGGATAGAGGGCATCGCGGCGAGGATAGAGGAGATCACGGTGAGGATAGAGGACATCACGGCGATGATAGAGGGCATCACAGTGAGGATAGAGGAGATCACGGTGAGGATAGAGGACATCACGAGGATAGAGGGCATCACGGTGAGGATAGAGGACATCACGGCGAGGATAGAGGACATCGCGGCGAGGATAGAGGACATCACGGGGGATAGAGGGCATCGCGGTGAGGAGAGAAGACACCACGAGGATAGAGGGTCTCATGGCGAGGATAGAGTACGTCACGGGGATGGAGAGCATCACGGCGAGGATAGACGACATCACGTCGAGGATAGAGGGCATCACAGCGAGGATAGAGGGCATCGCGGCGGGGATAGAGGCCGTCACGGTGAGGATAGAATGCATCACGGCTATGATGCAAGACATTGTGGCGATGATAGAGGACGTCACGGCAAGGATAAAGGACATTGCGGCGATGATAGAGGACGTCACATCGATAATAGAGGACATTGCGGTGAGGATAGAGGACTTCACGGTGAGGATAGAGGACATTGCGGTGAGGATAGAGGACATCACGGTGAGGATAGAGGACATTACGGCGAGGATAGAGGACTTCACGGCGAGGATAGAGGACACCACGAGGATAGAGGGCCTCACGCCGAGGATAGAGTACGTCACGGGGATGGAGAGCATCACGGCGAGGATAGACGACATCACGGCGAGGATAGAGGGCATCACAGCGAGGATAGAGGGCATCGTGGCGGGGATAGAGGACATTGCGGCGGGGATAGAGGACATCACGGCGAGGATAAAGGCCATCACGGTGAGGATAGAGGACATCACGGCGAGGATAGAGGACATCGCGGCGAGGATAGAGGACATCACGGGGGATAGAGGGCATCGCGGTGAGGATAGAAGACACCACGAGGATAGAGGGTCTCACGGCGAGGATAGAGTACGTCACGGGGATGGAGAGCATCACGGCGAGGATAGACGACATCACGGCGAGGATAGAGGGCATCACAGCGAGGATAGAGGGCATCGCGGCGGGGATAGAGGCCATCACGGTGAGGATAGAATGCATCACGGCTATGATGCAAGACATTGCAGCGATGATAGAGGACGTCACGGCAAGGATAAAGGACATTGCGGCGATGATAGAGGACGTCACATCGATGATAGAGGACATTGCGGTGAGGATAGAGGACTTCACGGTGAGGATAGAGGACATTACGGCGAGGATAGAGGACATCACGGCGAGGATAGAGGACATCGTGGTGAGGATAGAGGACATCACGGTGAGGATAGACGACATCACGGTGAGGATAGAGGGCACCTCGGGGGGCATAGAGTACATCGCGGTGGGGATAGAGGACATCACGGCGAGGATAGAGGACATCACGGTGAGGATAGAGGACATCACGGCGAGGATAAAGGACATCATGGCGAGGATAGAGGACATCATGGCGAGGATAGAGGACATCACGGTGAGGATAGAGGACGTCACGGCGAGGATAGACGACATCACGGCGAGGATAGAGGACATCGCGGTGAAGATAGAGGACATCAAGGCAAGGATAGAGGACATCGTGGCGAGGATAGAGGACATCGCGGTGAGGATAGACGACATCACGGCGAGGATAGATGACTTGGCGGTGAGGATAGAGGCCATCACGGCGAGGAGAGAGGACATCACGGCGAGGAGAGAGGACATCACAGCGAGGATAGAGGGCATGACGGCAAGGATAGAGGACATCATGGCGATGATAGGGACATCACCGCGAGCATAGAGGACATCACGGCGAGAATAGAGGGCATGGCAGCGAGGTTAGAGGACATCACGGCGAGGATAGAAGACATCACAGCGAGGATAGAGGACATCACGGCGAGGATAGAGGACATCACGGCGAGGATAGAGGACATCACAGCGAGGATAGAGGTCATCACGGTAAGGATAGAGGACATCATGGCGATGATAGGGACATCACCGCGAGCATAGAGGACATCACGGCGAGAATCGAGGACTTGGCGGTGAGGATAGAGGACATCACGGCGGGGATAGAGTTCATGGCGGTGAGGATCGAGGACATCACGGCGAGGATAGACGACATCACGGTGAGGATAGAGGACATCACGGCGAGGATAGTGGACATCACAGCGAGGATAGAGGACATCGCGGGGGATAGAGGGCATCGCGGGAATAGAGGACATCATGGCAAGGTTAGAGGGCATCGCGGATAGGATAGAGGACATCGCGGGGATAGAGGACATCATGGCGAGGATAGACGATATCACAGCGAGGACAGAGGACATCACGAGGATAGAGGGCATCACAGCGAGGATGGAGGACATCACGGTGAGGATAAAGGACATCACGGCAAGGATAGAGGACATCACGGCGAGGATAGAGGACATCGCGGTGATGTTAGAGGACGTCACGGCGAGGATAGACGACATCACGGCGAGGATAGAGGACATCGCGGTGAGGATAGAGGACATCACGGCGAGGATAGACGACATCACGGCGAGGATAAAGGACATCATGGCGAGGATAGAGGACATCATGGCGAGGATAGAGGACATCACGGTGAGGATAGAGGACGTCACGGCGAGGATAGACGACATCACGGCGAGGATAGACGACATCGCGGTGAGGATAGAGGACATCAAGGCAAGGATAGAGGACATCGTGGCGAGGATAGAGGACATCGCGGTGAGGATAGACGACATCACGGCGAGGATAGATGACTTGGCGGTGAGGATAGAGGACATCACGGCGAGGATAGAGGACAATACGGCGAGGATAGAGGACATCACGGCGAGGAGAGAGGACATCACGGCGAGGATAGTGAATATCGCGGGGGGGATAGAGGACATCACGGCGAGGATAGAGGACATCACGGCGAGGATAGTCGACATCACGGCAAGGATAGAGGATATCGCGGGGGGACAGAGGACATCGCGGCGAGGATAGAGGACGTCACTGCGAGGACAGAGGACGTCACGGCAATGATAGAGGACGTCACGAGGATAGAGGACATCACGGCAAGGAAAGAGGACATCACAGTGAGGATAGAGGACATCGCGGCGAGGATAGAGGGCATCACGGCAAGGATAGATGACTTGGCGGTGAGGATAGAGGACATCGCGGCATGGATAGAGGACATCATGGCGAGGATAGAGGACATCACAGCGAGGATAGAGGTCATCACGGCAAGGATAGAGGACATCATGGCGAGGATAGGGACATCACCGCGAGCATAGAGGACATCACGGCGAGAATAGAGGGCATGGCAGCGAGGTTAGCGGTCATCCCGGCGAGGATAGAGGACATGGCGGTGAGGATAGAGGACATCACGGCGAGAATAGAGGACGTCACGGCGAGGATAGAGGACATGGCGGTGAGGATTGAGGACATTACGGCGAGAATAGAGGACATGAAGATGAGGATAGAGGTCATCCTGGTGAGGATAGAGGACAACACGGCGAGGTTAGCGGTCATTCCGGCGAGGATCGAGGACTTGGCGGTGAGGATAGAGGACATCACGGCGAGGATAGAGGACATCACGGCGAGGATAGAGGACATCACAGCGAGGATAGAGGTCATCACGGCAAGGATAGAGGACATCATGGCGAGGATAGGGACATCACCGCGAGCATAGAGGACATCACGGCGAGAATAGAGGGCATGGCGGCGAGGTTAGCGGTCATCCCGGCGAGGATAGAGGACATGGCGGTGAGGATAGAGGACATCACGGCGAGAATAGAGGACGTCACGGCGAGGATAGAGGACATGGCGGTGAGGATTGAGGACATTACGGCGAGAATAGAGGACATGGAGATGAGGATAGAGGTCATCCTGGCGAGGATAGAGGACAACACGGCGAGGTTAGCGGTCATCCCGGCGAGGATCGAGGACATGGCGGTGAGGATAGAGAACATCACGGCGGGGATAGAGGTCATGGCGGTGAGGATCGAGGACATCACGGCGAGGATAGACGACATCACGGTGAGGATAGAGGACATCTCGGGGGGGATAGAGTACATCGCGGCGGGGATAGAGGACATCGTGGCAAGGATAGAGGACATCGCGGTGACGATAGAGGACATGACGGCGAGGATAGAGGACATCACGGCGAGGATTGAGGACATCACGGCGAGGATAGACGACATCACGGTGAGGATAGAGGGCACCTCGGGGGGCATAGAGTACATCGCGGTGGGGATAGAGGACATCACGGCGAGGATAGAGGACATCGCGGTGAGGATAGAGGATATCACAGCGAGGATAGAGGACATCACGGCGAGGATAAAGGACATCATGGCGAGGATAGAGGACATCACGGCGAGGATAGAGGACATCACGGTGAGGATAGAGGATGTCACGGTGAGGATAGACGACATCACGGCGAGGATAGAGGACATCGCGGTGAGGATAGAGGACATCACAGCAAGGATAGAGGACATCGTGGCGAGGATAGAGGACATCGCGGTGAGGATAGACGACATCACGGCGAGGACTGATGACTTGGCGGTGAGGATAGAGGACAACACGGCGAGGATAGAGGACATTACGGCAAGGATAGAGGACATCACGGCGAGGAGAGAGGACACCACGAGGATAGAGGGCCTCACGCCGAGGATAGAGTACGTCACGGGGATGGAGAGCATCACGGCGAGGATAGACGACATCACGGCGAGGATAGAGGGCATCACAGCGAGGATAGAGGGCATCGTGGCGGGGATAGAGGACATTGCGGCGGGGATAGAGGACATCACGGCGAGGATAAAGGCCATCACGGTGAGGATAGAGGACATCACAGCGAGGATAGAGGACATCGCGGCGAGGATAGAGGACATCACGGGGGATAGAGGGCATCGCGGTGAGGATAGAAGACACCACGAGGATAGAGGGTCTCACGGCGAGGATAGAGTACGTCACGGGGATGGAGAGCATCACGGCGAGGATAGACGACATCACGGCGAGGATAGAGGGCATCACAGCGAGGATAGAGGGCATCGCGGCGGGGATAGAGGCCATCACGGTGAGGATAGAATGCATCACGGCTATGATGCAAGACATTGCAGCGATGATAGAGGACGTCACGGCAAGGATAAAGGACATTGCGGCGATGATAGAGGACGTCACATCGATGATAGAGGACATTGCGGTGAGGATAGAGGACTTCACGGTGAGGATAGAGGACATTACGGCGAGGATAGAGGACATCACGGCGAGGATAGAGGACATCGTGGTGAGGATAGAGGACATCACGGTGAGGATAGACGACATCACGGTGAGGATAGAGGGCACCTCGGGGGGCATAGAGTACATCGCGGTGGGGATAGAGGACATCACGGCGAGGATAAAGGACATCATGGCGAGGATAGAGGACATCATGGCGAGGATAGAGGACATCACGGTGAGGATAGAGGACGTCACGGCGAGGATAGACGACATCACGGCGAGGATAGAGGACATCGCGGTGAAGATAGAGGACATCAAGGCAAGGATAGAGGACATCGTGGCGAGGATAGAGGACATCGCGGTGAGGATAGACGACATCACGGCGAGGATAGATGACTTGGCGGTGAGGATAGAGGACATCACGGCGAGGAGAGAGGACATCACGGCGAGGAGAGAGGACATCACGGCGAGGAGAGAGGACATCACAGCGAGGATAGAGAGCATGACGGCAAGGATAGAGGACATCATGGCGATGATAGGGACATCACCGCGAGCATAGAGGACATCACGGCGAGAATAGAGGGCATGGCAGCGAGGTTAGAGGACATCACGGCGAGGATAGAAGACATCACAGCGAGGATAGAGGACATCACGGCGAGGATAGAGGACATCACGGCGAGGATAGAGGACATCACAGCGAGGATAGAGGTCATCACGGTAAGGATAGAGGACATCATGGCGATGATAGGGACATCACCGCGAGCATAGAGGACATCACGGCGAGAATCGAGGACTTGGCGGTGAGGATAGAGGACATCACGGCGGGGATAGAGGTCATGGCGGTGAGGATCGAGGACATCACGGCGAGGATAGACGACATCACGGTGAGGATAGAGGACATCACGGCGAGGATAGTGGACATCACAGCGAGGATAGAGGACATCGCGGGGGATAGAGGGCATCGCGGGAATAGAGGACATCATGGCAAGGTTAGAGGGCATCGCGGAGAGGATAGAGGACATCGCGGGGATAGAGGACATCATGGCGAGGATAGACGATATCACAGCGAGGACAGAGGACATCGCGGCGACGATAGAGGACATCGCGGCGAGGATAGAGGACATCACAGCGAGGATAAAGGGCATCACGGTGAGGATAGAGGAGATCACGGTGTGCATAGAGGTCATCACGAGGATAGAGGACATCACGAGGATAGAGGACATCGCGGTGAGGATAGAGGACATCGCGGCGAGGATAGAGGACATCACGGCGAGGATAGAGGACATTGCGGTGAGGATAGAGGACATCACGGCGAGGATAGAGGACATTACGGTGAGGATAGAGGACTTCACGGCGAGGATAGAGGACACCACGAGGATAGAGGGCCTCACGGCAAGGATAGAGCACGTCACGGGGATGGAGAGCATCACGGCGAGGATAGACGACATCACGGCGAGGATAGAGGGCATCACAGTGAGGACAGATGGCATCGCGGCGAGGATAGAGGACATCGCGGCGGGGATAGAGGACATCACAGCGAGGATAAAGGCCATCACGGCGAGGATAGAGGACATCACGGCGAGGATAGAGGAGATCACGGTGAGGATAGAGGACATCACGGCGATGATAGAGGGCATCACAGTGAGGATAGAGGAGATCACGGTGAGGATAGAGGACATCACGAGGATAGAGGACATCACGGCGAGGAGAGAGGACATCACGGCGAGGAGAGAGGACATCACGGCGAGGATAGAGGACATCACTAGGATAGAGGACATCACGGCGAGGATAGAGGACATCACGGCGAGGATAGTCGACATCACGGCAAGGATAGAGGACATCGCGGGGGGACAGAGGACATCGCGGCGAGGATAGAGGACGTCACTGCGAGGACAGAGGACGTCACGGCAATGATAGAGGACGTCACGAGGATAGAGGACATCACGGCAAGGAAAGAGGACATCACAGTGAGGATAGAGGACATCGCGGCGAGGATAGAGGGCATCACGGCAAGGATAGATGACTTGGCGGTGAGGATAGAGGACATCGCGGCATGGATAGAGGACATCATGGCGAGGATAGAGGACATCACAGCGAGGATAGAGGTCATCACGGCAAGGATAGAGGACATCATGGCGAGGATAGGGACATCACCGCGAGCATAGAGGACATCACGGCGAGAATAGAGGGCATGGCAGCGAGGTTAGCGGTCATCCCGGCGAGGATAGAGGACATGGCGGTGAGGATAGAGGACATCACGGCGAGAATAGAGGACGTCACGGCGAGGATAGAGGACATGGCGGTGAGGATTGAGGACATTACGGCAAGAATAGAGGACATGGAGATGAGGATAGAGGTCATCCTGGTGAGGATAGAGGACAACACGGCGAGGTTAGCGGTCATCCCGGCGAGGATCGAGGACATGGCGGTGAGGATAGAGGACATCACGGCGAGGATAGAGGACATTACGGCAAGGATAGAGGACATCACGGCGAGGATAGACGACATCACGGCGAGGATAGAGGGCATCACAGCGAGGATAGAGGGCATCGTGGCGGGGATAGAGGACATTGCGGCGGGGATAGAGGACATCACGGCGAGGATAAAGGCCATCACGGTGAGGATAGAGGACATCACAGCGAGGATAGAGGACATCGCGGCGAGGATAGAGGACATCACGGGGGATAGAGGGCATCGCGGTGAGGATAGAAGACACCACGAGGATAGAGGGTCTCACGGCGAGGATAGAGTACGTCACGGGGATGGAGAGCATCACGGCGAGGATAGAGGGCATCACAGCGAGGATAGAGGGCATCGCGGCGGGGATAGAGGCCATCACGGTGAGGATAGAATGCATCACGGCTATGATGCAAGACATTGCAGCGATGATAGAGGACGTCACGGCAAGGATAAAGGACATTGCGGCGATGATAGAGGACGTCACATCGATGATAGAGGACATTGCGGTGAGGATAGAGGACTTCACGGTGAGGATAGAGGACATTACGGCGAGGATAGAGGACATCACGGCGAGGATAGAGGACATCGTGGTGAGGATAGAGGACATCACGGTGAGGATAGACGACATCACGGTGAGGATAGAGGGCACCTCGGGGGGCATAGAGTACATCGCGGTGGGGATAGAGGACATCACGGCGAGGATAAAGGACATCATGGCGAGGATAGAGGACATCATGGCGAGGATAGAGGACATCACGGTGAGGATAGAGGACGTCACGGCGAGGATAGACGACATCACGGCGAGGATAGAGGACATCGCGGTGAAGATAGAGGACATCAAGGCAAGGATAGAGGACATCGTGGCGAGGATAGAGGACATCGCGGTGAGGATAGACGACATCACGGCGAGGATAGATGACTTGGCGGTGAGGATAGAGGACATCACGGCGAGGAGAGAGGACATCACGGCGAGGAGAGAGGACATCACGGCGAGGAGAGAGGACATCACAGCGAGGATAGAGAGCATGACGGCAAGGATAGAGGACATCATGGCGATGATAGGGACATCACCGCGAGCATAGAGGACATCACGGCGAGAATAGAGGGCATGGCAGCGAGGTTAGAGGACATCACGGCGAGGATAGAAGACATCACAGCGAGGATAGAGGACATCACGGCGAGGATAGAGGACATCACGGCGAGGATAGAGGACATCACAGCGAGGATAGAGGTCATCACGGTAAGGATAGAGGACATCATGGCGATGATAGGGACATCACCGCGAGCATAGAGGACATCACGGCGAGAATCGAGGACTTGGCGGTGAGGATAGAGGACATCACGGCGGGGATAGAGGTCATGGCGGTGAGGATCGAGGACATCACGGCGAGGATAGACGACATCACGGTGAGGATAGAGGACATCACGGCGAGGATAGTGGACATCACAGCGAGGATAGAGGACATCGCGGGGGATAGAGGGCATCGCGGGAATAGAGGACATCATGGCAAGGTTAGAGGGCATCGCGGAGAGGATAGAGGACATCGCGGGGATAGAGGACATCATGGCGAGGATAGACGATATCACAGCGAGGACAGAGGACATCGCGGCGACGATAGAGGACATCGCGGCGAGGATAGAGGACATCACAGCGAGGATAAAGGGCATCACGGTGAGGATAGAGGAGATCACGGTGTGGATAGAGGTCATCACGAGGATAGAGGACATCACGAGGATAGAGGACATCGCGGTGAGGATAGAGGACATCGCGGCGAGGATAGAGGACATCACGGCGAGGATAGAGGACATTGCGGTGAGGATAGAGGACATCACGGCGAGGATAGAGGACATTACGGTGAGGATAGAGGACTTCACGGCGAGGATAGAGGACACCACGAGGATAGAGGGCCTCACGGCAAGGATAGAGCACGTCACGGGGATGGAGAGCATCACGGCGAGGATAGACGACATCACGGCGAGGATAGAGGGCATCACAGTGAGGACAGATGGCATCGCGGCGAGGATAGAGGACATCGCGGCGGGGATAGAGGACATCACAGCGAGGATAAAGGCCATCACGGCGAGGATAGAGGACATCACGGCGAGGATAGAGGAGATCACGGTGAGGATAGAGGACATCACGGCGATGATAGAGGGCATCACAGTGAGGATAGAGGAGATCACGGTGAGGATAGAGGACATCACGAGGATAGAGGACATCACGGCGAGGAGAGAGGACATCACGGCGAGGAGAGAGGACATCACGGCGAGGATAGAGGACATCACTAGGATAGAGGACATCACGGCGAGGATAGAGGACATCACGGCGAGGATAGTCGACATCACGGCAAGGATAGAGGACATCGCGGGGGGACAGAGGACATCGCGGCGAGGATAGAGGACGTCACTGCGAGGACAGAGGACGTCACGGCAATGATAGAGGACGTCACGAGGATAGAGGACATCACGGCAAGGAAAGAGGACATCACAGTGAGGATAGAGGACATCGCGGCGAGGATAGAGGGCATCACGGCAAGGATAGATGACTTGGCGGTGAGGATAGAGGACATCGCGGCATGGATAGAGGACATCATGGCGAGGATAGAGGACATCACAGCGAGGATAGAGGTCATCACGGCAAGGATAGAGGACATCATGGCGAGGATAGGGACATCACCGCGAGCATAGAGGACATCACGGCGAGAATAGAGGGCATGGCAGCGAGGTTAGCGGTCATCCCGGCGAGGATAGAGGACATGGCGGTGAGGATAGAGGACATCACGGCGAGAATAGAGGACGTCACGGCGAGGATAGAGGACATGGCGGTGAGGATTGAGGACATTACGGCAAGAATAGAGGACATGGAGATGAGGATAGAGGTCATCCTGGTGAGGATAGAGGACAACACGGCGAGGTTAGCGGTCATCCCGGCGAGGATCGAGGACATGGCGGTGAGGATAGAGGACATCACGGCGAGGATAGAGGACATTACGGCAAGGATAGAGGACATCACGGCGAGGAGAGAGGACATCACGGCGAGGAGAGAGGACATCACGGCGAGGATAGAGGACATCACGAGGATAGAGGGCATCACAGCGAGGATAGAGGACATCACGGTGAGGATAAAGGACATCACGGCAAGGATAGAGGACATCACGGCGAGGATAGAGGACATCGCGGTGAGGTTAGAGGACGTCACGGCGAGGATAGACGACATCACGGCGAGGATAAAGGACATCATGGCGAGGATAGAGGACATCATGGCGAGGATAGAGGACATCACGGTGAGGATAGAGGACGTCACGGCGAGGATAGACGACATCACGGCGAGGATAGACGACATCGCGGTGAGGATAGAGGACATCAAGGCAAGGATAGAGGACATCGTGGCGAGGATAGAGGACATCGCGGTGAGGATAGACGACATCATGGCGAGGATAGATGACTTGGCGGTGAGGATAGAGGACATCACGGCGAGGATAGAGGACATTACGGCGAGGATAGAGGACATCACGGCGAGGAGAGAGGACATCACGGCGAAGAGAGAGGACATCACGGCGAGATAGAGGACATGACGAGGATAGAGGGCACCACGGCGAGGAGAGAGGACATCACGGCGAGGAGAGAGGACATCACAGCGAGGATAGAGGGCATCACGGCAAGGATAGAGGACATCATGGCGATGATAGGGACATCACCGCGAGCATAGAGGACATCACGGCGAGAATAGAGGGCATGGCAGCGAGGTTAGAGGACATCACGGCGAGGATAGAAGACATCACAGCGAGGATAGAGGACATCACGGCGAGGATAGAGGACATCACGGCGAGGATAGAGGACATCACAGCGAGGATAGAGGTCATCACGGTAAGGATAGAGGACATCATGGCGATGATAGGGACATCACCGCGAGCATAGAGGACATCACGGCGAGAATCGAGGACTTGGCGGTGAGGATAGAGGACATCACGGCGGGGATAGAGGTCATGGCGGTGAGGATCGAGGACATCACGGCGAGGATAGACGACATCACGGTGAGGATAGAGGACATCACGGCGAGGATAGTGGACATCACAGCGAGGATAGAGGACATCGCGGGCGATAGAGGGCATCGCGCGAATAGAGGACATCATGGCAAGGTTAGAGGGCATCGCGGAGAGGATAGAGGACATCGCGGGGATAGAGGACATCATGGCGAGGATAGACGATATCACAGCGAGGACAGAGGACATCACGAGGATAGAGGGCATCACAGCGAGGATAGAGGACATCACGGTGAGGATAAAGGACATCACGGCAAGGATAGAGGACATCACGGCGAGGATAGAGGACATCGCGGTGAGGTTAGAGGACGTCACGGCGAGGATAGACGACATCACGGCGAGGATAGAGGACATCGCGGTGAGGATAGAGGACATCACGGCGAGGATAGAGGACATCACGGCAAGGATAAAGGACATCATGGCGAGGATAGAGGACATCATGGCGAGGATAGAGGACATCACGGTGAGGATAGAGGACGTCACGGCGAGGATAGACGACATCACGGCGAGGATAGACGACATCGCGGTGAGGATAGAGGACATCAAGGCAAGGATAGAGGACATCGTGGCGAGGATAGAGGACATCGCGGTGAGGATAGACGACATCACGGCGAGGATAGATGACTTGGCGGTGAGGATAGAGGACATCACGGCGAGGATAGAGGACATTACGGCGAGGATAGAGGACATCACGGCGAGGACAGAGGACATCACGGCGAGGATAGTGAATATCGCGGGGGGGATAGAGGACATCACGGCGAGGATAGAGGACATCACGGCGAGGATAGTCGACATCACGGCAAGGATAGAGGATATCGCGGGGGGACAGAGGACATCGCGGCGAGGATAGAGGACGTCACTGCGAGGACAGAGGACGTCACGGCAATGATAGAGGACGTCACGAGGATAGAGGACATCACGGCAAGGAAAGAGGACATCACAGTGAGGATAGAGGACATCGCGGCGAGGATAGAGGGCATCACGGCAAGGATAGATGACTTGGCGGTGAGGATAGAGGACATCGCGGCATGGATAGAGGACATCATGGCGAGGATAGAGGACATCACAGCGAGGATAGAGGTCATCACGGCAAGGATAGAGGACATCATGGCGAGGATAGGGACATCACCGCGAGCATAGAGGACATCACGGCGAGAATAGAGGGCATGGCAGCGAGGTTAGCGGTCATCCCGGCGAGGATAGAGGACATGGCGGTGAGGATAGAGGACATCACGGCGAGAATAGAGGACGTCACGGCGAGGATAGAGGACATGGCGGTGAGGATTGAGGACATTACGGCGAGAATAGAGGACATGGAGATGAGGATAGAGGTCATCCTGGTGAGGATAGAGGACAACACGGCGAGGTTAGCGGTCATCCCGGCGAGGATCGAGGACTTGGCGGTGAGGATAGAGGACATCACGGCGAGGATAGAGGACATCACGGCGAGGATAGAGGACATCACAGCGAGGATAGAGGTCATCACGGCAAGGATAGAGGACATCATGGCGAGGATAGGGACATCACCGCGAGCATAGAGGACATCACGGCGAGAATAGAGGGCATGGCGGCGAGGTTAGCGGTCATCCCGGCGAGGATAGAGGACATGGCGGTGAGGATAGAGGACATCACGGCGAGAATAGAGGACGTCACGGCGAGGATAGAGGACATGGCGGTGAGGATTGAGGACATTACGGCGAGAATAGAGGACATGGAGATGAGGATAGAGGTCATCCTGGCGAGGATAGAGGACAACACGGCGAGGTTAGCGGTCATCCCGGCGAGGATCGAGGACATGGCGGTGAGGATAGAGAACATCACGGCGGGGATAGAGGTCATGGCGGTGAGGATCGAGGACATCACGGCGAGGATAGACGACATCACGGTGAGGATAGAGGACATCTCGGGGGGGATAGAGTACATCGCGGCGGGGATAGAGGACATCGTGGCAAGGATAGAGGACATCGCGGTGACGATAGAGGACATCACGGCGAGGATAGAGGACATCACGGCGAGGATTGAGGACATCACGGCGAGGATAGACGACATCACGGTGAGGATAGAGGGCACCTCGGGGGGCATAGAGTACATCGCGGTGGGGATAGAGGACATCACAGCGAGGATAGAGGACATCGCGGTGAGGATAGAGGACATCACGGCGAGGATAAAGGACATCATGGCGAGGATAGAGGACATCATGGCGAGGATAGAGGACATCACGGTGAGGATAGAGGACGTCACGGCGAGGATAGACGACATCACGGCGAGGATAGAGGACATCGCGGTGAGGATAGAGGACATCAAGGCAAGGATAGAGGACATCATGGCGAGGATAGAGGACATCGCGGTGAGGATAGAGGACATCAGGAGGATAGAGGGCATCACAGCGAGGATAGAGGACATCACGGTGAGGATAAAGGACATCACGGCAAGGATAGAGGACATCACGGCGAGGATAGAGGACATCACGGCAAGGATAGTCGACATCACGGCAAGGATAGAGGACATCACGGCGAGGACAGAGGACATCGCGGCGAGGATAGAGGACATGGCGGTGAGGATAGAGGACATCACGGCGAGAATAGAGGACGTCACGGCGAGGATAGAGGACATGGCGGTGAGGATTGAGGACATTACGGCAAGAATAGGGGACATGGAGATGAGGATAGAGGTCATCCTGGTGAGGATAGAGGACAACACGGCGAGGTTAGCGGTCATCCCGGCGAGGATCGAGGACATGGCGGTGAGGATAGAGGACATCACGGCGAGGATAGAGGACATTACGGCAAGGATAGAGGACATCACGGCGAGGAGAGAGGACATCACGGCGAGGAGAGAGGACATCACGGCGAGGATAGAGGACATCACGAGGATAGAGGGCATCACAGCGAGGATAGAGGACATCACGGTGAGGATAAAGGACATCACGGCAAGGATAGAGGACATCACGGCGAGGATAGAGGACATCGCGGTGAGGTTAGAGGACGTCACGGCGAGGATAGACGACATCACGGCGAGGATAAAGGACATCATGGCGAGGATAGAGGACATCATGGCGAGGATAGAGGACATCACGGCGAGGATAGATGACTTGGCGGTGAGGATAGAGGACATCGCGGCATGGATAGAGGACATCATGGCGAGGATAGAGGACATCACAGCGAGGATAGACGTCATCACGGCAAGGATAGAGGACATCACGGTGAGGATAAAGGACATCACGGCAAGGATAGAGGACATCACGGCGAGGATAGAGGACATCGCGGTGAGGTTAGAGGACGTCACGGCGAGGATAGACGACATCACGGCGAGGATAGAGGACATCGCGGTGAGGATAGAGGACATCACGGCGAGGATAGAGGACATCACGGCGAGGATAAAGGACATCATGGCGAGGATAGAGGACATCATGGCGAGGATAGAGGACATCACGGTGAGGATAGAGGACGTCACGGCGAGGATAGACGACATCACGGCGAGGATAGACGACATCGCGGTGAGGATAGAGGACATCAAGGCAAGGATAGAGGACATCGTGGCGAGGATAGAGGACATCGCGGTGAGGATAGACGACATCACGGCGAGGATAGATGACTTGGCGGTGAGGATAGAGGACATCACGGCGAGGATAGAGGACATTACGGCGAGGATAGAGGACATCACGGCGAGGAGAGAGGACATCACGGCGAGGATAGTGAATATCGCGGGGGGGATAGAGGACATCACGGCGAGGATAGAGGACATCACGGCGAGGATAGTCGACATCACGGCAAGGATAGAGGATATCGCGGGGGGACAGAGGACATCGCGGCGAGGATAGAGGACGTCACTGCGAGGACAGAGGACGTCACGGCAATGATAGAGGACGTCACGAGGATAGAGGACATCACGGCAAGGAAAGAGGACATCACAGTGAGGATAGAGGACATCGCGGCGAGGATAGAGGGCATCACGGCAAGGATAGATGACTTGGCGGTGAGGATAGAGGACATCGCGGCATGGATAGAGGACATCATGGCGAGGATAGAGGACATCACAGCGAGGATAGAGGTCATCACGGCAAGGATAGAGGACATCATGGCGAGGATAGGGACATCACCGCGAGCATAGAGGACATCACGGCGAGAATAGAGGGCATGGCAGCGAGGTTAGCGGTCATCCCGGCGAGGATAGAGGACATGGCGGTGAGGATAGAGGACATCACGGCGAGAATAGAGGACGTCACGGCGAGGATAGAGGACATGGCGGTGAGGATTGAGGACATTACGGCGAGAATAGAGGACATGGAGATGAGGATAGAGGTCATCCTGGTGAGGATAGAGGACAACACGGCGAGGTTAGCGGTCATCCCGGCGAGGATCGAGGACTTGGCGGTGAGGATAGAGGACATCACGGCGAGGATAGAGGACATCACGGCGAGGATAGAGGACATCACAGCGAGGATAGAGGTCATCACGGCAAGGATAGAGGACATCATGGCGAGGATAGGGACATCACCGCGAGCATAGAGGACATCACGGCGAGAATAGAGGGCATGGCGGCGAGGTTAGCGGTCATCCCGGCGAGGATAGAGGACATGGCGGTGAGGATAGAGGACATCAC
Organism: Isurus oxyrinchus; assembly: GCA_026770705.1. NCBI lineage: Eukaryota > Metazoa > Chordata > Chondrichthyes > Lamniformes > Lamnidae > Isurus > Isurus oxyrinchus. The sequence goes on from JANJGN010000037.1 coordinate 14,427,255, forward strand.
GGCGAGAATAGAGGACGTCACGGCGAGGATAGAGGACATGGCGGTGAGGATTGAGGACATTACGGCGAGAATAGAGGACATGGAGATGAGGATAGAGGTCATCCTGGCGAGGATAGAGGACAACACGGCGAGGTTAGCGGTCATCCCGGCGAGGATCGAGGACATGGCGGTGAGGATAGAGAACATCACGGCGGGGATAGAGGTCATGGCGGTGAGGATCGAGGACATCACGGCGAGGATAGACGACATCACGGTGAGGATAGAGGACATCTCGGGGGGGATAGAGTACATCGCGGCGGGGATAGAGGACATCGTGGCAAGGATAGAGGACATCGCGGTGACGATAGAGGACATCACGGCGAGGATAGAGGACATCACGGCGAGGATTGAGGACATCACGGCGAGGATAGACGACATCACGGTGAGGATAGAGGGCACCTCGGGGGGCATAGAGTACATCGCGGTGGGGATAGAGGACATCACAGCGAGGATAGAGGACATCGCGGTGAGGATAGAGGACATCACGGCGAGGATAAAGGACATCATGGCGAGGATAGAGGACATCATGGCGAGGATAGAGGACATCACGGTGAGGATAGAGGACGTCACGGCGAGGATAGACGACATCACGGCGAGGATAGAGGACATCGCGGTGAGGATAGAGGACATCAAGGCAAGGATAGAGGACATCATGGCGAGGATAGAGGACATCGCGGTGAGGATAGAGGACATCAGGAGGATAGAGGGCATCACAGCGAGGAGAGAGGACATCACGGTGAGGATAAAGGACATCACGGCAAGGATAGAGGACATCACGGCGAGGATAGAGGACATCACGGCAAGGATAGTCGACATCACGGCAAGGATAGAGGACATCACGGCGAGGACAGAGGACATCGCGGCGAGGATAGAGGACATGGCGGTGAGGATAGAGGACATCACGGCGAGAATAGAGGACGTCACGGCGAGGATAGAGGACATGGCGGTGAGGATTGAGGACATTACGGCAAGAATAGGGGACATGGAGATGAGGATAGAGGTCATCCTGGTGAGGATAGAGGACAACACGGCGAGGTTAGCGGTCATCCCGGCGAGGATCGAGGACATGGCGGTGAGGATAGAGGACATCACGGCGAGGATAGAGGACATTACGGCAAGGATAGAGGACATCACGGCGAGGAGAGAGGACATCACGGCGAGGAGAGAGGACATCACGGCGAGGATAGAGGACATCACGAGGATAGAGGGCATCACAGCGAGGATAGAGGACATCACGGTGAGGATAAAGGACATCACGGCAAGGATAGAGGACATCACGGCGAGGATAGAGGACATCGCGGTGAGGTTAGAGGACGTCACGGCGAGGATAGACGACATCACGGCGAGGATAAAGGACATCATGGCGAGGATAGAGGACATCATGGCGAGGATAGAGGACATCACGGCGAGGATAGATGACTTGGCGGTGAGGATAGAGGACATCGCGGCATGGATAGAGGACATCATGGCGAGGATAGAGGACATCACAGCGAGGATAGACGTCATCACGGCAAGGATAGAGGACATCATGGCGAGGATAGGGACATCACCGCGAGCATAGAGGACATCACGGCGAGAATAGAGGGCATGGCAGCGAGGTTAGCGGTCATCCCGGCGAGGATAGAGGACATGGTGGTGAGGATAGAGGACATCACGGCGAGAATAGAGGACGTCACGGCGAGGATAGAGGACATGGCGGTGAGGATTGAGGACATTACGGCGAGAATAGAGGACATGGAGATGAGGATAGAGGTCATCCTGGTGAGGATAGAGGACAACACGGCGAGGTTAGCGGTCATCCCGGCGAGGATCGAGGACTTGGCGGTGAGGATAGAGGACATCACGGCGAGGATAGAGGACATCACGGCGAGGATAGAGGACATCACAGCGAGGATAGAGGTCATCACGGCAAGGATAGAGGACATCATGGCGAGGATAGGGACATCACCGCGAGCATAGAGGACATCACGGCGAGAATAGAGGGCATGGCGGCGAGGTTAGCGGTCATCCCGGCGAGGATAGAGGACATGGCGGTGAGGATAGAGGACATCACGGCGAGAATAGAGGACGTCACGGCGAGGATAGAGGACATGGCGGTGAGGATTGAGGACATTACGGCGAGAATAGAGGACATGGAGATGAGGATAGAGGTCATCCTGGCGAGGATAGAGGACAACACGGCGAGGTTAGCGGTCATCCCGGCGAGGATCGAGGACATGGCGGTGAGGATAGAGAACATCACGGCGGGGATAGAGGTCATGGCGGTGAGGATCGAGGACATCACGGCGAGGATAGACGACATCACGGTGAGGATAGAGGACATCTCGGGGGGGATAGAGTACATCGCGGCGGGGATAGAGGACATCGTGGCAAGGATAGAGGACATCGCGGTGACGATAGAGGACATCACGGCGAGGATAGAGGACATCACGGCGAGGATTGAGGACATCACGGCGAGGATAGACGACATCACGGTGAGGATAGAGGGCACCTCGGGGGGCATAGAGTACATCGCGGTGGGGATAGAGGACATCACAGCGAGGATAGAGGACATCGCGGTGAGGATAGAGGACATCACGGCGAGGATAAAGGACATCATGGCGAGGATAGAGGACATCATGGCGAGGATAGAGGACATCACGGTGAGGATAGAGGACGTCACGGCGAGGATAGACGACATCACGGCGAGGATAGAGGACATCGCGGTGAGGATAGAGGACATCAAGGCAAGGATAGAGGACATCATGGCGAGGATAGAGGACATCGCGGTGAGGATAGAGGACATCAGGAGGATAGAGGGCATCACAGCGAGGATAGAGGACATCACGGTGAGGATAAAGGACATCACGGCAAGGATAGAGGACATCACGGCGAGGATAGAGGACATCACGGCAAGGATAGTCGACATCACGGCAAGGATAGAGGACATCACGGCGAGGACAGAGGACATCGCGGCGAGGATAGAGGACATGGCGGTGAGGATAGAGGACATCACGGCGAGAATAGAGGACGTCACGGCGAGGATAGAGGACATGGCGGTGAGGATTGAGGACATTACGGCAAGAATAGGGGACATGGAGATGAGGATAGAGGTCATCCTGGTGAGGATAGAGGACAACACGGCGAGGTTAGCGGTCATCCCGGCGAGGATCGAGGACATGGCGGTGAGGATAGAGGACATCACGGCGAGGATAGAGGACATTACGGCAAGGATAGAGGACATCACGGCGAGGAGAGAGGACATCACGGCGAGGAGAGAGGACATCACGGCGAGGATAGAGGACATCACGAGGATAGAGGGCATCACAGCGAGGATAGAGGACATCACGGTGAGGATAAAGGACATCACGGCAAGGATAGAGGACATCACGGTGAGGATAGAGGACATCGCGGTGAGGTTAGAGGACGTCACGGCGAGGATAGACGACATCACGGCGAGGATAAAGGACATCATGGCGAGGATAGAGGACATCATGGCGAGGATAGAGGACATCACGGTGAGGATAGAGGACGTCACGGCGAGGATAGACGACATCACGGCGAGGATAGACGACATCGCGGTGAGGATAGAGGACATCAAGGCAAGGATAGAGGACATCGTGGCGAGGATAGAGGACATCGCGCTGAGGATAGACGACATCACGGCGAGGATAGATGACTTGGCGGTGAGGATAGAGGACATCACGGCGAGGATAAAGGACATTACGGCGAGGATAGAGGACATCACGGCGAGGAGAGAGGACATCACGGCGAAGAGAGAGGACATCACGGCGAGGATAGAGGACATGACGAGGATAGAGGGCACCACGGCGAGGAGAGAGGACATCACGGCGAGGAGAGAGGACATCACAGCGAGGATAGAGGGCATCACGGCAAGGATAGAGGACATCATGGCGATGATAGGGACATCACCGCGAGCATAGAGGACATCACGGCGAGAATAGAGGGCATGGCAGCGAGGTTAGAGGACATCACGGCGAGGATAGAAGACATCACAGCGAGGATAGAGGACATCACGGCGAGGATAGAGGACATCACGGCGAGGATAGAGGACATCACGGTAAGGATAGAGGACATCATGGCGATGATAGGGACATCACCGCGAGCATAGAGGACATCACGGCGAGAATCGAGGACTTGGCGGTGAGGATAGAGGACATCACGGCGGGGATAGAGGTCATGGCGGTGAGGATCGAGGACATCACGGCGAGGATAGACGACATCACGGTGAGGATAGAGGACATCACGGCGAGGATAGTGGACATCACAGCGAGGATAGAGGACATCGCGGGGGATAGAGGGCATCGCGCGAATAGAGGACATCATGGCAAGGTTAGAGGGCATCGCGGAGAGGATAGAGGACATCGCGGGGATAGAGGACATCATGGCGAGGATAGACGATATCACAGCGAGGACAGAGGACATCACGAGGATAGAGGGCATCACAGCGAGGATAGAGGACATCACGGTGAGGATAAAGGACATCACGGCAAGGATAGAGGACATCACGGCGAGGATAGAGGACATCGCGGTGAGGTTAGAGGACGTCACGGCGAGGATAGACGACATCACGGCGAGGATAGAGGACATCGCGGTGAGGATAGAGGACATCACGGCGAGGATAGAGGACATCACGGCGAGGATAAAGGACATCATGGCGAGGATAGAGGACATCATGGTGAGGATAGAGGACATCACGGTGAGGATAGAGGTCGTCACGGCGAGGATAGACGACATCACGGCGAGGATAGACGACATCGCGGTGAGGATAGAGGACATCAAGGCAAGGATAGAGGACATCGTGGCGAGGATAGAGGACATCGCGGTGAGGATAGACGACATCACGGCGAGGATAGATGACTTGGCGGTGAGGATAGAGGACATCACGGCGAGGATAGAGGACATTACGGCGAGGATAGAGGACATCACGGCGAGGAGAGAGGACATCACGGCGAGGATAGTGAATATCGCGGGGGGGATAGAGGACATCACGGCGAGGATAGAGGACATCACGGCGAGGATAGTCGACATCACGGCAAGGATAGAGGATATCGCGGGGGGACAGAGGACATCGCGGCGAGGATAGAGGACGTCACTGCGAGGACAGAGGACGTCACGGCAATGATAGAGGACGTCACGAGGATAGAGGACATCACGGCAAGGAAAGAGGACATCACAGTGAGGATAGAGGACATCGCGGCGAGGATAGAGGGCATCACGGCAAGGATAGATGACTTGGCGGTGAGGATAGAGGACATCGCGGCATGGATAGAGGACATCATGGCGAGGATAGAGGACATCACAGCGAGGATAGAGGTCATCACGGCAAGGATAGAGGACATCATGGCGAGGATAGGGACATCACCGCGAGCATAGAGGACATCACGGCGAGAATAGAGGGCATGGCAGCGAGGTTAGCGGTCATCCCGGCGAGGATAGAGGACATGGCGGTGAGGATAGAGGACATCACGGCGAGAATAGAGGACGTCACGGCGAGGATAGAGGACATGGCGGTGAGGATTGAGGACATTACGGCGAGAATAGAGGACATGGAGATGAGGATAGAGGTCATCCTGGTGAGGATAGAGGACAACACGGCGAGGTTAGCGGTCATCCCGGCGAGGATCGAGGACTTGGCGGTGAGGATAGAGGACATCACGGCGAGGATAGAGGACATCACGGCGAGGATAGAGGACATCACAGCGAGGATAGAGGTCATCACGGCAAGGATAGAGGACATCATGGCGAGGATAGGGACATCACCGCGAGCATAGAGGACATCACGGCGAGAATAGAGGGCATGGCGGCGAGGTTAGCGGTCATCCCGGCGAGGATAGAGGACATGGTGGTGAGGATAGAGGACATCACGGCGAGAATAGAGGACGTCACGGCGAGGATAGAGGACATGGCGGTGAGGATTGAGGACATTACGGCGAGAATAGAGGACATGGAGATGAGGATAGAGGTCATCCTGGCGAGGATAGAGGACAACACGGCGAGGTTAGCGGTCATCCCGGCGAGGATCGAGGACATGGCGGTGAGGATAGAGAACATCACGGCGGGGATAGAGGTCATGGCGGTGAGGATCGAGGACATCACGGCGAGGATAGACGACATCACGGTGAGGATAGAGGACATCTCGGGGGGGATAGAGTACATCGCGGCGGGGATAGAGGACATCGTGGCAAGGATAGAGGACATCGCGGTGACGATAGAGGACATCACGGCGAGGATAGAGGACATCACGGCGAGGATTGAGGACATCACGGCGAGGATAGACGACATCACGGTGAGGATAGAGGGCACCTCGGGGGGCATAGAGTACATCGCGGTGGGGATAGAGGACATCACAGCGAGGATAGAGGACATCGCGGTGAGGATAGAGGACATCACGGCGAGGATAAAGGACATCATGGCGAGGATAGAGGACATCATGGCGAGGATAGAGGACATCACGGTGAGGATAGAGGACGTCACGGCGAGGATAGACGACATCACGGCGAGGATAGAGGACATCGCGGTGAGGATAGAGGACATCAAGGCAAGGATAGAGGACATCATGGCGAGGATAGAGGACATCGCGGTGAGGATAGAGGACATCAGGAGGATAGAGGGCATCACAGTGAAGATAGAGGACATCACGGTGAGGATAAAGGACATCACGGCAAGGATAGAGGACATCACGGCGAGGATAGAGGACATCGCGGTGAGGTTAGAGGACGTCACGGCGAGGATAGACGACATCACGGCGAGGATAGAGGACATCGCGGTGAGGATAGAGGACATCGCGGTGAGGATAGAGGACATCACGGTGAGGATAGAGGACATCACGGCGAGGATAAAGGACATCATGGCGAGGATAGAGGACATCATGGCGAGGATAGAGGACATCACGGTGAGGATAGAGGACGTCACGGCGAGGATAGACGACATCACGGCGAGGATAGATGACATCGCGGTGAGGATAGAGGACATCAAGGCAAGGATAGAGGACATCGTGGCGAGGATAGAGGACATCGCGGTGAGGATAGACGACATCACGGCGAGGATAGATGACTTGGCGGTGAGGATAGAGGACATCACAGCGAGGAGAGAGGACATCACGGCGAGGAGAGAGGACATCACGGTGAGGAGAGAGGACATCACAGCGAGGATAGAGGGCATCACGGCAAGGATAGAGGACATCATGGCGATGATAGGGACATCACCGCGAGCATAGAGGACATCACGGCGAGAATAGAGGGCATGGCAGTGAGGTTAGAGGACATCACGGCGAGGATAGAAGACATCACAGCGAGGATAGAGGACATCACGGCGAGGATAGAGGACATCACGGCGAGGATAGAGGACATCACAGCGAGGATAGAGGTCATCACGGCAAGGATAGAGGACATCATGGCGATGATAGGGACATCACCGCGAGCATAGAGGACATCACGGCGAGAATCGAGGACTTGGCGGTGAGGATAGAGGACATCACGGCGGGGATAGAGGTCATGGCGGTGAGGATCGAGGACATCACGGCGAGGATAGACGACATCACGGTGAGGATAGAGGACATCACGGCGAGGATAGTGGACATCACAGCGAGGATAGAGGACATCGCGGGGGATAGAGGGCATCGCGCGAATAGAGGACATCATGGCAAGGTTAGAGGGCATCGCGGAGAGGATAGAGGACATCGCGGGGATAGAGGACATCATGGCGAGGATAGACGATATCACAGCGAGGACAGAGGACATCGCGGCGACGATAGAGGACATCGCGGCGAGGATAGAGGACATCACAGCGAGGATAAAGGGCATCACGGTGAGGATAGAGGAGATCACGGTGTGGATAGAGGTCATCACGAGGATAGAGGACATCACGAGGATAAAGGACATCGCGGTGAGGATAGAAGACACCACGAGGATAGAGGGTCTCACGGCGAGGATAGAGTACGTCACGGGGATGGAGAGCATCACGGCGAGGATAGACGACATCACGGCGAGGATAGAGGGCATCACAGCGAGGATAGAGGGCATCGCGGCGGGGATAGAGGCCGTCACGGTGAGGATAGAATGCATCACGGCTATGATGCAAGACATTGCAGCGATGATAGAGGACGTCACGGCAAGGATAAAGGACATTGCGGCGATGATAGAGGACGTCACATCGATGATAGAGGACATTGCGGTGAGGATAGAGGACTTCACGGTGAGGATAGAGGACATTACGGCGAGGATAGAGGACATCACGGCGAGGATAGAGGACATCGTGGTGAGGATAGAGGACATCACGGTGAGGATAGACGACATCACGGTGAGGATAGAGGGCACCTCGGGGGGCATAGAGTACATCGCGGTGGGGATAGAGGACATCACGGCGAGGATAGAGGACATCACGGTGAGGATAGAGGACATCACGGCGAGGATAAAGGACATCATGGCGAGGATAGAGGACATCATGGCGAGGATAGAGGACATCACGGCGAGGATAGAGGACATTGCGGTGAGGATAGAGGACATCACGGCGAGGATAGAGGACATTATGGCGAGGATAGAGGACTTCACGGCGAGGATAGAGGACACCACGGCGAGGATAGAGGACATTGCGGTGAGGATAGAGGACATCACGGCGAGGATAGAGGACATTATGGCGAGGATAGAGGACTTCACGGCGAGGATAGAGGACACCACGAGGATAGAGGGCCTCACGGCAAGGATAGAGTACGTCACGGGGATGGAGAGCATCACGGCGAGGATAGACGACATCACGGCGAGGATAGAGGGCATCACAGTGAGGACAGATGGCATCGCGGCGGGGATAGAGGACATCGCGGCGGGGATAGAGGACATCACGGCGAGGATAAAGGCCATCACGGCGAGGATAGAGGACATCATGGCGAGGATAGAGGACATCGCGGAGAGGATAGAGGACATCACGGCGAGGATAAAGGACCTCATGGCGAGGATAGACGACATCACGGTGAGGATAGAGGGCATCACAGCGAGGATAGAGGGCATCGTGGCGGGGATAGAGGACATTGCGGCGGGGATAGAGGACATCACGGCGAGGATAAAGGCCATCACGGTGAGGATAGAGGACATCACGGCGAGGATAGAGGACATCGCGGCGAGGATAGAGGACATCACGCGGGATAGAGGGCATCGCGGTGAGGATAGAAGACACCACGAGGATAGAGGGTCTCACGGCGAGGATAGAGTACGTCACGGGGATGGAGAGCATCACGGCGAGGATAGACGACATCACGGCGAGGATAGAGGGCATCACGGCGAGGATAGAGGGCATCGCGGCGGGGATAGAGGCCATCACGGTGAGGATAGAATGCATCACGGCTATGATGCAAGACATTGCAGCGATGTTAGAGGACATCACGGCAAGGATAAAGGACATTGCGTCGATGATAGAGGACGTCACATCGATGATAGAGGACATTGCGGTGAGGATAGAGGACTTCACGGTGAGGATAGAGGACATTACGGCGAGGATAGAGGACATCACGGCGAGGATAGAGGACATCGTGGTGAGGATAGAGGACATCACGGTGAGGATAGACGACATCACGGTGAGGATAGAGGGCACCTCGGGGGGCATAGAGTACATCGCGGTGGGGATAGAGGACATCACGGCGAGGATAGAGGACATCACGGTGAGGATAGAGGACATCACGGCGAGGATAAAGGACATCATGGCGAGGATAGAGGACATCACGTCGAGGATAGAGGGCATCACAGCGAGGATAGAGGGAATCGCGGCGGGGATAGAGGCCATCACGGTGAGGATAGAATGCATCACGGCTATGATGCAAGACATTGCAGCGATGATAGAGGACGTCACGGCAAGGATAAAGGACATTGCGGCGATGATAGAGGACGTCACATCGATGATAGAGGACATTGCGGTGAGGATAGAGGACTTCACGGTGAGGATAGAGGACATTACGGCGAGGATAGAGGACATCACGGCGAGGATAGAGGACATCGTGGTGAGGATAGAGGACATCACGGTGAGGATAGACGACATCACGGTGAGGATAGAGGGCACCTCGGGGGGCATAGAGTACATCGCGGTGGGGATAGAGGACATCACGGCGAGGATAGAGGACATCACGGTGAGGATAGAGGACATCACGGCGAGGATAAAGGACATCATGGCGAGGATAGAGGACATCATGGCGAGGATAGAGGACATCACGGTGAGGATAGAGGACGTCACGGCGAGGATAGACGACATCACGGCGAGGATAGAGGACATCGCGGTGAAGATAGAGGACATCAAGGCAAGGATAGAGGACATCGTGGCGAGGATAGAGGACATCGCGGTGAGGATAGACGACATCACGGCGAGGATAGATGACTTGGCGGTGAGGATAGAGGACATCACGGCGAGGAGAGAGGACATCAGGGCGAGGAGAGAGGACATCACGGCGAGGAGAGAGGACATCACAGCGAGGATAGAGGGCATGACGGCAAGGATAGAGGACATCATGGCGATGATAGGGACATCACCGCGAGCATAGAGGACATCACGGCGAGAATAGAGGGCATGGCAGCGAGGTTAGAGGACATCACGGCGAGGATAGAAGACATCACAGCGAGGATAGAGGACATCACGGCGAGGATAGAGGACATCACGGCGAGGATAGAGGACATCACAGCGAGGATAGAGGTCATCACGGTAAGGATAGAGGACATCATGGCGATGATAGGGACATCACCGCGAGCATAGAGGACATCACGGCGAGAATCGAGGACTTGGCGGTGAGGATAGAGGACATCACGGCGGGGATAGAGGTCATGGCGGTGAGGATCGAGGACATCACGGCGAGGATAGACGACATCACGGTGAGGATAGAGGACATCACGGCGAGGATAGTGAACATCACAGCGAGGATAGAGGACATCGCGGGGGATAGAGGGCATCGCGGGAATAGAGGACATCATGGCAAGGTTAGAGGGCATCGCGGAGAGGATAGAGGACATCGCGGGGATAGAGGACATCATGGCGAGGATAGACGATATCACAGCGAGGACAGAGGACATCACGAGGATAGAGGGCATCACAGCGAGGATGGAGGACATCACGGTGAGGATAAAGGACATCACGGCAAGGATAGAGGACATCACGGCGAGGATAGAGGACATCGCGGTGAGGTTAGAGGACGTCACAGCGAGGATAGACGACATCACGGCGAGGATAGAGGACATCGCGGTGAGGATAGAGGACATCACGGCGAGGATAGAGGACATCACGGCGAGGATAGAGGACGTCACGGCGAGGATAGAGGACATCGCGGTGAGGATAGACGACATCACGGCGAGGATAGATGACTTGGCGGTGAGGATAGAGGACATCACGGCGAGGAGAGAGGACATCAGGGCGAGGAGAGAGGACATCACGGCGAGGAGAGAGGACATCACAGCGAGGATAGAGGGCATGACGGCAAGGATAGAGGACATCATGGCGATGATAGGGACATCACCGCGAGCATAGAGGACATCACGGCGAGAATAGAGGGCATGGCAGCGAGGTTAGAGGACATCACGGCGAGGATAGAAGACATCACAGCGAGGATAGAGGACATCACGGCGAGGATAGAGGACATCACGGCGAGGATAGAGGACATCACAGCGAGGATAGAGGTCATCACGGTAAGGATAGAGGACATCATGGCGATGATAGGGACATCACCGCGAGCATAGAGGACATCACGGCGGGGATAGAGGTCATGGCGGTGAGGATCGAGGACATCACGGCGAGGATAGACGACATCACGGTGAGGATAGAGGACATCACGGCGAGGATAGTGGACATCACAGCGAGGATAGAGGACATCGCGGGGGATAGAGGGCATCGCGGGAATAGAGGACATCATGGCAAGGTTAGAGGGCATCGCGGAGAGGATAGAGGACATCGCGGGGATAGAGGACATCATGGCGAGGATAGACGATATCACAGCGAGGACAGAGGACATCACGAGGATAGAGGGCATCACAGCGAGGATGGAGGACATCACGGTGAGGATAAAGGACATCACGGCAAGGATAGAGGACATCACGGCGAGGATAGAGGACATCGCGGTGAGGTTAGAGGACGTCACGGCGAGGATAGACGACATCACGGCGAGGATAGAGGACATCGCGGTGAGGATAGAGGACATCACGGCGAGGATAGAGCACATCACGGCGAGGATAAAGGACATCATGGCGAGGATAGAGGACATCATGGCGAGGATAGAGGACATCACGGTGAGGATAGAGGACGTCACGGCGAGGATAGACGACATCACGGCGAGGATAGACGACATCGCGGTGAGGATAGAGGACATCAAGGCAAGGATAGAGGACATCGTGGCGAGGATAGAGGACATCGCGGTGAGGATAGACGACATCACGGCGAGGATAGATGACTTGGCGGTGAGGATAGAGGACATCACGGCGAGGATAGAGGACATTACGGCGAGGATAGAGGACATCACGGCGAGGAGAGAGGACATCACGGCGAGGATAGTGAATATCGCGGGGGGGATAGAGGACATCACGGCGAGGATAGAGGACATCACGGCGAGGATAGTCGACATCACGGCAAGGATAGAGGATATCGCGGGGGGACAGAGGACATCGCGGCGAGGATAGAGGACGTCACTGCGAGGACAGAGGACGTCACGGCAATGATAGAGGACGTCACGAGGATAGAGGACATCACGGCAAGGAAAGAGGACATCACAGTGAGGATAGAGGACATCGCGGCGAGGATAGAGGGCATCACGGCAAGGATAGATGACTTGGCGGTGAGGATAGAGGACATCGCGGCATGGATAGAGGACATCATGGCGAGGATAGAGGACATCACAGCGAGGATAGAGGTCATCACGGCAAGGATAGAGGACATCATGGCGAGGATAGGGACATCACCGCGAGCATAGAGGACATCACGGCGAGAATAGAGGGCATGGCAGCGAGGTTAGCGGTCATCCCGGCGAGGATAGAGGACATGGCGGTGAGGATAGAGGACATCACGGCGAGAATAGAGGACGTCACGGCGAGGATAGAGGACATGGCGGTGAGGATTGAGGACATTACGGCGAGAATAGAGGACATGGAGATGAGGATAGAGGTCATCCTGGTGAGGATAGAGGACAACACGGCGAGGTTAGCGGTCATCCCGGCGAGGATCGAGGACTTGGCGGTGAGGATAGAGGACATCACGGCGAGGATAGAGGACATCACGGCGAGGATAGAGGACATCACAGCGAGGATAGAGGTCATCACGGCAAGGATAGAGGACATCATGGCGAGGATAGGGACATCACCGCGAGCATAGAGGACATCACGGCGAGAATAGAGGGCATGGCGGCGAGGTTAGCGGTCATCCCGGCGAGGATAGAGGACATGGCGGTGAGGATAGAGGACATCACGGCGAGAATAGAGGACGTCACGGCGAGGATAGAGGACATGGCGGTGAGGATTGAGGACATTACGGCGAGAATAGAGGACATGGAGATGAGGATAGAGGTCATCCTGGCGAGGATAGAGGACAACACGGCGAGGTTAGCGGTCATCCCGGCGAGGATCGAGGACATGGCGGTGAGGATAGAGAACATCACGGCGGGGATAGAGGTCATGGCGGTGAGGATCGAGGACATCACGGCGAGGATAGACGACATCACGGTGAGGATAGAGGACATCTCGGGGGGGATAGAGTACATCGCGGCGGGGATAGAGGACATCGTGGCAAGGATAGAGGACATCGCGGTGACGATAGAGGACATCACGGCGAGGATAGAGGACATCACGGCGAGGATTGAGGACATCACGGCGAGGATAGACGACATCACGGTGAGGATAGAGGGCACCTCGGGGGGCATAGAGTACATCGCGGTGGGGATAGAGGACATCACAGCGAGGATAGAGGACATCGCGGTGAGGATAGAGGACATCACGGCGAGGATAAAGGACATCATGGCGAGGATAGAGGACATCATGGCGAGGATAGAGGACATCACGGTGAGGATAGAGGACGTCACGGCGAGGATAGACGACATCACGGCGAGGATAGAGGACATCGCGGTGAGGATAGAGGACATCAAGGCAAGGATAGAGGACATCATGGCGAGGATAGAGGACATCGCGGTGAGGATAGAGGACATCAGGAGGATAGAGGGCATCACAGCGAGGATAGAGGACATCACGGTGAGGATAAAGGACATCACGGCAAGGATAGAGGACATCACGGCGAGGATAGAGGACATCACGGCAAGGATAGTCGACATCACGGCAAGGATAGAGGACATCACGGCGAGGACAGAGGACATCGCGGCGAGGATAGAGGACATGGCGGTGAGGATAGAGGACATCACGGCGAGAATAGAGGACGTCACGGCGAGGATAGAGGACATGGCGGTGAGGATTGAGGACATTACGGCAAGAATAGGGGACATGGAGATGAGGATAGAGGTCATCCTGGTGAGGATAGAGGACAACACGGCGAGGTTAGCGGTCATCCCGGCGAGGATCGAGGACATGGCGGTGAGGATAGAGGACATCACGGCGAGGATAGAGGACATTACGGCAAGGATAGAGGACATCACGGCGAGGAGAGAGGACATCACGGCGAGGAGAGAGGACATCACGGCGAGGATAGAGGACATCACGAGGATAGAGGGCATCACAGCGAGGATAGAGGACATCACGGTGAGGATAAAGGACATCACGGCAAGGATAGAGGACATCACGGTGAGGATAGAGGACATCGCGGTGAGGTTAGAGGACGTCACGGCGAGGATAGACGACATCACGGCGAGGATAAAGGACATCATGGCGAGGATAGAGGACATCATGGCGAGGATAGAGGACATCACGGTGAGGATAGAGGACGTCACGGCGAGGATAGACGACATCACGGCGAGGATAGACGACATCGCGGTGAGGATAGAGGACATCAAGGCAAGGATAGAGGACATCGTGGCGAGGATAGAGGACATCGCGGTGAGGATAGACGACATCACGGCGAGGATAGATGACTTGGCGGTGAGGATAGAGGACATCACGGCGAGGATAAAGGACATTACGGCGAGGATAGAGGACATCACGGCGAGGAGAGAGGACATCACGGCGAAGAGAGAGGACATCACGGCGAGGATAGAGGACATGACGAGGATAGAGGGCACCACGGCGAGGAGAGAGGACATCACGGCGAGGAGAGAGGACATCACAGCGAGGATAGAGGGCATCACGGCAAGGATAGAGGACATCATGGCGATGATAGGGACATCACCGCGAGCATAGAGGACATCACGGCGAGAATAGAGGGCATGGCAGCGAGGTTAGAGGACATCACGGCGAGGATAGAAGACATCACAGCGAGGATAGAGGACATCACGGCGAGGATAGAGGACATCACGGCGAGGATAGAGGACATCACGGTAAGGATAGAGGACATCATGGCGATGATAGGGACATCACCGCGAGCATAGAGGACATCACGGCGAGAATCGAGGACTTGGCGGTGAGGATAGAGGACATCACGGCGGGGATAGAGGTCATGGCGGTGAGGATCGAGGACATCACGGCGAGGATAGACGACATCACGGTGAGGATAGAGGACATCACGGCGAGGATAGTGGACATCACAGCGAGGATAGAGGACATCGCGGGGGATAGAGGGCATCGCGCGAATAGAGGACATCATGGCAAGGTTAGAGGGCATCGCGGAGAGGATAGAGGACATCGCGGGGATAGAGGACATCATGGCGAGGATAGACGATATCACAGCGAGGACAGAGGACATCACGAGGATAGAGGGCATCACAGCGAGGATAGAGGACATCACGGTGAGGATAAAGGACATCACGGCAAGGATAGAGGACATCACGGCGAGGATAGAGGACATCGCGGTGAGGTTAGAGGACGTCACGGCGAGGATAGACGACATCACGGCGAGGATAGAGGACATCGCGGTGAGGATAGAGGACATCACGGCGAGGATAGAGGACATCACGGCGAGGATAAAGGACATCATGGCGAGGATAGAGGACATCATGGTGAGGATAGAGGACATCACGGTGAGGATAGAGGTCGTCACGGCGAGGATAGACGACATCACGGCGAGGATAGACGACATCGCGGTGAGGATAGAGGACATCAAGGCAAGGATAGAGGACATCGTGGCGAGGATAGAGGACATCGCGGTGAGGATAGACGACATCACGGCGAGGATAGATGACTTGGCGGTGAGGATAGAGGACATCACGGCGAGGATAGAGGACATTACGGCGAGGATAGAGGACATCACGGCGAGGAGAGAGGACATCACGGCGAGGATAGTGAATATCGCGGGGGGGATAGAGGACATCACGGCGAGGATAGAGGACATCACGGCGAGGATAGTCGACATCACGGCAAGGATAGAGGATATCGCGGGGGGACAGAGGACATCGCGGCGAGGATAGAGGACGTCACTGCGAGGACAGAGGACGTCACGGCAATGATAGAGGACGTCACGAGGATAGAGGACATCACGGCAAGGAAAGAGGACATCACAGTGAGGATAGAGGACATCGCGGCGAGGATAGAGGGCATCACGGCAAGGATAGATGACTTGGCGGTGAGGATAGAGGACATCGCGGCATGGATAGAGGACATCATGGCGAGGATAGAGGACATCACAGCGAGGATAGAGGTCATCACGGCAAGGATAGAGGACATCATGGCGAGGATAGGGACATCACCGCGAGCATAGAGGACATCACGGCGAGAATAGAGGGCATGGCAGCGAGGTTAGCGGTCATCCCGGCGAGGATAGAGGACATGGCGGTGAGGATAGAGGACATCACGGCGAGAATAGAGGACGTCACGGCGAGGATAGAGGACATGGCGGTGAGGATTGAGGACATTACGGCGAGAATAGAGGACATGGAGATGAGGATAGAGGTCATCCTGGTGAGGATAGAGGACAACACGGCGAGGTTAGCGGTCATCCCGGCGAGGATCGAGGACTTGGCGGTGAGGATAGAGGACATCACGGCGAGGATAGAGGACATCACGGCGAGGATAGAGGACATCACAGCGAGGATAGAGGTCATCACGGCAAGGATAGAGGACATCATGGCGAGGATAGGGACATCACCGCGAGCATAGAGGACATCACGGCGAGAATAGAGGGCATGGCGGCGAGGTTAGCGGTCATCCCGGCGAGGATAGAGGACATGGTGGTGAGGATAGAGGACATCACGGCGAGAATAGAGGACGTCACGGCGAGGATAGAGGACATGGCGGTGAGGATTGAGGACATTACGGCGAGAATAGAGGACATGGAGATGAGGATAGAGGTCATCCTGGCGAGGATAGAGGACAACACGGCGAGGTTAGCGGTCATCCCGGCGAGGATCGAGGACATGGCGGTGAGGATAGAGAACATCACGGCGGGGATAGAGGTCATGGCGGTGAGGATCGAGGACATCACGGCGAGGATAGACGACATCACGGTGAGGATAGAGGACATCTCGGGGGGGATAGAGTACATCGCGGCGGGGATAGAGGACATCGTGGCAAGGATAGAGGACATCGCGGTGACGATAGAGGACATCACGGCGAGGATAGAGGACATCACGGCGAGGATTGAGGACATCACGGCGAGGATAGACGACATCACGGTGAGGATAGAGGGCACCTCGGGGGGCATAGAGTACATCGCGGTGGGGATAGAGGACATCACAGCGAGGATAGAGGACATCGCGGTGAGGATAGAGGACATCACGGCGAGGATAAAGGACATCATGGCGAGGATAGAGGACATCATGGCGAGGATAGAGGACATCACGGTGAGGATAGAGGACGTCACGGCGAGGATAGACGACATCACGGCGAGGATAGAGGACATCGCGGTGAGGATAGAGGACATCAAGGCAAGGATAGAGGACATCATGGCGAGGATAGAGGACATCGCGGTGAGGATAGAGGACATCAGGAGGATAGAGGGCATCACAGTGAAGATAGAGGACATCACGGTGAGGATAAAGGACATCACGGCAAGGATAGAGGACATCACGGCGAGGATAGAGGACATCGCGGTGAGGTTAGAGGACGTCACGGCGAGGATAGACGACATCACGGCGAGGATAGAGGACATCGCGGTGAGGATAGAGGACATCGCGGTGAGGATAGAGGACATCACGGTGAGGATAGAGGACATCACGGCGAGGATAAAGGACATCATGGCGAGGATAGAGGACATCATGGCGAGGATAGAGGACATCACGGTGAGGATAGAGGACGTCACGGCGAGGATAGACGACATCACGGCGAGGATAGATGACATTGCGGTGAGGATAGAGGACATCAAGGCAAGGATAGAGGACATCGTGGCGAGGATAGAGGACATCGCGGTGAGGATAGACGACATCACGGCGAGGATAGATGACTTGGCGGTGAGGATAGAGGACATCACAGCGAGGAGAGAGGACATCACGGCGAGGAGAGAGGACATCACGGTGAGGAGAGAGGACATCACAGCGAGGATAGAGGGCATCACGGCAAGGATAGAGGACATCATGGCGATGATAGGGACATCACCGCGAGCATAGAGGACATCACGGCGAGAATAGAGGGCATGGCAGTGAGGTTAGAGGACATCACGGCGAGGATAGAAGACATCACAGCGAGGATAGAGGACATCACGGCGAGGATAGAGGACATCACGGCGAGGATAGAGGACATCACAGCGAGGATAGAGGTCATCACGGCAAGGATAGAGGACATCATGGCGATGATAGGGACATCACCGCGAGCATAGAGGACATCACGGCGAGAATCGAGGACTTGGCGGTGAGGATAGAGGACATCATGGCGGGGATAGAGGTCATGGCGGTGAGGATCGAGGACATCACGGCGAGGATAGACGACATCACGGTGAGGATAGAGGACATCACGGCGAGGATAGTGGACATCACAGCGAGGATAGAGGACATCGCGGGGGATAGAGGGCATCGCGCGAATAGAGGACATCATGGCAAGGTTAGAGGGCATCGCGGAGAGGATAGAGGACATCGCGGGGATAGAGGACATCATGGCGAGGATAGACGATATCACAGCGAGGACAGAGGACATCGCGGCGACGATAGAGGACATCGCGGCGAGGATAGAGGACATCACAGCGAGGATAAAGGGCATCACGGTGAGGATAGAGGAGATCACGGTGTGGATAGAGGTCATCACGAGGATAGAGGACATCACGAGGATAAAGGACATCGCGGTGAGGATAGAAGACACCACGAGGATAGAGGGTCTCACGGCGAGGATAGAGTACGTCACGGGGATGGAGAGCATCACGGCGAGGATAGACGACATCACGGCGAGGATAGAGGGCATCACAGCGAGGATAGAGGGCATCGCGGCGGGGATAGAGGCCGTCACGGTGAGGATAGAATGCATCACGGCTATGATGCAAGACATTGCAGCGATGATAGAGGACGTCACGGCAAGGATAAAGGACATTGCGGCGATGATAGAGGACGTCACATCGATGATAGAGGACATTGCGGTGAGGATAGAGGACTTCACGGTGAGGATAGAGGACATTACGGCGAGGATAGAGGACATCACGGCGAGGATAGAGGACATCGTGGTGAGGATAGAGGACATCACGGTGAGGATAGACGACATCACGGTGAGGATAGAGGGCACCTCGGGGGGCATAGAGTACATCGCGGTGGGGATAGAGGACATCACGGCGAGGATAGAGGACATCACGGTGAGGATAGAGGACATCACGGCGAGGATAAAGGACATCATGGCGAGGATAGAGGACATCATGGCGAGGATAGAGGACATCACGGCGAGGATAGAGGACATTGCGGTGAGGATAGAGGACATCACGGCGAGGATAGAGGACATTATGGCGAGGATAGAGGACTTCACGGCGAGGATAGAGGACACCACGGCGAGGATAGAGGACATTGCGGTGAGGATAGAGGACATCACGGCGAGGATAGAGGACATTATGGCGAGGATAGAGGACTTCACGGCGAGGATAGAGGACACCACGAGGATAGAGGGCCTCACGGCAAGGATAGAGTACGTCACGGGGATGGAGAGCATCACGGCGAGGATAGACGACATCACGGCGAGGATAGAGGGCATCACAGTGAGGACAGATGGCATCGCGGCGGGGATAGAGGACATCGCGGCGGGGATAGAGGACATCACGGCGAGGATAAAGGCCATCACGGCGAGGATAGAGGACATCATGGCGAGGATAGAGGACATCGCGGAGAGGATAGAGGACATCACGGCGAGGATAAAGGACCTCATGGCGAGGATAGACGACATCACGGTGAGGATAGAGGGCATCACAGCGAGGATAGAGGGCATCGTGGCGGGGATAGAGGACATTGCGGCGGGGATAGAGGACATCACGGCGAGGATAAAGGCCATCACGGTGAGGATAGAGGACATCACGGCGAGGATAGAGGACATCGCGGCGAGGATAGAGGACATCACGCGGGATAGAGGGCATCGCGGTGAGGATAGAAGACACCACGAGGATAGAGGGTCTCACGGCGAGGATAGAGTACGTCACGGGGATGGAGAGCATCACGGCGAGGATAGACGACATCACGGCGAGGATAGAGGGCATCACGGCGAGGATAGAGGGCATCGCGGCGGGGATAGAGGCCATCACGGTGAGGATAGAATGCATCACGGCTATGATGCAAGACATTGCAGCGATGTTAGAGGACATCACGGCAAGGATAAAGGACATTGCGTCGATGATAGAGGACGTCACATCGATGATAGAGGACATTGCGGTGAGGATAGAGGACTTCACGGTGAGGATAGAGGACATTACGGCGAGGATAGAGGACATCACGGCGAGGATAGAGGACATCGTGGTGAGGATAGAGGACATCACGGTGAGGATAGACGACATCACGGTGAGGATAGAGGGCACCTCGGGGGGCATAGAGTACATCGCGGTGGGGATAGAGGACATCACGGCGAGGATAGAGGACATCACGGTGAGGATAGAGGACATCACGGCGAGGATAAAGGACATCATGGCGAGGATAGAGGACATCACGTCGAGGATAGAGGGCATCACAGCGAGGATAGAGGGAATCGCGGCGGGGATAGAGGCCATCACGGTGAGGATAGAATGCATCACGGCTATGATGCAAGACATTGCAGCGATGATAGAGGACGTCACGGCAAGGATAAAGGACATTGCGGCGATGATAGAGGACGTCACATCGATGATAGAGGACATTGCGGTGAGGATAGAGGACTTCACGGTGAGGATAGAGGACATTACGGCGAGGATAGAGGACATCACGGCGAGGATAGAGGACATCGTGGTGAGGATAGAGGACATCACGGTGAGGATAGACGACATCACGGTGAGGATAGAGGGCACCTCGGGGGGCATAGAGTACATCGCGGTGGGGATAGAGGACATCACGGCGAGGATAGAGGACATCACGGTGAGGATAGAGGACATCACGGCGAGGATAAAGGACATCATGGCGAGGATAGAGGACATCATGGCGAGGATAGAGGACATCACGGTGAGGATAGAGGACGTCACGGCGAGGATAGACGACATCACGGCGAGGATAGAGGACATCGCGGTGAAGATAGAGGACATCAAGGCAAGGATAGAGGACATCGTGGCGAGGATAGAGGACATTGCGGTGAGGATAGACGACATCACGGCGAGGATAGATGACTTGGCGGTGAGGATAGAGGACATCACGGCGAGGAGAGAGGACATCAGGGCGAGGAGAGAGGACATCACGGCGAGGAGAGAGGACATCACAGCGAGGATAGAGGGCATGACGGCAAGGATAGAGGACATCATGGCGATGATAGGGACATCACCGCGAGCATAGAGGACATCACGGCGAGAATAGAGGGCATGGCAGCGAGGTTAGAGGACATCACGGCGAGGATAGAAGACATCACAGCGAGGATAGAGGACATCACGGCGAGGATAGAGGACATCACGGCGAGGATAGAGGACATCACAGCGAGGATAGAGGTCATCACGGTAAGGATAGAGGACATCATGGCGATGATAGGGACATCACCGCGAGCATAGAGGACATCACGGCGAGAATCGAGGACTTGGCGGTGAGGATAGAGGACATCACGGCGGGGATAGAGGTCATGGCGGTGAGGATCGAGGACATCACGGCGAGGATAGACGACATCACGGTGAGGATAGAGGACATCACGGCGAGGATAGTGAACATCACAGCGAGGATAGAGGACATCGCGGGGGATAGAGGGCATCGCGGGAATAGAGGACATCATGGCAAGGTTAGAGGGCATCGCGGAGAGGATAGAGGACATCGCGGGGATAGAGGACATCATGGCGAGGATAGACGATATCACAGCGAGGACAGAGGACATCACGAGGATAGAGGGCATCACAGCGAGGATGGAGGACATCACGGTGAGGATAAAGGACATCACGGCAAGGATAGAGGACATCACGGCGAGGATAGAGGACATCGCGGTGAGGTTAGAGGACGTCACAGCGAGGATAGACGACATCACGGCGAGGATAGAGGACATCGCGGTGAGGATAGAGGACATCACGGCGAGGATAGAGGACATCACGGCGAGGATAGAGGACGTCACGGCGAGGATAGAGGACATCGCGGTGAGGATAGACGACATCACGGCGAGGATAGATGACTTGGCGGTGAGGATAGAGGACATCACGGCGAGGAGAGAGGACATCAGGGCGAGGAGAGAGGACATCACGGCGAGGAGAGAGGACATCACAGCGAGGATAGAGGGCATGACGGCAAGGATAGAGGACATCATGGCGATGATAGGGACATCACCGCGAGCATAGAGGACATCACGGCGAGAATAGAGGGCATGGCAGCGAGGTTAGAGGACATCACGGCGAGGATAGAAGACATCACAGCGAGGATAGAGGACATCACGGCGAGGATAGAGGACATCACGGCGAGGATAGAGGACATCACAGCGAGGATAGAGGTCATCACGGTAAGGATAGAGGACATCATGGCGATGATAGGGACATCACCGCGAGCATAGAGGACATCACGGCGGGGATAGAGGTCATGGCGGTGAGGATCGAGGACATCACGGCGAGGATAGACGACATCACGGTGAGGATAGAGGACATCACGGCGAGGATAGTGGACATCACAGCGAGGATAGAGGACATCGCGGGGGATAGAGGGCATCGCGGGAATAGAGGACATCATGGCAAGGTTAGAGGGCATCGCGGAGAGGATAGAGGACATCGCGGGGATAGAGGACATCATGGCGAGGATAGACGATATCACAGCGAGGACAGAGGACATCACGAGGATAGAGGGCATCACAGCGAGGATGGAGGACATCACGGTGAGGATAAAGGACATCACGGCAAGGATAGAGGACATCACGGCGAGGATAGAGGACATCGCGGTGAGGTTAGAGGACGTCACGGCGAGGATAGACGACATCACGGCGAGGATAGAGGACATCGCGGTGAGGATAGAGGACATCACGGCGAGGATAGAGCACATCACGGCGAGGATAAAGGACATCATGGCGAGGATAGAGGACATCATGGCGAGGATAGAGGACATCACGGTGAGGATAGAGGACGTCACGGCGAGGATAGACGACATCACGGCGAGGATAGACGACATCGCGGTGAGGATAGAGGACATCAAGGCAAGGATAGAGGACATCGTGGCGAGGATAGAGGACATCGCGGTGAGGATAGACGACATCACGGCGAGGATAGATGACTTGGCGGTGAGGATAGAGGACATCACGGCGAGGATAGAGGACATTACGGCGAGGATAGAGGACATCACGGCGAGGAGAGAGGACATCACGGCGAGGATAGTGAATATCGCGGGGGGGATAGAGGACATCACGGCGAGGATAGAGGACATCACGGCGAGGATAGTCGACATCACGGCAAGGATAGAGGATATCGCGGGGGGACAGAGGACATCGCGGCGAGGATAGAGGACGTCACTGCGAGGACAGAGGACGTCACGGCAATGATAGAGGACGTCACGAGGATAGAGGACATCACGGCAAGGAAAGAGGACATCACAGTGAGGATAGAGGACATCGCGGCGAGGATAGAGGGCATCACGGCAAGGATAGATGACTTGGCGGTGAGGATAGAGGACATCGCGGCATGGATAGAGGACATCATGGCGAGGATAGAGGACATCACAGCGAGGATAGAGGTCATCACGGCAAGGATAGAGGACATCATGGCGAGGATAGGGACATCACCGCGAGCATAGAGGACATCACGGCGAGAATAGAGGGCATGGCAGCGAGGTTAGCGGTCATCCCGGCGAGGATAGAGGACATGGCGGTGAGGATAGAGGACATCACGGCGAGAATAGAGGACGTCACGGCGAGGATAGAGGACATGGCGGTGAGGATTGAGGACATTACGGCGAGAATAGAGGACATGGAGATGAGGATAGAGGTCATCCTGGTGAGGATAGAGGACAACACGGCGAGGTTAGCGGTCATCCCGGCGAGGATCGAGGACTTGGCGGTGAGGATAGAGGACATCACGGCGAGGATAGAGGACATCACGGCGAGGATAGAGGACATCACAGCGAGGATAGAGGTCATCACGGCAAGGATAGAGGACATCATGGCGAGGATAGGGACATCACCGCGAGCATAGAGGACATCACGGCGAGAATAGAGGGCATGGCGGCGAGGTTAGCGGTCATCCCGGCGAGGATAGAGGACATGGCGGTGAGGATAGAGGACATCACGGCGAGAATAGAGGACGTCACGGCGAGGATAGAGGACATGGCGGTGAGGATTGAGGACATTACGGCGAGAATAGAGGACATGGAGATGAGGATAGAGGTCATCCTGGCGAGGATAGAGGACAACACGGGGAGGTTAGCGGTCATCCCGGCGAGGATCGAGGACATGGCGGTGAGGATAGAGAACATCACGGCGGGGATAGAGGTCATGGCGGTGAGGATCGAGGACATCACGGCGAGGATAGACGACATCACGGTGAGGATAGAGGACATCTCGGGGGGGATAGAGTACATCGCGGCGGGGATAGAGGACATCGTGGCAAGGATAGAGGACATCGCGGTGACGATAGAGGACATCACGGCGAGGATAGAGGACATCACGGCGAGGATTGAGGACATCACGGCGAGGATAGACGACATCACGGTGAGGATAGAGGGCACCTCGGGGGGCATAGAGTACATCGCGGTGGGGATAGAGGACATCACGGCGAGGATAGAGGACATCGCGGTGAGGATAGAGGACATCACGGCGAGGATAAAGGACATCATGGCGAGGATAGAGGACATCATGGCGAGGATAGAGGACATCACGGTGAGGATAGAGGACGTCACGGCGAGGATAGACGACATCATGGCGAGGATAGAGGACATCGCGGTGAGGATAGAGGACATCAAGGCAAGGATAGAGGACATCGTGGCGAGGATAGAGGACATCGCGGTGAGGATAGACGACATCACGGCGAGGATAGATGAGTTGGCGGTGAGGATAGAGGACATCACGGCGAGGAGAGAGGACATCACGGCGAGGAGAGAGGACATCACGGCGAGGAGAGAGGACATCACAGCGAGGATAGAGGGCATGATGGCAAGGATAGAGGACATCATGGCGATGATAGGGACATCACCGCGAGCATAGAGGACATCACGGCGAGAATAGAGGGCATGGCAGCGAGGTTAGAGGACATCACGGCGAGGATAGAAGACATCACAGCGAGGATAGAGGACATCACGGCGAGGATAGAGGACATCACGGCGAGGATAGAGGACATCACAGCGAGGATAGAGGTCATCACGGTAAGGATAGAGGACATCATGGCGATGATAGGGACATCACCGCGAGCATAGAGGACATCACGGCGAGAATCGAGGACTTGGCGGTGAGGATAGAGGACATCACGGCGGGGATAGAGGTCATGGCGGTGAGGATCGAGGACATCACGGCGAGGATAGACGACATCACGGTGAGGATAGAGGACATCACGGCGAGGATAGTGGACATCACAGCGAGGATAGAGGACATCGCGGGGGATAGAGGGCATGGCGCAAATAGAGGACATCATGGCAAGGTTAGAGGGCATCGCGGAGAGGATAGAGGACATCGCGGGGATAGAGGACATCATGGCGAGGATAGACGATATCACAGCGAGGACAGAGGACATCACGAGGATAGAGGGCATCACAGCGAGGATAGAGGACATCACGGTGAGGATAAAGGACATCACGGCAAGGATAGAGGACATCACGGCGAGGATAGAGGACATCGCGGTGAGGTTAGAGGACGTCACGGCGAGGATAGACGACATCACGGCGAGGATAGAGGACATCGCGGTGAGGATAGAGGACATCACGGCGAGGATAGAGGACATCACGGCAAGGATAAAGGACATCATGGCGAGGATAGAGGACATCATGGCGAGGATAGAGGACATCACGGTGAGGATAGAGGACGTCACGGCGAGGATAGACGACATCACGGCGAGGATAGACGACATCGCGGTGAGGATAGAGGACATCAAGGCAAGGATAGAGGACATCGTGGCGAGGATAGAGGACATCGCGGTGAGGATAGACGACATCACGGCGAGGATAGATGACTTGGCGGTGAGGATAGAGGACATCACGGCGAGGATAGAGGACATTACGGCGAGGATAGAGGACATCACGGCGAGGAGAGAGGACATCACGGCGAGGATAGTGAATATCGCGGGGGGGATAGAGGACATCACGGCGAGGATAGAGGACATCACGGCGAGGATAGTCGACATCACGGCAAGGATAGAGGATATCGCGGGGGGACAGAGGACATCGCGGCGAGGATAGAGGACGTCACTGCGAGGACAGAGGACGTCACGGCAATGATAGAGGACGTCACGAGGATAGAGGACATCACGGCAAGGAAAGAGGACATCACAGTGAGGATAGAGGACATCGCGGCGAGGATAGAGGGCATCACGGCAAGGATAGATGACTTGGCGGTGAGGATAGAGGACATCGCGGCATGGATAGAGGACATCATGGCGAGGATAGAGGACATCACAGCGAGGATAGAGGTCATCACGGCAAGGATAGAGGACATCATGGCGAGGATAGGGACATCACCGCGAGCATAGAGGACATCACGGCGAGAATAGAGGGCATGGCAGCGAGGTTAGCGGTCATCCCGGCGAGGATAGAGGACAGGGCGGTGAGGATAGAGGACATCACGGCGAGAATAGAGGACGTCACGGCGAGGATAGAGGACATGGCGGTGAGGATTGAGGACATTACGGCGAGAATAGAGGACATGGAGATGAGGATAGAGGTCATCCTGGTGAGGATAGAGGACAACACGGCGAGGTTAGCGGTCATCCCGGCGAGGATCGAGGACTTGGCGGTGAGGATAGAGGACATCACGGCGAGGATAGAGGACATCACGGCGAGGATAGAGGACATCACAGCAAGGATAGAGGTCATCACGGCAAGGATAGAGGACATCATGGCGAGGATAGGGACATCACCGCGAGCATAGAGGACATCACGGCGAGAATAGAGGGCATGGCGGCGAGGTTTGCGGTCATCCCGGCGAGGATAGAGGACATGGCGGTGAGGATAGAGGACATCACGGCGAGAATAGAGGACGTCACGGCGAGGATAGAGGACATGGCGGTGAGGATTGAGGACATTACGGCGAGAATAGAGGACATGGAGATGAGGATAGAGGTCATCCTGGCGAGGATAGAGGACAACACGGCGAGGTTAGCGGTCATCCCGGCGAGGATCGAGGACATGGCGGTGAGGATAGAGAACATCACGGCGGGGATAGAGGTCATGGCGGTGAGGATCGAGGACATCACGGCGAGGATAGACGACATCACGGTGAGGATAGAGGACATCTCGGGGGGGATAGAGTACATCGCGGCGGGGATAGAGGACATCGTGGCAAGGATAGAGGACATCGCGGTGACGATAGAGGACATCACGGCGAGGATAGAGGACATCACGGCGAGGATTGAGGACATCACGGCGAGGATAGACGACATCACGGTGAGGATAGAGGGCACCTCGGGGGGCATAGAGTACATCGCGGTGGGGATAGAGGACATCACGGCGAGGATAGAGGACATCGCGGTGAGGATAGAGGACATCACGGCGAGGATAAAGGACATCATGGCGAGGATAGAGGACATCATGGCGAGGATAGAGGACATCACGGTGAGGATAGAGGACGTCACGGCGAGGATAGACGACATCACGGCGAGGATAGAGGACATCGCGGTGAGGATAGAGGACATCAAGGCAAGGATAGAGGACATCGTGGCGAGGATAAAGGACATCGCGGTGAGGATAGACGACATCACGGCGAGGATAGATGACTTGGCGGTGAGGATAGAGGACATCACGGCTAGGAGAGAGGACATCACGGTGAGGAGAGAGGACATCACGGCGAGGAGAGAGGACATCACAGCGAGGATAGAGGGCATCACGGCAAGGATAGAGGACATCATGGCGATGATAGGGACATCACCGCGAGCATAGAGGACATCACGGCGAGAATAGAGGGCATGGCAGCGAGGTTAGAGGACATCACGGCGAGGATAGAAGACATCACAGCGAGGATAGAGGACATCACGGCGAGGATAGAGGACATCACGGCGAGGATAGAGGACATCACAGCGAGGATAGAGGTCATCACGGCAAGGATAGAGGACATCATGGCAATGATAGGGACATCACCGCGAGCATAGAGGACATCACGGCGAGAATCGAGGACTTGGCGGTGAGGATAGAGGACATCACGGCGGGGATAGAGGTCATGGCGGTGAGGATCGAGGACATCACGGCGAGGATAGACGACATCACGGTGAGGATAGAGGACATCACGGCGAGGATAGTGGACATCACAGCGAGGATAGAGGACATCGCGGGGGATAGAGGGCATCGTGGGAATAGAGGACATCATGGCAAGGTTAGAGGGCATCGCGGGGGATAGAGGACATCGCGGGGATAGAGGACATCATGGCGAGGATAGACGATATCACAGCGAGGACAGAGGACATCGCGGCGACGATAGAGGACATCGCGGCGAGGATAGAGGACATTATGGCGAGGATAGAGGAGATCACAGTGTGGATAGAGGTCATCACGAGGATAGAGGACATCACGAGGATAGAGGACATCGCGGTGAGGATAGAGGACATCGCGGCGAGGAGAGAGGACATCACGGCGAGGATAGAGGACATTGCGGTGAGGATAGAGGACATCACGGCGAGGATAGAGGACATTATGGCGAGGATAGAGGACTTCACGGCGAGGATAGAGGACACCACGAGGATAGAGGGCCTCACGGCAAGGATAGAGTACGTCACGGGGATGGAGAGCATCACGGCGAGGATAGACGACATCACGGCGAGGATAGAGGGCATCACAGTGAGGACAGATGGCATCGCGGCGGGGATAGAGGACATCGCGGCGGGGATAGAGGACATCACGGCAAGGATAAAGGCCATCATGGCGAGGATAGAGGACATCACGGCGAGGATAGAGGACATCGCGGAGAGGATAGAGGACATCACGGCGAGGATAGAGGGCATCGTGGCGAGGATAGAGGAGATCACGGTGAGGATAGAGGACATCACGGCGATGATAGAGGGCATCACGGCAATGATAGAGGGCATCACAGTGAGGATAGAGGAGATCACGGTGAGGATAGAGGACATCACGAGGATAGAGGGCATCACGGTGAGGATAGAGGACATCACGGCGAGGATAGAGGACATCGCGGCGAGGATAGAGGACATCACGGGGGATAGAGGGCATCGCGGTGAGGATAGAAGACACCACGAGGATACAGGGTCTCACGGCGAGGATAGAGTACGTCACGGGGATGGAGAGCATCACGGCGAGGATAGACGACATCACGTCGAGGATAGAGGGCATCACAGCGAGGATAGAGGGCATCGCGGCGGGGATAGAGGCCGTCACGGTGAGGATAGAATGCATCACGGCTATGATGCAAGACATTGCGGCGATGATAGAGGACGTCACGGCAAGGATAAAGGACATTGCGGCGATGATAGAGGACGTCACATCGATAATAGAGGACATTGCGGTGAGGATAGAGGACTTCACGGTGAGGATAGAGGACATTGCGGTGAGGATAGAGGACATCACGGTGAGGATAGAGGACATTATGGCGAGGATAGAGGACTTCACGGCGAGGATAGAGGACACCACGAGGATAGAGGGCCTCACGCCGAGGATAGAGTACGTCACGGGGATGGAGAGCATCACGGCGAGGATAGACGACATCACGGCGAGGATAGAGGGCATCACAGCGAGGATAGAGGGCATCGTGGCGGGGATAGAGGACATTGCGGCGGGGATAGAGGACATCACGGCGAGGATAAAGGCCATCACGGTGAGGATAGAGGACATCACGGCGAGGATAGAGGACATCGCGGCGAGGATAGAGGACATCACGGGGGATAGAGGGCATCGCGGTGAGGATAGAAGACACCACGAGGATAGAGGGTCTCACGGCGAGGATAGAGTACGTCACGGGGATGGAGAGCATCACGGCGAGGATAGACGACATCACGGCGAGGATAGAGGGCATCACAGCGAGGATAGAGGGCATCGCGGCGGGGATAGAGGCCATCACGGTGAGGATAGAATGCATCACGGCTATGATGCAAGACATTGCAGCGATGATAGAGGACGTCACGGCAAGGATAAAGGACATTGCGGCGATGATAGAGGACGTCACATCGATGATAGAGGACATTGCGGTGAGGATAGAGGACTTCACGGTGAGGATAGAGGACATTACGGCGAGGATAGAGGACATCACGGCGAGGATAGAGGACATCGTGGTGAGGATAGAGGACATCACGGTGAGGATAGACGACATCACGGTGAGGATAGAGGGCACCTCGGGGGGCATAGAGTACATCGCGGTGGGGATAGAGGACATCACGGCGAGGATAGAGGACATCACGGTGAGGATAGAGGACATCACGGCGAGGATAAAGGACATCATGGCGAGGATAGAGGACATCATGGCGAGGATAGAGGACATCATGGTGAGGATAGAGGACGTCACGGCGAGGATAGACGACATCACGGCGAGGATAGAGGACATCGCGGTGAAGATAGAGGACATCAAGGCAAGGATAGAGGACATCGTGGCGAGGATAGAGGACATCGCGGTGAGGATAGACGACATCACGGCGAGGATAGATGACTTGGCGGTGAGGATAGAGGACATCACGGCGAGGAGAGAGGACATCAGGGCGAGGAGAGAGGACATCACGGCGAGGAGAGAGGACATCACAGCGAGGATAGAGGGCATGACGGCAAGGATAGAGGACATCATGGCGATGATAGGGACATCACCGCGAGCATAGAGGACATCACGGCGAGAATAGAGGGCATGGCAGCGAGGTTAGAGGACATCACGGCGAGGATAGAAGACATCACAGCGAGGATAGAGGACATCACGGCGAGGATAGAGGACATCACGGCGAGGATAGAGGACATCACAGCGAGGATAGAGGTCATCACGGTAAGGATAGAGGACATCATGGCGATGATAGGGACATCACCGCGAGCATAGAGGACATCACGGCGAGAATCGAGGACTTGGCGGTGAGGATAGAGGACATCACGGCGGGGATAGAGGTCATGGCGGTGAGGATCGAGGACATCACGGCGAGGATAGACGACATCACGGTGAGGATAGAGGACATCACGGCGAGGATAGTGAACATCACAGCGAGGATAGAGGACATCGCGGGGGATAGAGGGCATCGCGGGAATAGAGGACATCATGGCAAGGTTAGAGGGCATCGCGGAGAGGATAGAGGACATCGCGGGGATAGAGGACATCATGGCGAGGATAGACGATATCACAGCGAGGACAGAGGACATCACGAGGATAGAGGGCATCACAGCGAGGATGGAGGACATCACGGTGAGGATAAAGGACATCACGGCAAGGATAGAGGACATCACGGCGAGGATAGAGGACATCGCGGTGAGGTTAGAGGACGTCACAGCGAGGATAGACGACATCACGGCGAGGATAGAGGACATCGCGGTGAGGATAGAGGACATCACGGCGAGGATAGAGGACATCACGGCGAGGATAGAGGACGTCACGGCGAGGATAGAGGACATCGCGGTGAGGATAGACGACATCACGGCGAGGATAGATGACTTGGCGGTGAGGATAGAGGACATCACGGCGAGGAGAGAGGACATCAGGGCGAGGAGAGAGGACATCACGGCGAGGAGAGAGGACATCACAGCGAGGATAGAGGGCATGACGGCAAGGATAGAGGACATCATGGCGATGATAGGGACATCACCGCGAGCATAGAGGACATCACGGCGAGAATAGAGGGCATGGCAGCGAGGTTAGAGGACATCACGGCGAGGATAGAAGACATCACAGCGAGGATAGAGGACATCACGGCGAGGATAGAGGACATCACGGCGAGGATAGAGGACATCACAGCGAGGATAGAGGTCATCACGGTAAGGATAGAGGACATCATGGCGATGATAGGGACATCACCGCGAGCATAGAGGACATCACGGCGGGGATAGAGGTCATGGCGGTGAGGATCGAGGACATCACGGCGAGGATAGACGACATCACGGTGAGGATAGAGGACATCACGGCGAGGATAGTGGACATCACAGCGAGGATAGAGGACATCGCGGGGGATAGAGGGCATCGCGGGAATAGAGGACATCATGGCAAGGTTAGAGGGCATCGCGGAGAGGATAGAGGACATCGCGGGGATAGAGGACATCATGGCGAGGATAGACGATATCACAGCGAGGACAGAGGACATCACGAGGATAGAGGGCATCACAGCGAGGATGGAGGACATCACGGTGAGGATAAAGGACATCACGGCAAGGATAGAGGACATCACGGCGAGGATAGAGGACATCGCGGTGAGGTTAGAGGACGTCACGGCGAGGATAGACGACATCACGGCGAGGATAGAGGACATCGCGGTGAGGATAGAGGACATCACGGCGAGGATAGAGCACATCACGGCGAGGATAAAGGACATCATGGCGAGGATAGAGGACATCATGGCGAGGATAGAGGACATCACGGTGAGGATAGAGGACGTCACGGCGAGGATAGACGACATCACGGCGAGGATAGACGACATCGCGGTGAGGATAGAGGACATCAAGGCAAGGATAGAGGACATCGTGGCGAGGATAGAGGACATCGCGGTGAGGATAGACGACATCACGGCGAGGATAGATGACTTGGCGGTGAGGATAGAGGACATCACGGCGAGGATAGAGGACATTACGGCGAGGATAGAGGACATCACGGCGAGGAGAGAGGACATCACGGCGAGGATAGTGAATATCGCGGGGGGGATAGAGGACATCACGGCGAGGATAGAGGACATCACGGCGAGGATAGTCGACATCACGGCAAGGATAGAGGATATCGCGGGGGGACAGAGGACATCGCGGCGAGGATAGAGGACGTCACTGCGAGGACAGAGGACGTCACGGCAATGATAGAGGACGTCACGAGGATAGAGGACATCACGGCAAGGAAAGAGGACATCACAGTGAGGATAGAGGACATCGCGGCGAGGATAGAGGGCATCACGGCAAGGATAGATGACTTGGCGGTGAGGATAGAGGACATCGCGGCATGGATAGAGGACATCATGGCGAGGATAGAGGACATCACAGCGAGGATAGAGGTCATCACGGCAAGGATAGAGGACATCATGGCGAGGATAGGGACATCACCGCGAGCATAGAGGACATCACGGCGAGAATAGAGGGCATGGCAGCGAGGTTAGCGGTCATCCCGGCGAGGATAGAGGACATGGCGGTGAGGATAGAGGACATCACGGCGAGAATAGAGGACGTCACGGCGAGGATAGAGGACATGGCGGTGAGGATTGAGGACATTACGGCGAGAATAGAGGACATGGAGATGAGGATAGAGGTCATCCTGGTGAGGATAGAGGACAACACGGCGAGGTTAGCGGTCATCCCGGCGAGGATCGAGGACTTGGCGGTGAGGATAGAGGACATCACGGCGAGGATAGAGGACATCACGGCGAGGATAGAGGACATCACAGCGAGGATAGAGGTCATCACGGCAAGGATAGAGGACATCATGGCGAGGATAGGGACATCACCGCGAGCATAGAGGACATCACGGCGAGAATAGAGGGCATGGCGGCGAGGTTAGCGGTCATCCCGGCGAGGATAGAGGACATGGCGGTGAGGATAGAGGACATCACGGCGAGAATAGAGGACGTCACGGCGAGGATAGAGGACATGGCGGTGAGGATTGAGGACATTACGGCGAGAATAGAGGACATGGAGATGAGGATAGAGGTCATCCTGGCGAGGATAGAGGACAACACGGCGAGGTTAGCGGTCATCCCGGCGAGGATCGAGGACATGGCGGTGAGGATAGAGAACATCACGGCGGGGATAGAGGTCATGGCGGTGAGGATCGAGGACATCACGGCGAGGATAGACGACATCACGGTGAGGATAGAGGACATCTCGGGGGGGATAGAGTACATCGCGGCGGGGATAGAGGACATCGTGGCAAGGATAGAGGACATCGCGGTGACGATAGAGGACATCACGGCGAGGATAGAGGACATCACGGCGAGGATTGAGGACATCACGGCAAGGATAGACGACATCACGGTGAGGATAGAGGGCACCTCGGGGGGCATAGAGTACATCGCGGTGGGGATAGAGGACATCACGGCGAGGATAGAGGACATCGCGGTGAGGATAGAGGACATCACGGCGAGGATAAAGGACATCATGGCGAGGATAGAGGACATCATGGCGAGGATAGAGGACATCACGGTGAGGATAGAGGACGTCACGGCGAGGATAGACGACATCATGGCGAGGATAGAGGACATCGCGGTGAGGATAGAGGACATCAAGGCAAGGATAGAGGACATCGTGGCGAGGATAGAGGACATCGCGGTGAGGATAGACGACATCACGGCGAGGATAGATGAGTTGGCGGTGAGGATAGAGGACATCACGGCGAGGAGAGAGGACATCACGGCGAGGAGAGAGGACATCACGGCGAGGAGAGAGGACATCACAGCGAGGATAGAGGGCATGACGGCAAGGATAGAGGACATCATGGCGATGATAGGGACATCACCGCGAGCATAGAGGACATCACGGCGAGAATAGAGGGCATGGCAGCGAGGTTAGAGGACATCACGGCGAGGATAGAAGACATCACAGCGAGGATAGAGGACATCACGGCGAGGATAGAGGACATCACGGCGAGGATAGAGGACATCACAGCGAGGATAGAGGTCATCACGGTAAGGATAGAGGACATCATGGCGATGATAGGGACATCACCGCGAGCATAGAGGACATCACGGCGAGAATCGAGGACTTGGCGGTGAGGATAGAGGACATCACGGCGGGGATAGAGGTCATGGCGGTGAGGATCGAGGACATCACGGCGAGGATAGACGACATCACGGTGAGGATAGAGGACATCACGGCGAGGATAGTGGACATCACAGCGAGGATAGAGGACATCGCGGGGGATAGAGGGCATCGCGGGAATAGAGGACATCATGGCAAGGTTAGAGGGCATCGCGGAGAGGATAGAGGACATCGCGGGGATAGAGGACATCATGGCGAGGATAGACGATATCACAGCGAGGACAGAGGACATCACGAGGATAGAGGGCATCACAGCGAGGATGGAGGACATCACGGTGAGGATAAAGGACATCACGGCAAGGATAGAGGACATCACGGCGAGGATAGAGGACATCGCGGTGAGGTTAGAGGACGTCACGGCGAGGATAGACGACATCACGGCGAGGATAGAGGACATCGCGGTGAGGATAGAGGACATCACGGCGAGGATAGAGGACATCACGGCGAGGATAAAGGACATCATGGCGAGGATAGAGGACATCATGGCGAGGATAGAGGACATCACGGTGAGGATAGAGGACGTCACGGCGAGGATAGACGACATCACGGCGAGGATAGACGACATCGCGGTGAGGATAGAGGACATCAAGGCAAGGATAGAGGACATCGTGGCGAGGATAGAGGACATCGCGGTGAGGATAGACGACATCACGGCGAGGATAGATGACTTGGCGGTGAGGATAGAGGACATCACGGCGAGGATAGAGGACATTACGGCGAGGATAGAGGACATCACGGCGAGGAGAGAGGACATCACGGCGAGGATAGTGAATATCGCGGGGGGGATAGAGGACATCACGGCGAGGATAGAGGACATCACGGCGAGGATAGTCGACATCACGGCAAGGATAGAGGATATCGCGGGGGGACAGAGGACATCGCGGCGAGGATAGAGGACGTCACTGCGAGGACAGAGGACGTCACGGCAATGATAGAGGACGTCACGAGGATAGAGGACATCACGGCAAGGAAAGAGGACATCACAGTGAGGATAGAGGACATCGCGGCGAGGATAGAGGGCATCACGGCAAGGATAGATGACTTGGCGGTGAGGATAGAGGACATCGCGGCATGGATAGAGGACATCATGGCGAGGATAGAGGACATCACAGCGAGGATAGAGGTCATCACGGCAAGGATAGAGGACATCATGGCGAGGATAGGGACATCACCGCGAGCATAGAGGACATCACGGCGAGAATAGAGGGCATGGCAGCGAGGTTAGCGGTCATCCCGGCGAGGATAGAGGACAGGGCGGTGAGGATAGAGGACATCACGGCGAGAATAGAGGACGTCACGGCGAGGATAGAGGACATGGCGGTGAGGATTGAGGACATTACGGCGAGAATAGAGGACATGGAGATGAGGATAGAGGTCATCCTGGTGAGGATAGAGGACAACACGGCGAGGTTAGCGGTCATCCCGGCGAGGATCGAGGACTTGGCGGTGAGGATAGAGGACATCACGGCGAGGATAGAGGACATCACGGCGAGGATAGAGGACATCACAGCGAGGATAGAGGTCATCACGGCAAGGATAGAGGACATCATGGCGAGGATAGGGACATCACCGCGAGCATAGAGGACATCACGGCGAGAATAGAGGGCATGGCGGCGAGGTTTGCGGTCATCCCGGCGAGGATAGAGGACATGGCGGTGAGGATAGAGGACATCACGGCGAGAATAGAGGACGTCACGGCGAGGATAGAGGACATGGCGGTGAGGATTGAGGACATTACGGCGAGAATAGAGGACATGGAGATGAGGATAGAGGTCATCCTGGCGAGGATAGAGGACAACACGGCGAGGTTAGCGGTCATCCCGGCGAGGATCGAGGACATGGCGGTGAGGATAGAGAACATCACGGCGGGGATAGAGGTCATGGCGGTGAGGATCGAGGACATCACGGCGAGGATAGACGACATCACGGTGAGGATAGAGGACATCTCGGGGGGGATAGAGTACATCGCGGCGGGGATAGAGGACATCGTGGCAAGGATAGAGGACATCGCGGTGACGATAGAGGACATCACGGCGAGGATAGAGGACATCACGGCGAGGATTGAGGACATCACGGCGAGGATAGACGACATCACGGTGAGGATAGAGGGCACCTCGGGGGGCATAGAGTACATCGCGGTGGGGATAGAGGACATCACGGCGAGGATAGAGGACATCGCGGTGAGGATAGAGGACATCACGGCGAGGATAAAGGACATCATGGCGAGGATAGAGGACATCATGGCGAGGATAGAGGACATCACGGTGAGGATAGAGGACGTCACGGCGAGGATAGACGACATCACGGCGAGGATAGAGGACATCGCGGTGAGGATAGAGGACATCAAGGCAAGGATAGAGGACATCGTGGCGAGGATAAAGGACATCGCGGTGAGGATAGACGACATCACGGCGAGGATAGATGACTTGGCGGTGAGGATAGAGGACATCACGGCTAGGAGAGAGGACATCACGGTGAGGAGAGAGGACATCACGGCGAGGAGAGAGGACATCACAGCGAGGATAGAGGGCATCACGGCAAGGATAGAGGACATCATGGCGATGATAGGGACATCACCGCGAGCATAGAGGACATCACGGCGAGAATAGAGGGCATGGCAGCGAGGTTAGAGGACATCACGGCGAGGATAGAAGACATCACAGCGAGGATAGAGGACATCACGGCGAGGATAGAGGACATCACGGCGAGGATAGAGGACATCACAGCGAGGATAGAGGTCATCACGGCAAGGATAGAGGACATCATGGCAATGATAGGGACATCACCGCGAGCATAGAGGACATCACGGCGAGAATCGAGGACTTGGCGGTGAGGATAGAGGACATCACGGCGGGGATAGAGGTCATGGCGGTGAGGATCGAGGACATCACGGCGAGGATAGACGACATCACGGTGAGGATAGAGGACATCACGGCGAGGATAGTGGACATCACAGCGAGGATAGAGGACATCGCGGGGGATAGAGGGCATCGTGGGAATAGAGGACATCATGGCAAGGTTAGAGGGCATCGCGGGGGATAGAGGACATCGCGGGGATAGAGGACATCATGGCGAGGATAGACGATATCACAGCGAGGACAGAGGACATCGCGGCGACGATAGAGGACATCGCGGCGAGGATAGAGGACATTATGGCGAGGATAGAGGAGATCACAGTGTGGATAGAGGTCATCACGAGGATAGAGGACATCACGAGGATAGAGGACATCGCGGTGAGGATAGAGGACATCGCGGCGAGGAGAGAGGACATCACGGCGAGGATAGAGGACATTGCGGTGAGGATAGAGGACATCACGGCGAGGATAGAGGACATTATGGCGAGGATAGAGGACTTCACGGCGAGGATAGAGGACACCACGAGGATAGAGGGCCTCACGGCAAGGATAGAGTACGTCACGGGGATGGAGAGCATCACGGCGAGGATAGACGACATCACGGCGAGGATAGAGGGCATCACAGTGAGGACAGATGGCATCGCGGCGGGGATAGAGGACATCGCGGCGGGGATAGAGGACATCACGGCAAGGATAAAGGCCATCATGGCGAGGATAGAGGACATCACGGCGAGGATAGAGGACATCGCGGAGAGGATAGAGGACATCACGGCGAGGATAGAGGGCATCGTGGCGAGGATAGAGGAGATCACGGTGAGGATAGAGGACATCACGGCGATGATAGAGGGCATCACGGCAATGATAGAGGGCATCACAGTGAGGATAGAGGAGATCACGGTGAGGATAGAGGACATCACGAGGATAGAGGGCATCACGGTGAGGATAGAGGACATCACGGCGAGGATAGAGGACATCGCGGCGAGGATAGAGGACATCACGGGGGATAGAGGGCATCGCGGTGAGGATAGAAGACACCACGAGGATACAGGGTCTCACGGCGAGGATAGAGTACGTCACGGGGATGGAGAGCATCACGGCGAGGATAGACGACATCACGTCGAGGATAGAGGGCATCACAGCGAGGATAGAGGGCATCGCGGCGGGGATAGAGGCCGTCACGGTGAGGATAGAATGCATCACGGCTATGATGCAAGACATTGCGGCGATGATAGAGGACGTCACGGCAAGGATAAAGGACATTGCGGCGATGATAGAGGACGTCACATCGATAATAGAGGACATTGCGGTGAGGATAGAGGACTTCACGGTGAGGATAGAGGACATTGCGGTGAGGATAGAGGACATCACGGTGAGGATAGAGGACATTATGGCGAGGATAGAGGACTTCACGGCGAGGATAGAGGACACCACGAGGATAGAGGGCCTCACGCCGAGGATAGAGTACGTCACGGGGATGGAGAGCATCACGGCGAGGATAGACGACATCACGGCGAGGATAGAGGGCATCACAGCGAGGATAGAGGGCATCGTGGCGGGGATAGAGGACATTGCGGCGGGGATAGAGGACATCACGGCGAGGATAAAGGCCATCACGGTGAGGATAGAGGACATCACGGCGAGGATAGAGGACATCGCGGCGAGGATAGAGGACATCACGGGGGATAGAGGGCATCGCGGTGAGGATAGAAGACACCACGAGGATAGAGGGTCTCACGGCGAGGATAGAGTACGTCACGGGGATGGAGAGCATCACGGCGAGGATAGACGACATCACGGCGAGGATAGAGGGCATCACAGCGAGGATAGAGGGCATCGCGGCGGGGATAGAGGCCATCACGGTGAGGATAGAATGCATCACGGCTATGATGCAAGACATTGCAGCGATGATAGAGGACGTCACGGCAAGGATAAAGGACATTGCGGCGATGATAGAGGACGTCACATCGATGATAGAGGACATTGCGGTGAGGATAGAGGACTTCACGGTGAGGATAGAGGACATTACGGCGAGGATAGAGGACATCACGGCGAGGATAGAGGACATCGTGGTGAGGATAGAGGACATCACGGTGAGGATAGACGACATCACGGTGAGGATAGAGGGCACCTCGGGGGGCATAGAGTACATCGCGGTGGGGATAGAGGACATCACGGCGAGGATAGAGGACATCACGGTGAGGATAGAGGACATCACGGCGAGGATAAAGGACATCATGGCGAGGATAGAGGACATCATGGCGAGGATAGAGGACATCACGGTGAGGATAGAGGACGTCACGGCGAGGATAGACGACATCACGGCGAGGATAGAGGACATCGCGGTGAAGATAGAGGACATCAAGGCAAGGATAGAGGACATCGTGGCGAGGATAGAGGACATCGCGGTGAGGATAGACGACATCACGGCGAGGATAGATGACTTGGCGGTGAGGATAGAGGACATCACGGCGAGGAGAGAGGACATCAGGGCGAGGAGAGAGGACATCACGGCGAGGAGAGAGGACATCACAGCGAGGATAGAGGGCATGACGGCAAGGATAGAGGACATCATGGCGATGATAGGGACATCACCGCGAGCATAGAGGACATCACGGCGAGAATAGAGGGCATGGCAGCGAGGTTAGAGGACATCACGGCGAGGATAGAAGACATCACAGCGAGGATAGAGGACATCACGGCGAGGATAGAGGACATCACGGCGAGGATAGAGGACATCACAGCGAGGATAGAGGTCATCACGGTAAGGATAGAGGACATCATGGCGATGATAGGGACATCACCGCGAGCATAGAGGACATCACGGCGAGAATCGAGGACTTGGCGGTGAGGATAGAGGACATCACGGCGGGGATAGAGGTCATGGCGGTGAGGATCGAGGACATCACGGCGAGGATAGACGACATCACGGTGAGGATAGAGGACATCACGGCGAGGATAGTGAACATCACAGCGAGGATAGAGGACATCGCGGGGGATAGAGGGCATCGCGGGAATAGAGGACATCATGGCAAGGTTAGAGGGCATCGCGGAGAGGATAGAGGACATCGCGGGGATAGAGGACATCATGGCGAGGATAGACGATATCACAGCGAGGACAGAGGACATCACGAGGATAGAGGGCATCACAGCGAGGATGGAGGACATCACGGTGAGGATAAAGGACATCACGGCAAGGATAGAGGACATCACGGCGAGGATAGAGGACATCGCGGTGAGGTTAGAGGACGTCACAGCGAGGATAGACGACATCACGGCGAGGATAGAGGACATCGCGGTGAGGATAGAGGACATCACGGCGAGGATAGAGGACATCACGGCGAGGATAGAGGACGTCACGGCGAGGATAGAGGACATCGCGGTGAGGATAGACGACATCACGGCGAGGATAGATGACTTGGCGGTGAGGATAGAGGACATCACGGCGAGGAGAGAGGACATCAGGGCGAGGAGAGAGGACATCACGGCGAGGAGAGAGGACATCACAGCGAGGATAGAGGGCATGACGGCAAGGATAGAGGACATCATGGCGATGATAGGGACATCACCGCGAGCATAGAGGACATCACGGCGAGAATAGAGGGCATGGCAGCGAGGTTAGAGGACATCACGGCGAGGATAGAAGACATCACAGCGAGGATAGAGGACATCACGGCGAGGATAGAGGACATCACGGCGAGGATAGAGGACATCACAGCGAGGATAGAGGTCATCACGGTAAGGATAGAGGACATCATGGCGATGATAGGGACATCACCGCGAGCATAGAGGACATCACGGCGGGGATAGAGGTCATGGCGGTGAGGATCGAGGACATCACGGCGAGGATAGACGACATCACGGTGAGGATAGAGGACATCACGGCGAGGATAGTGGACATCACAGCGAGGATAGAGGACATCGCGGGGGATAGAGGGCATCGCGGGAATAGAGGACATCATGGCAAGGTTAGAGGGCATCGCGGAGAGGATAGAGGACATCGCGGGGATAGAGGACATCATGGCGAGGATAGACGATATCACAGCGAGGACAGAGGACATCACGAGGATAGAGGGCATCACAGCGAGGATGGAGGACATCACGGTGAGGATAAAGGACATCACGGCAAGGATAGAGGACATCACGGCGAGGATAGAGGACATCGCGGTGAGGTTAGAGGACGTCACGGCGAGGATAGACGACATCACGGCGAGGATAGAGGACATCGCGGTGAGGATAGAGGACATCACGGCGAGGATAGAGCACATCACGGCGAGGATAAAGGACATCATGGCGAGGATAGAGGACATCATGGCGAGGATAGAGGACATCACGGTGAGGATAGAGGACGTCACGGCGAGGATAGACGACATCACGGCGAGGATAGACGACATCGCGGTGAGGATAGAGGACATCAAGGCAAGGATAGAGGACATCGTGGCGAGGATAGAGGACATCGCGGTGAGGATAGACGACATCACGGCGAGGATAGATGACTTGGCGGTGAGGATAGAGGACATCACGGCGAGGATAGAGGACATTACGGCGAGGATAGAGGACATCACGGCGAGGAGAGAGGACATCACGGCGAGGATAGTGAATATCGCGGGGGGGATAGAGGACATCACGGCGAGGATAGAGGACATCACGGCGAGGATAGTCGACATCACGGCAAGGATAGAGGATATCGCGGGGGGACAGAGGACATCGCGGCGAGGATAGAGGACGTCACTGCGAGGACAGAGGACGTCACGGCAATGATAGAGGACGTCACGAGGATAGAGGACATCACGGCAAGGAAAGAGGACATCACAGTGAGGATAGAGGACATCGCGGCGAGGATAGAGGGCATCACGGCAAGGATAGATGACTTGGCGGTGAGGATAGAGGACATCGCGGCATGGATAGAGGACATCATGGCGAGGATAGAGGACATCACAGCGACGATAGACGTCATCACGGCAAGGATAGAGGACATCATGGCGAGGATAGGGACATCACCGCGAGCATAGAGGACATCACGGCGAGAATAGAGGGCATGGCAGCGAGGTTAGCGGTCATCCCGGCGAGGATAGAGGACATGGCGGTGAGGATAGAGGACATCACGGCGAGAATAGAGGACGTCACGGCGAGGATAGAGGACATGGCGGTGAGGATTGAGGACATTACGGCGAGAATAGAGGACATGGAGATGAGGATAGAGGTCATCCTGGTGAGGATAGAGGACAACACGGCGAGGTTAGCGGTCATCCCGGCGAGGATCGAGGACTTGGCGGTGAGGATAGAGGACATCACGGCGAGGATAGAGGACATCACGGCGAGGATAGAGGACATCACAGCGAGGATAGAGGTCATCACGGCAAGGATAGAGGACATCATGGCGAGGATAGGGACATCACCGCGAGCATAGAGGACATCACGGCGAGAATAGAGGGCATGGCGGCGAGGTTAGCGGTCATCCCGGCGAGGATAGAGGACATGGCGGTGAGGATAGAGGACATCACGGCGAGAATAGAGGACGTCACGGCGAGGATAGAGGACATGGCGGTGAGGATTGAGGACATTACGGCGAGAATAGAGGACATGGAGATGAGGATAGAGGTCATCCTGGCGAGGATAGAGGACAACACGGCGAGGTTAGCGGTCATCCCGGCGAGGATCGAGGACATGGCGGTGAGGATAGAGAACATCACGGCGGGGATAGAGGTCATGGCGGTGAGGATCGAGGACATCACGGCGAGGATAGACGACATCACGGTGAGGATAGAGGACATCTCGGGG
The DNA here is from genome assembly GCA_026770705.1 of Isurus oxyrinchus. Classification (NCBI taxonomy): domain Eukaryota; kingdom Metazoa; phylum Chordata; class Chondrichthyes; order Lamniformes; family Lamnidae; genus Isurus; species Isurus oxyrinchus. The sequence continues at coordinate 14,471,478 of JANJGN010000037.1, forward strand.
GGGATAGAGTACATCGCGGCGGGGATAGAGGACATCGTGGCAAGGATAGAGGACATCGCGGTGACGATAGAGGACATCACGGCGAGGATAGAGGACATCACGGCGAGGATTGAGGACATCACGGCAAGGATAGACGACATCACGGTGAGGATAGAGGGCACCTCGGGGGGCATAGAGTACATCGCGGTGGGGATAGAGGACATCACGGCGAGGATAGAGGACATCGCGGTGAGGATAGAGGACATCACGGCGAGGATAAAGGACATCATGGCGAGGATAGAGGACATCATGGCGAGGATAGAGGACATCACGGTGAGGATAGAGGACGTCACGGCGAGGATAGACGACATCATGGCGAGGATAGAGGACATCGCGGTGAGGATAGAGGACATCAAGGCAAGGATAGAGGACATCGTGGCGAGGATAGAGGACATCGCGGTGAGGATAGACGACATCACGGCGAGGATAGATGAGTTGGCGGTGAGGATAGAGGACATCACGGCGAGGAGAGAGGACATCACGGCGAGGAGAGAGGACATCACGGCGAGGAGAGAGGACATCACAGCGAGGATAGAGGGCATGACGGCAAGGATAGAGGACATCATGGCGATGATAGGGACATCACCGCGAGCATAGAGGACATCACGGCGAGAATAGAGGGCATGGCAGCGAGGTTAGAGGACATCACGGCGAGGATAGAAGACATCACAGCGAGGATAGAGGACATCACGGCGAGGATAGAGGACATCACGGCGAGGATAGAGGACATCACAGCGAGGATAGAGGTCATCACGGTAAGGATAGAGGACATCATGGCGATGATAGGGACATCACCGCGAGCATAGAGGACATCACGGCGAGAATCGAGGACTTGGCGGTGAGGATAGAGGACATCACGGCGGGGATAGAGGTCATGGCGGTGAGGATCGAGGACATCACGGCGAGGATAGACGACATCACGGTGAGGATAGAGGACATCACGGCGAGGATAGTGGACATCACAGCGAGGATAGAGGACATCGCGGGGGATAGAGGGCATCGCGGGAATAGAGGACATCATGGCAAGGTTAGAGGGCATCGCGGAGAGGATAGAGGACATCGCGGGGATAGAGGACATCATGGCGAGGATAGACGATATCACAGCGAGGACAGAGGACATCACGAGGATAGAGGGCATCACAGCGAGGATGGAGGACATCACGGTGAGGATAAAGGACATCACGGCAAGGATAGAGGACATCACGGCGAGGATAGAGGACATCGCGGTGAGGTTAGAGGACGTCACGGCGAGGATAGACGACATCACGGCGAGGATAGAGGACATCGCGGTGAGGATAGAGGACATCACGGCGAGGATAGAGGACATCACGGCGAGGATAAAGGACATCATGGCGAGGATAGAGGACATCATGGCGAGGATAGAGGACATCACGGTGAGGATAGAGGACGTCACGGCGAGGATAGACGACATCACGGCGAGGATAGACGACATCGCGGTGAGGATAGAGGACATCAAGGCAAGGATAGAGGACATCGTGGCGAGGATAGAGGACATCGCGGTGAGGATAGACGACATCACGGCGAGGATAGATGACTTGGCGGTGAGGATAGAGGACATCACGGCGAGGATAGAGGACATTACGGCGAGGATAGAGGACATCACGGCGAGGAGAGAGGACATCACGGCGAGGATAGTGAATATCGCGGGGGGGATAGAGGACATCACGGCGAGGATAGAGGACATCACGGCGAGGATAGTCGACATCACGGCAAGGATAGAGGATATCGCGGGGGGACAGAGGACATCGCGGCGAGGATAGAGGACGTCACTGCGAGGACAGAGGACGTCACGGCAATGATAGAGGACGTCACGAGGATAGAGGACATCACGGCAAGGAAAGAGGACATCACAGTGAGGATAGAGGACATCGCGGCGAGGATAGAGGGCATCACGGCAAGGATAGATGACTTGGCGGTGAGGATAGAGGACATCGCGGCATGGATAGAGGACATCATGGCGAGGATAGAGGACATCACAGCGAGGATAGAGGTCATCACGGCAAGGATAGAGGACATCATGGCGAGGATAGGGACATCACCGCGAGCATAGAGGACATCACGGCGAGAATAGAGGGCATGGCAGCGAGGTTAGCGGTCATCCCGGCGAGGATAGAGGACATGGCGGTGAGGATAGAGGACATCACGGCGAGAATAGAGGACGTCACGGCGAGGATAGAGGACATGGCGGTGAGGATTGAGGACATTACGGCGAGAATAGAGGACATGGAGATGAGGATAGAGGTCATCCTGGTGAGGATAGAGGACAACACGGCGAGGTTAGCGGTCATCCCGGCGAGGATCGAGGACTTGGCGGTGAGGATAGAGGACATCACGGCGAGGATAGAGGACATCACGGCGAGGATAGAGGACATCACAGCGAGGATAGAGGTCATCACGGCAAGGATAGAGGACATCATGGCGAGGATAGGGACATCACCGCGAGCATAGAGGACATCACGGCGAGAATAGAGGGCATGGCGGCGAGGTTAGCGGTCATCCCGGCGAGGATAGAGGACATGGCGGTGAGGATAGAGGACATCACGGCGAGAATAGAGGACGTCACGGCGAGGATAGAGGACATGGCGGTGAGGATTGAGGACATTACGGCGAGAATAGAGGACATGGAGATGAGGATAGAGGTCATCCTGGCGAGGATAGAGGACAACACGGCGAGGTTAGCGGTCATCCCGGCGAGGATCGAGGACATGGCGGTGAGGATAGAGAACATCACGGCGGGGATAGAGGTCATGGCGGTGAGGATCGAGGACATCACGGCGAGGATAGACGACATCACGGTGAGGATAGAGGACATCTCGGGGGGGATAGAGTACATCGCGGCGGGGATAGAGGACATCGTGGCAAGGATAGAGGACATCGCGGTGACGATAGAGGACATCACGGCGAGGATAGAGGACATCACGGCGAGGATTGAGGACATCACGGCAAGGATAGACGACATCACGGTGAGGATAGAGGGCACCTCGGGGGGCATAGAGTACATCGCGGTGGGGATAGAGGACATCACGGCGAGGATAGAGGACATCGCGGTGAGGATAGAGGACATCACGGCGAGGATAAAGGACATCATGGCGAGGATAGAGGACATCATGGCGAGGATAGAGGACATCACGGTGAGGATAGAGGACGTCACGGCGAGGATAGACGACATCATGGCGAGGATAGAGGACATCGCGGTGAGGATAGAGGACATCAAGGCAAGGATAGAGGACATCGTGGCGAGGATAGAGGACATCGCGGTGAGGATAGACGACATCACGGCGAGGATAGATGAGTTGGCGGTGAGGATAGAGGACATCACGGCGAGGAGAGAGGACATCACGGCGAGGAGAGAGGACATCACGGCGAGGAGAGAGGACATCACAGCGAGGATAGAGGGCATGACGGCAAGGATAGAGGACATCATGGCGATGATAGGGACATCACCGCGAGCATAGAGGACATCACGGCGAGAATAGAGGGCATGGCAGCGAGGTTAGAGGACATCACGGCGAGGATAGAAGACATCACAGCGAGGATAGAGGACATCACGGCGAGGATAGAGGACATCACGGCGAGGATAGAGGACATCACAGCGAGGATAGAGGTCATCACGGTAAGGATAGAGGACATCATGGCGATGATAGGGACATCACCGCGAGCATAGAGGACATCACGGCGAGAATCGAGGACTTGGCGGTGAGGATAGAGGACATCACGGCGGGGATAGAGGTCATGGCGGTGAGGATCGAGGACATCACGGCGAGGATAGACGACATCACGGTGAGGATAGAGGACATCACGGCGAGGATAGTGGACATCACAGCGAGGATAGAGGACATCGCGGGGGATAGAGGGCATCGCGGGAATAGAGGACATCATGGCAAGGTTAGAGGGCATCGCGGAGAGGATAGAGGACATCGCGGGGATAGAGGACATCATGGCGAGGATAGACGATATCACAGCGAGGACAGAGGACATCACGAGGATAGAGGGCATCACAGCGAGGATGGAGGACATCACGGTGAGGATAAAGGACATCACGGCAAGGATAGAGGACATCACGGCGAGGATAGAGGACATCGCGGTGAGGTTAGAGGACGTCACGGCGAGGATAGACGACATCACGGCGAGGATAGAGGACATCGCGGTGAGGATAGAGGACATCACGGCGAGGATAGAGGACATCACGGCGAGGATAAAGGACATCATGGCGAGGATAGAGGACATCATGGCGAGGATAGAGGACATCACGGTGAGGATAGAGGACGTCACGGCGAGGATAGACGACATCACGGCGAGGATAGACGACATCGCGGTGAGGATAGAGGACATCAAGGCAAGGATAGAGGACATCGTGGCGAGGATAGAGGACATCGCGGTGAGGATAGACGACATCACGGCGAGGATAGATGACTTGGCGGTGAGGATAGAGGACATCACGGCGAGGATAGAGGACATTACGGCGAGGATAGAGGACATCACGGCGAGGAGAGAGGACATCACGGCGAGGATAGTGAATATCGCGGGGGGGATAGAGGACATCACGGCGAGGATAGAGGACATCACGGCGAGGATAGTCGACATCACGGCAAGGATAGAGGATATCGCGGGGGGACAGAGGACATCGCGGCGAGGATAGAGGACGTCACGGCGAGGACAGAGGACGTCACGGCAATGATAGAGGACGTCACGAGGATAGAGGACATCACGGCAAGGAAAGAGGACATCACAGTGAGGATAGAGGACATCGCGGCGAGGATAGAGGGCATCACGGCAAGGATAGATGACTTGGCGGTGAGGATAGAGGACATCGCGGCATGGATAGAGGACATCATGGCGAGGATAGAGGACATCACAGCGAGGATAGAGGTCATCACGGCAAGGATAGAGGACATCATGGCGAGGATAGGGACATCACCGCGAGCATAGAGGACATCACGGCGAGAATAGAGGGCATGGCAGCGAGGTTAGCGGTCATCCCGGCGAGGATAGAGGACATGGCGGTGAGGATAGAGGACATCACGGCGAGAATAGAGGACGTCACGGCGAGGATAGAGGACATGGCGGTGAGGATTGAGGACATTACGGCGAGAATAGAGGACATGGAGATGAGGATAGAGGTCATCCTGGTGAGGATAGAGGACAACACGGCGAGGTTAGCGGTCATCCCGGCGAGGATCGAGGACTTGGCGGTGAGGATAGAGGACATCACGGCGAGGATAGAGGACATCACGGCGAGGATAGAGGACATCACAGCGAGGATAGAGGTCATCACGGCAAGGATAGAGGACATCATGGCGAGGATAGGGACATCACCGCGAGCATAGAGGACATCACGGCGAGAATAGAGGGCATGGCGGCGAGGTTTGCGGTCATCCCGGCGAGGATAGAGGACATGGCGGTGAGGATAGAGGACATCACGGCGAGAATAGAGGACGTCACGGCGAGGATAGAGGACATGGCGGTGAGGATTGAGGACATTACGGCGAGAATAGAGGACATGGAGATGAGGATAGAGGTCATCCTGGCGAGGATAGAGGACAACACGGCGAGGTTAGCGGTCATCCCGGCGAGGATCGAGGACATGGCGGTGAGGATAGAGAACATCACGGCGGGGATAGAGGTCATGGCGGTGAGGATCGAGGACATCACGGCGAGGATAGACGACATCACGGTGAGGATAGAGGACATCTCGGGGGGGATAGAGTACATCGCGGCGGGGATAGAGGACATCGTGGCAAGGATAGAGGACATCGCGGTGACGATAGAGGACATCACGGCGAGGATAGAGGACATCACGGCGAGGATTGAGGACATCACGGCGAGGATAGACGACATCACGGTGAGGATAGAGGGCACCTCGGGGGGCATAGAGTACATCGCAGTGGGGATAGAGGACATCACGGCGAGGATAGAGGACATCGCGGTGAGGATAGAGGACATCACGGCGAGGATAAAGGACATCATGGCGAGGATAGAGGACATCATGGCGAGGATAGAGGACATCACGGTGAGGATAGAGGACGTCACGGCGAGGATAGACGACATCACGGCGAGGATAGAGGACATCGCGGTGAGGATAGAGGACATCAAGGCAAGGATAGAGGACATCGTGGCGAGGATAAAGGACATCGCGGTGAGGATAGACGACATCACGGCGAGGAGAGATGACTTGGCGGTGAGGATAGAGGACATCACGGCGAGGAGAGAGGACATCACGGTGAGGAGAGAGGACATCACGGCGAGGAGAGAGGACATCACAGCGAGGATAGAGGGCATGACGGCAAGGATAGAGGACATCATGGCGATGATAGGGACATCACCGCGAGCATAGAGGACATCACGGCGAGAATAGAGGGCATGGCAGCGAGGTTAGAGGACATCACGGCGAGGATAGAAGACATCACAGCGAGGATAGAGGACATCACGGCGAGGATAGAGGACATCACGGCGAGGATAGAGGACATCACAGCGAGGATAGAGGTCATCACGGCAAGGATAGAGGACATCATGGCAATGATAGGGACATCACCGCGAGCATAGAGGACATCACGGCGAGAATCGAGGACTTGGCGGTGAGGATAGAGGACATCACGGCGGGGATAGAGGTCATGGCGGTGAGGATCGAGGACATCACGGCGAGGATAGACGACATCACGGTGAGGATAGAGGACATCACGGCGAGGATAGTGGACATCACAGCGAGGATAGAGGACATCGCGGGGGATAGAGGGCATCGCGGGAATAGAGGACATCATGGCAAGGTTAGAGGGCATCGCGGAGAGGATAGAGGACATCGCGGGGATAGAGGACATCATGGCGAGGATAGACGATATCACAGCGAGGACAGAGGACATCGCGGCGACGATAGAGGACATCGCGGCGAGGATAGAGGACATTATGGCGAGGATAGAGGAGATCACGGTGTGGATAGAGGTCATCACGAGGATAGAGGACATCACGAGGATAGAGGACATCGCGGTGAGGATAGAGGACATCGCGGCGAGGATAGAGGACATCACGGCGAGGATAGAGGACATTGCGGTGAGGATAGAGGACATCACGGCGAGGATAGAGGACATTATGGCGAGGATAGAGGACTTCACGGCGAGGATAGAGGACACCACGAGGATAGAGGGCCTCACGGCAAGGATAGAGTACGTCACGGGGATGGAGAGCATCACGGCGAGGATAGACGACATCACGGCGAGGATAGAGGGCATCACAGTGAGGACAGATGGCATCGCGGCGGGGATAGAGGACATCGCGGCGGGGATAGAGGACATCACGGCAAGGATAAAGGCCATCATGGCGAGGATAGAGGACATCACGGCGAGGATAGAGGACATCGCGGAGAGGATAGAGGACATCACGGCGAGGATAGAGGGCATCGTGGCGAGGATAGAGGAGATCACGGTGAGGATAGAGGACATCACGGCGATGATAGAGGGCATCACGGCGATGATAGAGGGCATCACAGTGAGGATAGAGGAGATCACGGTGAGGATAGAGGACATCACGAGGATAGAGGGCATCACGGTGAGGATAGAGGACATCACGGCGAGGATAGAGGACATCGCGGCGAGGATAGAGGACATCACGGGGGATAGAGGGCATCGCGGTGAGGATAGAAGACACCACGAGGATACAGGGTCTCACGGCGAGGATAGAGTACGTCACGGGGATGGAGAGCATCACGGCGAGGATAGACGACATCACGTCGAGGATAGAGGGCATCACAGCGAGGATAGAGGGCATCGCGGCGGGGATAGAGGCCGTCACGGTGAGGATAGAATGCATCACGGCTATGATGCAAGACATTGCGGCGATGATAGAGGACGTCACGGCAAGGATAAAGGACATTGCGGCGATGATAGAGGACGTCACATCGATAATAGAGGACATTGCGGTGAGGATAGAGGACTTCACGGTGAGGATAGAGGACATTGAGGTGAGGATAGAGGACATCACGGTGAGGATAGAGGACATTACGGCGAGGATAGAGGACTTCACGGCGAGGATAGAGGACACCACGAGGATAGAGGGCCTCACGCCGAGGATAGAGTACGTCACGGGGATGGAGAGCATCACAGCGAGGATAGACGACATCACGGCGAGGATAGAGGGCATCACAGCGAGGATAGAGGGCATCGTGGCGGGGATAGAGGACATTGCGGCGGGGATAGAGGACATCACGGCGAGGATAAAGGCCATCACGGTGAGGATAGAGGACATCACGGCGAGGATAGAGGACATCGCGGCGAGGATAGAGGACATCACGGGGGATAGAGGGCATCGCGGTGAGGATAGAAGACACCACGAGGATAGAGGGTCTCACGGCGAGGATAGAGTACGTCACGGGGATGGAGAGCATCACGGCGAGGATAGACGACATCACGGCGAGGATAGAGGGCATCACAGCGAGGATAGAGGGCATCGCGGCGGGGATAGAGGCCATCACGGTGAGGATAGAATGCATCACGGCTATGATGCAAGACATTGCAGCGATGATAGAGGACGTCACGGCAAGGATAAAGGACATTGCGGCGATGATAGAGGACGTCACATCGATGATAGAGGACATTGCGGTGAGGATAGAGGACTTCACGGTGAGGATAGAGGACATTACGGCGAGGATAGAGGACATCACGGCGAGGATAGAGGACATCGTGGTGAGGATAGAGGACATCACGGTGAGGATAGAGGACATTGCGGTGAGGATAGAGGACATCACGGCGAGGATAGAGGATATTACGGCGAGGATAGAGGACTTCACGGCGAGGATAGAGGACACCACGAGGATAGAGGGCCTCACGCCGAGGATAGAGTACGTCACGGGGATGGAGAGCATCATGGCGAGGATAGACGACATCACGGCGAGGATAGAGGGCATCACAGCGAGGATAGAGGGCATCGTGGCGGGGATAGAGGACATTGCGGCGGGGATAGAGGACATCACGGCGAGGATAAAGGCCATCACGGTGAGGATAGAGGACATCACGGTGAGGATAGAGGACATCGCAGCGAGGATAGAGGACATCACAGCGAGGATAGACAGCATCGAGGCGAGGATAGAGGAGATCACGGTGAGGATAGAGGACATCACGAGGGTAGAGGACATCATGGGGGGATAGAGGGCATCGCGGTGAGGATAGAGGACATGGCGGTGAGGATAGAGGACGTCACGGCGAGGATAGAGGACATCGCGGTGAGGATAGAGGACATCCCGGCGAGAATAGAGGATATGGCGGTGAGGATAGAGGACGTCACGGCGAGGATAGAGGAAATCACAGGGAGGATAGAGGACATCATGGCGAGGATAGAGGACATCATGGCGAGGATAGAGGACATCGCGGTGAGGATAGCGGACATCACGAGGATAGAGGACATCGCGGCGAGGATAGAGGACATCACAGCGAGGATAGAGGACATCACGTGGATAGAGGACATCACGAGGATAGAGGATATTGCAGGGAGGATAGCGGACATCACAAGGATAGAGGACATCACGGCGAGGGTAGAGGACATCACGGCGAGGATAGAGGACTTCACGAGGATAGAGAACATTGCAGCGAGGATAGAGGACATCAAGAGGATAGAGGGAATCACCAGGATATAGGATGTCACGGCGAGGATAGAGGACATCACGGCAAGGATAGAGGGCATCACGGCGAGAATAGAGGAAATCACGAGGATAGAGGACATTGCAGCGAGGATAGAGGACATCACGAGAATAGAGGACATCGCGGGGGGGATAGAGGACATCACAGCGAGTATAGTGGACATCACGGCGAGGATAGAGGACATCGCGGGGGGATAGAGGGCATCGCGGGGATAGAGGACATTATGGCGAGGTTAGAGGGCATCGCGGAGAGGATAGAGGACATCGCGGGGATAGAGGACATCATGGCGAGGATAGAGGATATCACGGAGAGGATAGAGGACATCACGGGGGGGATAGAGGACATCGCGGCGAGAATAGAGGACATCACGAGGATAGAGGACATCGCGGCGAGGATAGAGGGCATCAAGACGATAGAGGACATCACAGCGAGGATAGAGGACATCGCGGGGGGAATAGAGGACATTACGGGAGGATAGTGGACATCACGACAAAGATAGAGGAAATCGCAGTGGAGATAGAGGGCATCGCGAGGAAAGAGGACATCAGGGTAAGGATACAGGACATCACAGCGAGGATAGAAGACATCACAGCGAGGATAGAGGACATCACGGCGAGGATATAGGACATTGAGGCGAGGATAGAGGACATCACGGCGAGGATAGAGGACATCGCGGCGAGGATAGAGGACATCGAAGCGAGGATAGAGGACATCGAAGTGAGGATAGAGGACATCGCGGCGAGGATAGAGGACATCAAGAGGAAAGAGGCCATCACGGCGAGGACAGAGGACATCACGAGGATAGAGGCCATCAGGGCGAGGATAGAGGACATCACGGCGATGATGGAAGACATTGCGGTGATGATAGAGGACTTCACGGCAAGGATAGAGGACATTGCGGCAATGATAGAGGACGTCACATTGAGGATAGAGGACAGTGCGGTGAGGATAGAGGACATCACGGCGAGGATAGAGGACGTCACAGTGAGGATGGAAGACATCACGGGGAGGATAGAGGAGATCACGGCGAGGATAGAGGACATCGGGGCGAGGATAGAGGACATCACGGCGTGGATAGAGGACATCAGGGCGAGGATACAGGACATCACGGCGAGGATAGAGGACATCACGGCGAGGATAGAGGACATCACGGCGAGGATAGAGGGCATCGCGGTGAGGATAGAGGACATCACTGGGAGGATAGAGGGCATAACGGCAAGGATAGAGGACATCACGGTGAGGATAGAGGACACCACGAGGATAGAGGGCCTCACGGCGAGGATAGAGGACATCATGGCGAGGATAGAGGGCGTCACGGCGATGATAGAGGGCCTCACGGCGAGGATAGAGGGCGTCACGGCGAGGATAGAGGGCCTCACGGCGAGGATAGAGGGCATCGCGGCGAGGATAGAGGACATCCCGGCGAGAATAGAGGATATCGCGGTGAGGATAGAGGACATCACGGCGAGGATAGAGGACATCTTGGGGGGGATAGAGGACATCGTGGCGAGGATAGAGGACATCACAGCGAGGATAGAGGACGTCACGGCGAGGATAGAGGGCATCACGGCGAAGATAGACGACATCACGAGGATAGAGGACATTGCAGCGAGGATAGAGGACATCACGAGGATAGAGGACATCGCGGGGGGGGGATAGAGGACATCACGGCGAGGATAGAGGACATCACGGCGAGGATAGAGGACATCACGTGGATAGAGGACTTCACGAGGATAGAGGACATTGTAGTGAGGATAGAGGACATCACGGCCAGGATAGAGGACATCACGAGGATAGAGGACATTGCAGGGAGGATAGAGGACATCACAAGGATAGAGGACATCACGGCGAGGATAGAGGGCATCACGGCGAGGATAGAGGACATCACGAGGATAGAGGACATTGCAGCAAGGATAGAGGACATCACGAGGATAGAGGACATCGCGGGGGGGATAGAGGACATCACGGCGAGGATAGTGGACATCACGGCGAGGATAGAGGACATCGCGGGGGATAGAGGGCATCGCGGGAATAGAGGACATCATGGCAAGGTTAGAGGGCATCGCGGAGAGGATAGAGGACATCGCGGGGATAGAGGACATCATGGCGAGGATAGACGATATCACAGCGAGGACAGAGGACATCGCGGCGAGGATAGAGGACATCGCGGCGAGGATAGAGGACATCACAGCGAGGATAAAGGGCATCACGGTGTGGATAGAGGTCATCACGAGGATAGAGGACATCACGAGGATAGAGGACATCGCGGTGAGGATAGAGGACGTCGCGGCGAGGATAGAGGACATCACGGCGAGGATAGAGGACATTGCGGTGAGGATAGAGGACATCACGGCGAGGATAGAGGACATTACGGCGAGGATAGAGGACTTCACGGCGAGGATAGAGGACACCACGAGGATAGAGGGCCTCACGGCAAGGATAGAGTACGTCACGGGGATGGAGAGCATCACGGCGAGGATAGACGACATCACGGCGAGGATAGAGGGCATCACAGTGAGGACAGATGGCATCGCGGCAGGGATAGAGGACATCGCGGCGGGGATAGAGGACATCACGGCGAGGATAAAGGCCATCACGGCGAGGATAGAGGACATCACGGCGAGGATAGAGGACATCACGGCGAGGAGAGAGGACATCACAGCGAGGATAGAGGGCATCACGGCAAGGATAGAGGACATCATGGCGATGATAGGGACATCACCGCGAGCATAGAGGACATCACGGCGAGAATAGAGGGCATGGCAGCGAGGTTAGAGGACATCACGGCGAGGATAGAAGACATCACAGCGAGGATAGAGGACATCACGGCGAGGATAGAGGACATCACGGCGAGGATAGATGACATCACAGCGAGGATAGAGGTCATCACGGCAAGGATAGAGGACATCATGGCGATGATAGGGACATCACCGCGAGCATAGAGGACATCACGGCGAGAATCGAGGACTTGGCGGTGAGGATAGAGGACATCACGGCGGGGATAGAGGTCATGGCGGTGAGGATCGAGGACATCACGGCGAGGATAGACGACATCACGGTGAGGATAGAGGACATCACGGCGAGGATAGTGGACATCACAGCGAGGATAGAGGACATCGCGGGGGATAGAGGGCATCGCGGGAATAGAGGACATCATGGCAAGGTTAGAGGGCATCGCGGAGAGGATAGAGGACATCGCGGGGATAGAGGACATCATGGCGAGGATAGACGATATCACAGCGAGGACAGAGGACATCGCGGCGACGATAGAGGACATCGCGGCGAGGATAGAGGACATCACAGCGAGGATAAAGGGCATCACGGTGAGGATAGAGGAGATCACGGTGTGGATAGAGGTCATCACGAGGATAGAGGACATCACGAGGATAAAGGACATCGCGGTGAGGATAGAGGACATCGCGGCGAGGATAGAGGACATCACGGCGTGGATAGAGGACATTGCGGTGAGGATAGAGGACATCACGGCGAGGATAGAGGACATTATGGCGAGGATAGAGGACTTCACGGCGAGGATAGAGGACACCACAAGGATAGAGGGCCTCACGGCAAGGATAGAGTACGTCACGGGGATGGAGAGCATCACGGCGAGGATAGACAACATCACGGCGAGGATAGAGGGCATCACAATGAGGACAGATGGCATCGCGGCGGGGATAGAGGACATCGCGGCGGGGATAGAGGACATCACGGCGAGGATAAAGGCCATCACGGCGAGGATAGAGGACATCACGGCGAGGATAGAGGACATCGCGGAGAGGATAGAGGACATCACGGCGAGGATAGAGGGCATCGCGGCGAGGATAGAGATCACGGTGAGGATAGAGGACATCACGGCGATGATAGAGGGCATCACAGTGAGGATAGAGGAGATCACGGTGAGGATAGAGGACATCACGAGGATAGAGGGCATCACGGTGAGGATAGAGGACATCACGGCGAGGATAGAGGACATCGCGGCGAGGATAGAGGACATCACGGGGGATAGAGGGCATCGCGGTGAGGATAGAAGACACCACGAGGATAGAGGGTCTCACGGCGAGGATAGAGTACGTCACGGGGATGGAGAGCATCACGGCGAGGATAGACGACATCACGTCGAGGATAGAGGGCATCACAGCGAGGATAGAGGGCATCGCGGCGAGGATAGAGGCCGTCACGGTGAGGATAGAATGCATCACGGCTATGATGCAAGACATTGCGGCGATGATAGAGGACGTCACGGCAAGGATAAAGGACATTGCGGCGATGATAGAGGACGTCACATCGATAATAGAGGACATTGCGGTGAGGATAGAGGACTTCACGGTGAGGATAGAGGACATTGCGGTGAGGATAGACGACATCACGGGGGGATAGAGGGCATCACGGTGAGGATAGAGGACATCACGGCAAGGATAGACAGCATCGAGACGAGGATAGAGGAGATCACGGTGAGGATAGAGGACATCACGAGGATAGAGGACATCACGAGGATAGAGGACATCGCGGCGAGGATAGAGGACATCACGGGGGGATAGAGGGCATCACGGTGAGGATAGAGGACATCACGGCAAGGATAGATGATATCATGGGGGGATAGAGGACATCACGGTGACGATAGAGGACATCGCAACGAGGATAGAGGACATCACGAGAATAGAGGCCATCACGGCGAGGATAGAGTACGTCACGGGGATAGAGAGCATCACGGCGAGGATAGACGACATCACGGCGAGGATAGAGGGCATCACAGCGAGGATAGAGGGCATCGCGGCGGGGATAGAGGCCATCACGGTGAGGATAGAGTGCATCACGGCTATGATGCAAGACATTGCGGCGATGATAGAGGACGTCACGGCAAGGATAAAGGACATTGCGGCGATGATAGAGGACGTCACATCGATGATAGAGGACATTGCGATGAGGATAGAGGACTTCACGGTGAGGATAGAGGACATTACGGCGAGGATAGAGGACTTCACGGCGAGGATAGAGGACATTACGGTGAGGATAGAGGACTTCACGGCGAGGATAGAGGACACCACGAGGATAGAGGGCCTCACGCCGAGGATAGAGTACGTCACGGGGATGGAGAGCATCACGGCGAGGATAGACGACATCACGGCGAGGATAGAGGGCATCACAGCGAGGATAGAGGGCATCGTGGCGGGGATAGAGGACATTGCGGCGGGGATAGAGGACATCACGGCGAGGATAGAGGACATCACGGCGAGGATAAAGGCCATCACGGTGAGGATAGAGGACATCACGGCGAGGATAGAGGACATCGCAGCGAGGATAGAGGACATCACGGCGAGGATAGACAGCATCGAGGCGAGGATAGAGGAGATCACGGTGAGGATAGAGGACATCACGAGGATAGAGGACATCACGAGGATAGAGGACATCGCGGCGAGGATAGAGGACATCACGGGGGGATAGAGGGCATCACGGTGAGGATAGAGGACATCACGGCAAGGATAGATGATATCACGGGGGGATAGAGGACATCACGGTGACGATAGAGGACATCGCAACGAGGATAGAGGACATCACGAGAATAGAGGCCATCACGGCGAGGATAGAGTACGTCACGGGGATAGAGAGCATCACGGCGAGGATAGACGACATCACGGCGAGGATAGAGGGCATCACAGCGAGGATAGAGGGCATCGCGGCGGGGATAGAGGCCATCACGGTGAGGATAGAGTGCATCACGGCTATGATGCAAGACATTGCGGCGATGATAGAGGACGTCACGGCAAGGATAAAGGACATTGCGGCGATGATAGAGGACGTCACATCGATGATAGAGGACATTGCGGTGAGGATAGAGGACTTCACGGTGAGGATAGAGGACATTACGGCGAGGATAGAGGACTTCACGGCGAGGATAGAGGACATCGCGGTGAGGATAGAGGACATCACGGCGAGGATAGACGACATCGCCGTGAGGATAGAGGACATCTCGGCGAGGATAGAGGACATTACGGCGAGGATAGAGGACTTCACGGCGAGGATAGAGGACACCACGAGGATAGAGGGCCTCACGCCGAGGATAGAGTACGTCACGGGGATGGAGAGCATCACGGCGAGGATAGACGACATCACGGCGAGGATAGAGGGCATCACAGCGAGGATAGAGGGCATCGTGGCGGGGATAGAGGACATCGCGGCGGGGATAGAGGACATCACGGCGAGGATAAAGGCCATTACGGTGAGGATAGAGGACATTACGGCGAGGATAGAGGACATCGCAGCGAGGATAGATAACATCACAGCGAGGATAGAGGACATCACAGCGAGGATAGACAGCATCGAGGCGAGGATAGAGGAGATCACGGTGAGGATAGAGGACATCACGAGGATAGAGGACATCATGAGGATAGAGGACATCATGGCGAGGATAGAGGACATCACGGAGGGGAGAGAGGACGTCACGAGGATAGAGGGCATCACGGGTGGATAGAGGACATGGTGGTGAGGATAGAGGACGTCGCGGCGAGGATAAAGGCCATTACGGTGAGGATACAGGGCATCACAGCGAGGATAGAGGGCATCGTGGCGGGGATAGAGGACATCGCGGCGGGGATAGAGGACATCACGGCGAGGATAAAGGCCATTACGGTGAGGATAGAGGACATCACGGCGAGGATAGAGGACATCGCAGCGAGGATAGAGGACATCACAGCGAGGATAGAGGACATCACAGCGAGGATAGACAGCATCGAGGCGAGGATAGAGGAGATCACGGTGAGGATAGAGGACATCACGAGGATAGAGGACATCATGAGGATAGAGGACATCATGGCGAGGATAGACGACATCACGGCGAGGATAGAGGGCATCACAGCGAGGATAGAGGGCATCGCGGCGGGGATAGAGGCCATCACGGTGAGGATAGAGTGCATCACGGCTATGATGCAAGACATTGCGGCGATGATAGAGGACGTCACGGCAAGGATAAAGGACATTGCGGCGATGATAGAGGACGTCTCATCGATGATAGAGGACATTGCGATGAGGATAGAGGACTTCACGGTGAGGATAGAGGACATTACGGCGAGGATAGAGGACTTCACGGCGAGGATAGAGGACATTACGGTGAGGATAGAGGACTTCACGGCGAGGATAGAGGACACCACGAGGATAGAGGGCCTCACGCCGAGGATAGAGTACGTCACGGGGATGGAGAGCATCACGGCGAGGATAGACGACATCACGGCGAGGATAGAGGGCATCACAGCGAGGATAGAGGGCATCGTGGCGGGGATAGAGGACATTGCGGCGGGGATAGAGGACATCACGGCGAGGATAAAGGCCATCACGGTGAGGATAGAGGACATCACGGCGAGGATAGAGGACATCGCAGCGAGGATAGAGGACATCACGGCGAGGATAGACAGCATCGAGGCGAGGATAGAGGAGATCACGGTGAGGATAGAGGACATCACGAGGATAGAGGACATCACGAGGATAGAGGACATCGCGGCGAGGATAGAGGACATCACGGGGGGATAGAGGGCATCACGGTGAGGATAGAGGACATCACGGCAAGGATAGATGATATCACGGGGGGATAGAGGACATCACGGTGACGATAGAGGACATCGCAACGAGGATAGAGGACATCACGAGAATAGAGGCCATCACGGCGAGGATAGAGTACGTCACGGGGATAGAGAGCATCACGGCGAGGATAGACGACATCACGGCGAGGATAGAGGGCATCACAGCGAGGATAGAGGGCATCGCGGCGGGGATAGAGGCCATCACGGTGAGGATAGAGTGCATCACGGCTATGATGCAAGACATTGCGGCGATGATAGAGGACGTCACGGCAAGGATAAAGGACATTGCGGCGATGATAGAGGACGTCACATCGATGATAGAGGACATTGCGGTGAGGATAGAGGACTTCACGGTGAGGATAGAGGACATCGCGGTGAGGATAGAGGACATCACGGCGAGGATAGACGACATCGCCGTGAGGATAGAGGACATCTCGGCGAGGATAGAGGACATTACGGCGAGGATAGAGGACTTCACGGCGAGGATAGAGGACACCACGAGGATAGAGGGCCTCACGCTGAGGATAGAGTACGTCACGGGGATGGAGAGCATCACGGCGAGGATAGACGACATCACGGCGAGGATAGAGGGCATCCCAGCGAGGATAGAGGGCATCGTGGCGGGGATAGAGGACATCGCGGCGGGGATAGAGGACATCACGACGAGGATAAAGGCCATTACGGTGAGGATAGAGGACATCACGGCGAGGATAGAGGACATCGCAGCGAGGATAGAGGACATCACAGCGAGGATAGAGGACATCACAGCGAGGATAGACAGCATCGAGGCGAGGATAGAGGAGATCACGGTGAGGATAGAGGACATCACGAGGATAGAGGACATCATGAGGATAGAGGACATCATGGCGAGGATAGAGGACATCACGGGGGGGAGAGAGGACGTCACGAGTATAGAGGGCATCACGGGGGGATAGAGGACATGGCGGTGAGGATAGAGGACGTCGCGGCGAGGATAGAGGACATCACGGCAAGGATAGAGGACATCACGGTGAAGATAGAGGACATCACGGGGGGATAGAGGACATCACGGGGGGGAGAGAGGACATCATGGCGAGGATAGAGGACATCACGGCCAGGATAGGGGACATCACGGCGAGGATAGAGGACATCACGGCGAGGAGAGAGGACATCACGGCGAGGATAGTGAATATCGCGGGGGGGATAGAGGACATCACGGCGAGGATAGAGGACATCACGGCGAGGATAGTCGACATCACGGCAAGGATAGAGGATATCGCGGGGGGACAGAGGACATCGCGGCGAGGATAGAGGACGTCACTGCGAGGACAGAGGACGTCACGGCAATGATAGAGGACGTCACGAGGATAGAGGACATCACGGCAAGGAAAGAGGACATCACAGTGAGGATAGAGGACATCGCGGCGAGGATAGAGGGCATCACGGCAAGGATAGATGACTTGGCGGTGAGGATAGAGGACATCGCGGCATGGATAGAGGACATCATGGCGAGGATAGAGGACATCACAGCGAGGATAGAGGTCATCACGGCAAGGATAGAGGACATCATGGCGAGGATAGGGACATCACCGCGAGCATAGAGGACATCACGGCGAGAATAGAGGGCATGGCAGCGAGGTTAGCGGTCATCCCGGCGAGGATAGAGGACATGGCGGTGAGGATAGAGGACATCACGGCGAGAATAGAGGACGTCACGGCGAGGATAGAGGACATGGCGGTGAGGATTGAGGACATTACGGCGAGAATAGAGGACATGGAGATGAGGATAGAGGTCATCCTGGTGAGGATAGAGGACAACACGGCGAGGTTAGCGGTCATCCCGGCGAGGATCGAGGACTTGGCGGTGAGGATAGAGGACATCACGGCGAGGATAGAGGACATCACGGCGAGGATAGAGGACATCACAGCGAGGATAGAGGTCATCACGGCAAGGATAGAGGACATCATGGCGAGGATAGGGACATCACCGCGAGCATAGAGGACATCACGGCGAGAATAGAGGGCATGGCGGCGAGGTTTGCGGTCATCCCGGCGAGGATAGAGGACATGGCGGTGAGGATAGAGGACATCACGGCGAGAATAGAGGACGTCACGGCGAGGATAGAGGACATGGCGGTGAGGATTGAGGACATTACGGCGAGAATAGAGGACATGGAGATGAGGATAGAGGTCATCCTGGCGAGGATAGAGGACAACACGGCGAGGTTAGCGGTCATCCCGGCGAGGATCGAGGACATGGCGGTGAGGATAGAGAACATCACGGCGGGGATAGAGGTCATGGCGGTGAGGATCGAGGACATCACGGCGAGGATAGACGACATCACGGTGAGGATAGAGGACATCTCGGGGGGGATAGAGTACATCGCGGCGGGGATAGAGGACATCGTGGCAAGGATAGAGGACATCGCGGTGACGATAGAGGACATCACGGCGAGGATAGAGGACATCACGGCGAGGATTGAGGACATCACGGCGAGGATAGACGACATCACGGTGAGGATAGAGGGCACCTCGGGGGGCATAGAGTACATCGCAGTGGGGATAGAGGACATCACGGCGAGGATAGAGGACATCGCGGTGAGGATAGAGGACATCACGGCGAGGATAAAGGACATCATGGCGAGGATAGAGGACATCATGGCGAGGATAGAGGACATCACGGTGAGGATAGAGGACGTCACGGCGAGGATAGACGACATCACGGCGAGGATAGAGGACATCGCGGTGAGGATAGAGGACATCAAGGCAAGGATAGAGGACATCGTGGCGAGGATAAAGGACATCGCGGTGAGGATAGACGACATCACGGCGAGGAGAGATGACTTGGCGGTGAGGATAGAAGACATCACGGCGAGGAGAGAGGACATCACGGTGAGGAGAGAGGACATCACGGCGAGGAGAGAGGACATCACAGCGAGGATAGAGGGCATCACGGCAAGGATAGAGGACATCATGGCGATGATAGGGACATCACCGCGAGCATAGAGGACATCACGGCGAGAATAGAGGGCATGGCAGCGAGGTTAGAGGACATCACGGCGAGGATAGAAGACATCACAGCGAGGATAGAGGACATCACGGCGAGGATAGAGGACATCACGGCGAGGATAGAGGACATCACAGCGAGGATAGAGGTCATCACGGCAAGGATAGAGGACATCATGGCAATGATAGGGACATCACCGCGAGCATAGAGGACATCACGGCGAGAATCGAGGACTTGGCGGTGAGGATAGAGGACATCACGGCGGGGATAGAGGTCATGGCGGTGAGGATCGAGGACATCACGGCGAGGATAGACGACATCACGGTGAGGATAGAGGACATCACGGCGAGGATAGTGGACATCACAGCGAGGATAGAGGACATCGCGGGGGATAGAGGGCATCGCGGGAATAGAGGACATCATGGCAAGGTTAGAGGGCATCGCGGAGAGGATAGAGGACATCGCGGGGATAGAGGACATCATGGCGAGGATAGACGATATCACAGCGAGGACAGAGGACATCGCGGCGACGATAGAGGACATCGCGGCGAGGATAGAGGACATTATGGCGAGGATAGAGGAGATCACGGTGTGGATAGAGGTCATCACGAGGATAGAGGACATCACGAGGATAGAGGACATCGCGGTGAGGATAGAGGACATCGCGGCGAGGATAGAGGACATCACGGCGAGGATAGAGGACATTGCGGTGAGGATAGAGGACATCACGGCGAGGATAGAGGACATTATGGCGAGGATAGAGGACTTCACGGCGAGGATAGAGGACACCACGAGGATAGAGGGCCTCACGGCAAGGATAGAGTACGTCACGGGGATGGAGAGCATCACGGCGAGGATAGACGACATCACGGCGAGGATAGAGGGCATCACAGTGAGGACAGATGGCATCGCGGCGGGGATAGAGGACATCGCGGCGGGGATAGAGGACATCACGGCAAGGATAAAGGCCATCATGGCGAGGATAGAGGACATCACGGCGAGGATAGAGGACATCGCGGAGAGGATAGAGGACATCACGGCGAGGATAGAGGGCATCGTGGCGAGGATAGAGGAGATCACGGTGAGGATAGAGGACATCACGGCGATGATAGAGGGCATCACGGCGATGATAGAGGGCATCACAGTGAGGATAGAGGAGATCACGGTGAGGATAGAGGACATCACGAGGATAGAGGGCATCACGGTGAGGATAGAGGACATCACGACGAGGATAGAGGACATCGCGGCGAGGATAGAGGACATCACGGGGGATAGAGGGCATCGCGGTGAGGATAGAAGACACCACGAGGATACAGGGTCTCACGGCGAGGATAGAGTACGTCACGGGGATGGAGAGCATCACGGCGAGGATAGACGACATCACGTCGAGGATAGAGGGCATCACAGCGAGGATAGAGGGCATCGCGGCGGGGATAGAGGCCGTCACGGTGAGGATAGAATGCATCACGGCTATGATGCAAGACATTGCGGCGATGATAGAGGACGTCACGGCAAGGATAAAGGACATTGCGGCGATGATAGAGGACGTCACATCGATAATAGAGGACATTGCGGTGAGGATAGAGGACTTCACGGTGAGGATAGAGGACATTGAGGTGAGGATAGAGGACATCACGGTGAGGATAGAGGACATTACGGCGAGGATAGAGGACTTCACGGCGAGGATAGAGGACACCACGAGGATAGAGGGCCTCACGCCGAGGATAGAGTACGTCACGGGGATGGAGAGCATCACAGCGAGGATAGACGACATCACGGCGAGGATAGAGGGCATCACAGCGAGGATAGAGGGCATCGTGGCGGGGATAGAGGACATTGCGGCGGGGATAGAGGACATCACGGCGAGGATAAAGGCCATCACGGTGAGGATAGAGGACATCACGGCGAGGATAGAGGACATCGCGGCGAGGATAGAGGACATCACGGGGGATAGAGGGCATCGCGGTGAGGATAGAAGACACCACGAGGATAGAGGGTCTCACGGCGAGGATAGAGTACGTCACGGGGATGGAGAGCATCACGGCGAGGATAGACGACATCACGGCGAGGATAGAGGGCATCACAGCGAGGATAGAGGGCATCGCGGCGGGGATAGAGGCCATCACGGTGAGGATAGAATGCATCACGGCTATGATGCAAGACATTGCAGCGATGATAGAGGACGTCACGGCAAGGATAAAGGACATTGCGGCGATGATAGAGGACGTCACATCGATGATAGAGGACATTGCGGTGAGGATAGAGGACTTCACGGTGAGGATAGAGGACATTACGGCGAGGATAGAGGACATCACGGCGAGGATAGAGGACATCGTGGTGAGGATAGAGGACATCACGGTGAGGATAGAGGACATTGCGGTGAGGATAGAGGACATCACGGCGAGGATAGAGGATATTACGGCGAGGATAGAGGACTTCACGGCGAGGATAGAGGACACCACGAGGATAGAGGGCCTCACGCCGAGGATAGAGTACGTCACGGGGATGGAGAGCATCATGGCGAGGATAGACGACATCACGGCGAGGATAGAGGGCATCACAGCGAGGATAGAGGGCATCGTGGCGGGGATAGAGGACATTGCGGCGGGGATAGAGGACATCACGGCGAGGATAAAGGCCATCACGGTGAGGATAGAGGACATCACGGTGAGGATAGAGGACATCGCAGCGAGGATAGAGGACATCACAGCGAGGATAGACAGCATCGAGGCGAGGATAGAGGAGATCACGGTGAGGATAGAGGACATCACGAGGGTAGAGGACATCATGGGGGGATAGAGGGCATCGCGGTGAGGATAGAGGACATGGCGGTGAGGATAGAGGACGTCACGGCGAGGATAGAGGACATCGCGGTGAGGATAGAGGACATCCCGGCGAGAATAGAGGATATGGCGGTGAGGATAGAGGACGTCACGGCGAGGATAGAGGAAATCACAGGGAGGATAGAGGACATCATGGCGAGGATAGAGGACATCATGGCGAGGATAGAGGACATCGCGGTGAGGATAGCGGACATCACGAGGATAGAGGACATCGCGGCGAGGATAGAGGACATCACAGCGAGGATAGAGGACATCACGTGGATAGAGGACATCACGAGGATAGAGGATATTGCAGGGAGGATAGCGGACATCACAAGGATAGAGGACATCACGGCGAGGGTAGAGGACATCACGGCGAGGATAGAGGACTTCACGAGGATAGAGAACATTGCAGCGAGGATAGAGGACATCAAGAGGATAGAGGGAATCACCAGGATATAGGATGTCACGGCGAGGATAGAGGACATCACGGCAAGGATAGAGGGCATCACGGCGAGAATAGAGGAAATCACGAGGATAGAGGACATTGCAGCGAGGATAGAGGACATCACGAGAATAGAGGACATCGCGGGGGGGATAGAGGACATCACAGCGAGTATAGTGGACATCACGGCGAGGATAGAGGACATCGCGGGGGGATAGAGGGCATCGCGGGGATAGAGGACATTATGGCGAGGTTAGAGGGCATCGCGGAGAGGATAGAGGACATCGCGGGGATAGAGGACATCATGGCGAGGATAGAGGATATCACGGAGAGGATAGAGGACATCACGGGGGGGATAGAGGACATCGCGGCGAGAATAGAGGACATCACGAGGATAGAGGACATCGCGGCGAGGATAGAGGGCATCAAGACGATAGAGGACATCACAGCGAGGATAGAGGACATCGCGGGGGGAATAGAGGACATTACGGGAGGATAGTGGACATCACGACAAAGATAGAGGAAATCGCAGTGGAGATAGAGGGCATCGCGAGGAAAGAGGACATCAGGGTAAGGATACAGGACATCACAGCGAGGATAGAAGACATCACAGCGAGGATAGAGGACATCACGGCGAGGATATAGGACATTGAGGCGAGGATAGAGGACATCACGGCGAGGATAGAGGACATCGCGGCGAGGATAGAGGACATCGAAGCGAGGATAGAGGACATCGAAGTGAGGATAGAGGACATCGCGGCGAGGATAGAGGACATCAAGAGGAAAGAGGCCATCACGGCGAGGACAGAGGACATCACGAGGATAGAGGCCATCAGGGCGAGGATAGAGGACATCACGGCGATGATGGAAGACATTGCGGTGATGATAGAGGACTTCACGGCAAGGATAGAGGACATTGCGGCAATGATAGAGGACGTCACATTGAGGATAGAGGACAGTGCGGTGAGGATAGAGGACATCACGGCGAGGATAGAGGACGTCACAGTGAGGATGGAAGACATCACGGGGAGGATAGAGGAGATCACGGCGAGGATAGAGGACATCGGGGCGAGGATAGAGGACATCACGGCGTGGATAGAGGACATCAGGGCGAGGATACAGGACATCACGGCGAGGATAGAGGACATCACGGCGAGGATAGAGGACATCACGGCGAGGATAGAGGGCATCGCGGTGAGGATAGAGGACATCACTGGGAGGATAGAGGGCATAACGGCAAGGATAGAGGACATCACGGTGAGGATAGAGGACACCACGAGGATAGAGGGCCTCACGGCGAGGATAGAGGACATCATGGCGAGGATAGAGGGCGTCACGGCGATGATAGAGGGCCTCACGGCGAGGATAGAGGGCGTCACGGCGAGGATAGAGGGCCTCACGGCGAGGATAGAGGGCATCGCGGCGAGGATAGAGGACATCCCGGCGAGAATAGAGGATATCGCGGTGAGGATAGAGGACATCACGGCGAGGATAGAGGACATCTTGGGGGGGATAGAGGACATCGTGGCGAGGATAGAGGACATCACAGCGAGGATAGAGGACGTCACGGCGAGGATAGAGGGCATCACGGCGAAGATAGACGACATCACGAGGATAGAGGACATTGCAGCGAGGATAGAGGACATCACGAGGATAGAGGACATCGCGGGGGGGGGATAGAGGACATCACGGCGAGGATAGAGGACATCACGGCGAGGATAGAGGACATCACGTGGATAGAGGACTTCACGAGGATAGAGGACATTGTAGTGAGGATAGAGGACATCACGGCCAGGATAGAGGACATCACGAGGATAGAGGACATTGCAGGGAGGATAGAGGACATCACAAGGATAGAGGACATCACGGCGAGGATAGAGGGCATCACGGCGAGGATAGAGGACATCACGAGGATAGAGGACATTGCAGCAAGGATAGAGGACATCACGAGGATAGAGGACATCGCGGGGGGGATAGAGGACATCACGGCGAGGATAGTGGACATCACGGCGAGGATAGAGGACATCGCGGGGGATAGAGGGCATCGCGGGAATAGAGGACATCATGGCAAGGTTAGAGGGCATCGCGGAGAGGATAGAGGACATCGCGGGGATAGAGGACATCATGGCGAGGATAGACGATATCACAGCGAGGACAGAGGACATCGCGGCGAGGATAGAGGACATCGCGGCGAGGATAGAGGACATCACAGCGAGGATAAAGGGCATCACGGTGTGGATAGAGGTCATCACGAGGATAGAGGACATCACGAGGATAGAGGACATCGCGGTGAGGATAGAGGACGTCGCGGCGAGGATAGAGGACATCACGGCGAGGATAGAGGACATTGCGGTGAGGATAGAGGACATCACGGCGAGGATAGAGGACATTACGGCGAGGATAGAGGACTTCACGGCGAGGATAGAGGACACCACGAGGATAGAGGGCCTCACGGCAAGGATAGAGTACGTCACGGGGATGGAGAGCATCACGGCGAGGATAGACGACATCACGGCGAGGATAGAGGGCATCACAGTGAGGACAGATGGCATCGCGGCAGGGATAGAGGACATCGCGGCGGGGATAGAGGACATCACGGCGAGGATAAAGGCCATCACGGCGAGGATAGAGGACATCACGGCGAGGATAGAGGACATCACGGCGAGGAGAGAGGACATCACAGCGAGGATAGAGGGCATCACGGCAAGGATAGAGGACATCATGGCGATGATAGGGACATCACCGCGAGCATAGAGGACATCACGGCGAGAATAGAGGGCATGGCAGCGAGGTTAGAGGACATCACGGCGAGGATAGAAGACATCACAGCGAGGATAGAGGACATCACGGCGAGGATAGAGGACATCACGGCGAGGATAGAGGACATCACAGCGAGGATAGAGGTCATCACGGCAAGGATAGAGGACATCATGGCAATGATAGGGACATCACCGCGAGCATAGAGGACATCACGGCGAGAATCGAGGACTTGGCGGTGAGGATAGAGGACATCACGGCGGGGATAGAGGTCATGGCGGTGAGGATCGAGGACATCACGGCGAGGATAGACGACATCACGGTGAGGATAGAG
This sequence comes from Isurus oxyrinchus, assembly GCA_026770705.1. Taxonomy (NCBI): domain Eukaryota; kingdom Metazoa; phylum Chordata; class Chondrichthyes; order Lamniformes; family Lamnidae; genus Isurus; species Isurus oxyrinchus. Next base: position 14,498,076 of record JANJGN010000037.1, read on the forward strand.
GACATCACGGCGAGGATAGTGGACATCACAGCGAGGATAGAGGACATCGCGGGGGATAGAGGGCATCGCGGGAATAGAGGACATCATGGCAAGGTTAGAGGGCATCGCGGAGAGGATAGAGGACATCGCGGGGATAGAGGACATCATGGCGAGGATAGACGATATCACAGCGAGGACAGAGGACATCGCGGCGACGATAGAGGACATCGCGGCGAGGATAGAGGACATCACAGCGAGGATAAAGGGCATCACGGTGAGGATAGAGGAGATCACGGTGTGGATAGAGGTCATCACGAGGATAGAGGACATCACGAGGATAAAGGACATCGCGGTGAGGATAGAGGACATCGCGGCGAGGATAGAGGACATCACGGCGTGGATAGAGGACATTGCGGTGAGGATAGAGGACATCACGGCGAGGATAGAGGACATTATGGCGAGGATAGAGGACTTCACGGCGAGGATAGAGGACACCACAAGGATAGAGGGCCTCACGGCAAGGATAGAGTACGTCACGGGGATGGAGAGCATCACGGCGAGGATAGACAACATCACGGCGAGGATAGAGGGCATCACAATGAGGACAGATGGCATCGCGGCGGGGATAGAGGACATCGCGGCGGGGATAGAGGACATCACGGCGAGGATAAAGGCCATCACGGCGAGGATAGAGGACATCACGGCGAGGATAGAGGACATCGCGGAGAGGATAGAGGACATCACGGCGAGGATAGAGGGCATCGCGGCGAGGATAGAGATCACGGTGAGGATAGAGGACATCACGGCGATGATAGAGGGCATCACAGTGAGGATAGAGGAGATCACGGTGAGGATAGAGGACATCACGAGGATAGAGGGCATCACGGTGAGGATAGAGGACATCACGGCGAGGATAGAGGACATCGCGGCGAGGATAGAGGACATCACGGGGGATAGAGGGCATCGCGGTGAGGATAGAAGACACCACGAGGATAGAGGGTCTCACGGCGAGGATAGAGTACGTCACGGGGATGGAGAGCATCACGGCGAGGATAGACGACATCACGTCGAGGATAGAGGGCATCACAGCGAGGATAGAGGGCATCGCGGCGAGGATAGAGGCCGTCACGGTGAGGATAGAATGCATCACGGCTATGATGCAAGACATTGCGGCGATGATAGAGGACGTCACGGCAAGGATAAAGGACATTGCGGCGATGATAGAGGACGTCACATCGATAATAGAGGACATTGCGGTGAGGATAGAGGACTTCACGGTGAGGATAGAGGACATTGCGGTGAGGATAGACGACATCACGGGGGGATAGAGGGCATCACGGTGAGGATAGAGGACATCACGGCAAGGATAGACAGCATCGAGACGAGGATAGAGGAGATCACGGTGAGGATAGAGGACATCACGAGGATAGAGGACATCACGAGGATAGAGGACATCGCGGCGAGGATAGAGGACATCACGGGGGGATAGAGGGCATCACGGTGAGGATAGAGGACATCACGGCAAGGATAGATGATATCACGGGGGGATAGAGGACATCACGGTGACGATAGAGGACATCGCAACGAGGATAGAGGACATCACGAGAATAGAGGCCATCACGGCGAGGATAGAGTACGTCACGGGGATAGAGAGCATCACGGCGAGGATAGACGACATCACGGCGAGGATAGAGGGCATCACAGCGAGGATAGAGGGCATCGCGGCGGGGATAGAGGCCATCACGGTGAGGATAGAGTGCATCACGGCTATGATGCAAGACATTGCGGCGATGATAGAGGACGTCACGGCAAGGATAAAGGACATTGCGGCGATGATAGAGGACGTCACATCGATGATAGAGGACATTGCGATGAGGATAGAGGACTTCACGGTGAGGATAGAGGACATTACGGCGAGGATAGAGGACTTCACGGCGAGGATAGAGGACATTACGGTGAGGATAGAGGACTTCACGGCGAGGATAGAGGACACCACGAGGATAGAGGGCCTCACGCCGAGGATAGAGTACGTCACGGGGATGGAGAGCATCACGGCGAGGATAGACGACATCACGGCGAGGATAGAGGGCATCACAGCGAGGATAGAGGGCATCGTGGCGGGGATAGAGGACATTGCGGCGGGGATAGAGGACATCACGGCGAGGATAGAGGACATCACGGCGAGGATAAAGGCCATCACGGTGAGGATAGAGGACATCACGGCGAGGATAGAGGACATCGCAGCGAGGATAGAGGACATCACGGCGAGGATAGACAGCATCGAGGCGAGGATAGAGGAGATCACGGTGAGGATAGAGGACATCACGAGGATAGAGGACATCACGAGGATAGAGGACATCGCGGCGAGGATAGAGGACATCACGGGGGGATAGAGGGCATCACGGTGAGGATAGAGGACATCACGGCAAGGATAGATGATATCACGGGGGGATAGAGGACATCACGGTGACGATAGAGGACATCGCAACGAGGATAGAGGACATCACGAGAATAGAGGCCATCACGGCGAGGATAGAGTACGTCACGGGGATAGAGAGCATCACGGCGAGGATAGACGACATCACGGCGAGGATAGAGGGCATCACAGCGAGGATAGAGGGCATCGCGGCGGGGATAGAGGCCATCACGGTGAGGATAGAGTGCATCACGGCTATGATGCAAGACATTGCGGCGATGATAGAGGACGTCACGGCAAGGATAAAGGACATTGCGGCGATGATAGAGGACGTCACATCGATGATAGAGGACATTGCGGTGAGGATAGAGGACTTCACGGTGAGGATAGAGGACATTACGGCGAGGATAGAGGACTTCACGGCGAGGATAGAGGACATCGCGGTGAGGATAGAGGACATCACGGCGAGGATAGACGACATCGCCGTGAGGATAGAGGACATCTCGGCGAGGATAGAGGACATTACGGCGAGGATAGAGGACTTCACGGCGAGGATAGAGGACACCACGAGGATAGAGGGCCTCACGCCGAGGATAGAGTACGTCACGGGGATGGAGAGCATCACGGCGAGGATAGACGACATCACGGCGAGGATAGAGGGCATCACAGCGAGGATAGAGGGCATCGTGGCGGGGATAGAGGACATCGCGGCGGGGATAGAGGACATCACGGCGAGGATAAAGGCCATTACGGTGAGGATAGAGGACATTACGGCGAGGATAGAGGACATCGCAGCGAGGATAGATAACATCACAGCGAGGATAGAGGACATCACAGCGAGGATAGACAGCATCGAGGCGAGGATAGAGGAGATCACGGTGAGGATAGAGGACATCACGAGGATAGAGGACATCATGAGGATAGAGGACATCATGGCGAGGATAGAGGACATCACGGAGGGGAGAGAGGACGTCACGAGGATAGAGGGCATCACGGGTGGATAGAGGACATGGTGGTGAGGATAGAGGACGTCGCGGCGAGGATAAAGGCCATTACGGTGAGGATACAGGGCATCACAGCGAGGATAGAGGGCATCGTGGCGGGGATAGAGGACATCGCGGCGGGGATAGAGGACATCACGGCGAGGATAAAGGCCATTACGGTGAGGATAGAGGACATCACGGCGAGGATAGAGGACATCGCAGCGAGGATAGAGGACATCACAGCGAGGATAGAGGACATCACAGCGAGGATAGACAGCATCGAGGCGAGGATAGAGGAGATCACGGTGAGGATAGAGGACATCACGAGGATAGAGGACATCATGAGGATAGAGGACATCATGGCGAGGATAGACGACATCACGGCGAGGATAGAGGGCATCACAGCGAGGATAGAGGGCATCGCGGCGGGGATAGAGGCCATCACGGTGAGGATAGAGTGCATCACGGCTATGATGCAAGACATTGCGGCGATGATAGAGGACGTCACGGCAAGGATAAAGGACATTGCGGCGATGATAGAGGACGTCACATCGATGATAGAGGACATTGCGATGAGGATAGAGGACTTCACGGTGAGGATAGAGGACATTACGGCGAGGATAGAGGACTTCACGGCGAGGATAGAGGACATTACGGTGAGGATAGAGGACTTCACGGCGAGGATAGAGGACACCACGAGGATAGAGGGCCTCACGCCGAGGATAGAGTACGTCACGGGGATGGAGAGCATCACGGCGAGGATAGACGACATCACGGCGAGGATAGAGGGCATCACAGCGAGGATAGAGGGCATCGTGGCGGGGATAGAGGACATTGCGGCGGGGATAGAGGACATCACGGCGAGGATAAAGGCCATCACGGTGAGGATAGAGGACATCACGGCGAGGATAGAGGACATCGCAGCGAGGATAGAGGACATCACGGCGAGGATAGACAGCATCGAGGCGAGGATAGAGGAGATCACGGTGAGGATAGAGGACATCACGAGGATAGAGGACATCACGAGGATAGAGGACATCGCGGCGAGGATAGAGGACATCACGGGGGGATAGAGGGCATCACGGTGAGGATAGAGGACATCACGGCAAGGATAGATGATATCACGGGGGGATAGAGGACATCACGGTGACGATAGAGGACATCGCAACGAGGATAGAGGACATCACGAGAATAGAGGCCATCACGGCGAGGATAGAGTACGTCACGGGGATAGAGAGCATCACGGCGAGGATAGACGACATCACGGCGAGGATAGAGGGCATCACAGCGAGGATAGAGGGCATCGCGGCGGGGATAGAGGCCATCACGGTGAGGATAGAGTGCATCACGGCTATGATGCAAGACATTGCGGCGATGATAGAGGACGTCACGGCAAGGATAAAGGACATTGCGGCGATGATAGAGGACGTCACATCGATGATAGAGGACATTGCGGTGAGGATAGAGGACTTCACGGTGAGGATAGAGGACATCGCGGTGAGGATAGAGGACATCACGGCGAGGATAGACGACATCGCCGTGAGGATAGAGGACATCTCGGCGAGGATAGAGGACATTACGGCGAGGATAGAGGACTTCACGGCGAGGATAGAGGACACCACGAGGATAGAGGGCCTCACGCTGAGGATAGAGTACGTCACGGGGATGGAGAGCATCACGGCGAGGATAGACGACATCACGGCGAGGATAGAGGGCATCCCAGCGAGGATAGAGGGCATCGTGGCGGGGATAGAGGACATCGCGGCGGGGATAGAGGACATCACGACGAGGATAAAGGCCATTACGGTGAGGATAGAGGACATCACGGCGAGGATAGAGGACATCGCAGCGAGGATAGAGGACATCACAGCGAGGATAGAGGACATCACAGCGAGGATAGACAGCATCGAGGCGAGGATAGAGGAGATCACGGTGAGGATAGAGGACATCACGAGGATAGAGGACATCATGAGGATAGAGGACATCATGGCGAGGATAGAGGACATCACGGGGGGGAGAGAGGACGTCACGAGGATAGAGGGCATCACGGGGGGATAGAGGACATGGCGGTGAGGATAGAGGACGTCGCGGCGAGGATAGAGGACATCACGGCAAGGATAGAGGACATCACGGTGAAGATAGAGGACATCACGGGGGGATAGAGGACATCACGGGGGGGAGAGAGGACATCATGGCGAGGATAGAGGACATCACGGCCAGGATAGGGGACATCACGGCGAGGATAGAGGACATCACGGCGAGGATAGAGGACATCGCGACGAGGATAGAGGGCATCACGGGAGGATAGAGGGCATCACGGTGAGGATAGAGGACATGGCGGTGAGGATAGAGGACGTCACAGCGAGGATAGAGGACATCACGTGGATAGAGGACTTCACGAGGATAGAGGACATTGTAGTGAGGATAGAGGACATCACGGCCAGGATAGAGGACATCACGAGGATAGAGGACATTGCAGGGAGGATAGAGGACATCACAAGGATAGAGGACATCACGGCGAGGATAGAGGGCATCACGGCGAGGATAGAGGACATCACGAGGATAGAGGACATTGCAGCAAGGATAGAGGACATCACGAGGATAGAGGACATCGCGGGGGGGATAGAGGACATCACGGCGAGGATAGTGGACATCACGGCGAGGATAGAGGACATCGCGGGGGATAGAGGGCATCGCGGGAATAGAGGACATCATGGCAAGGTTAGAGGGCATCGCGGAGAGGATAGAGGACATCGCGGGGATAGAGGACATCATGGCGAGGATAGACGATATCACAGCGAGGACAGAGGACATCGCGGCGAGGATAGAGGACATCGCGGCGAGGATAGAGGACATCACAGCGAGGATAAAGGGCATCACGGTGTGGATAGAGGTCATCACGAGGATAGAGGACATCACGAGGATAGAGGACATCGCGGTGAGGATAGAGGACGTCGCGGCGAGAATAGAGGACATCACGGCGAGGATAGAGGACATTGCGGTGAGGATAGAGGACATCACGGCGAGGATAGAGGACATTACGGCGAGGATAGAGGACTTCACGGCGAGGATAGAGGACACCACGAGGATAGAGGGCCTCACGGCAAGGATAGAGTACGTCACGGGGATGGAGAGCATCACGGCGAGGATAGACGACATCACGGCGAGGATAGAGGGCATCACAGTGAGGACAGATGGCATCGCGGCAGGGATAGAGGACATCGCGGCGGGGATAGAGGACATCACGGCGAGGATAAAGGCCATCACGGCGAGGATAGAGGACATCACGGCGAGGATAGAGGACATCACGGCGAGGAGAGAGGACATCACAGCGAGGATAGAGGGCATCACGGCAAGGATAGAGGACATCATGGCGATGATAGGGACATCACCGCGAGCATAGAGGACATCACGGCGAGAATAGAGGGCATGGCAGCGAGGTTAGAGGACATCACGGCGAGGATAGAAGACATCACAGCGAGGATAGAGGACATCACGGCGAGGATAGAGGACATCACGGCGAGGATAGAGGACATCACAGCGAGGATAGAGGTCATCACGGCAAGGATAGAGGACATCATGGCGATGATAGGGACATCACCGCGAGCATAGAGGACATCACGGCGAGAATCGAGGACTTGGCGGTGAGGATAGAGGACATCACGGCGGGGATAGAGGTCATGGCGGTGAGGATCGAGGACATCACGGCGAGGATAGACGACATCACGGTGAGGATAGAGGACATCACGGCGAGGATAGTGGACATCACAGCGAGGATAGAGGACATCGCGGGGGATAGAGGGCATCGCGCGAATAGAGGACATCATGGCAAGGTTAGAGGGCATCGCGGAGAGGATAGAGGACATCGCGGGGATAGAGGACATCATGGCGAGGATAGACGATATCACAGCGAGGACAGAGGACATCGCGGCGACGATAGAGGACATCGCGGCGAGGATAGAGGACATCACAGCGAGGATAAAGGGCATCACGGTGAGGATAGAGGAGATCACGGTGTGGATAGAGGTCATCACGAGGATAGAGGACATCACGAGGATAAAGGACATCGCGGTGAGGATAGAGGACATCGCGGCGAGGATAGAGGACATCACGGCGTGGATAGAGGACATTGCGGTGAGGATAGAGGACATCACGGCGAGGATAGAGGACATTATGGCGAGGATAGAGGACTTCACGGCGAGGATAGAGGACACCACAAGGATAGAGGGCCTCACGGCAAGGATAGAGTACGTCACGGGGATGGAGAGAATCACGGCGAGGATAGACGACATCACGGCGAGGATAGAGGGCATCACAGTGAGGACAGATGGCATCGCGGCGGGATAGAGGACATCGCGGCGGGGATAGAGGACATCACGGCGAGGATAAAGGCCATCACGGCGAGGATAGAGGACATCACGGCGAGGATAGAGGACATCGCGGAGAGGATAGAGGACATCACGGCGAGGATAGAGGGCATCGCGGCGAGGATAGAGGAGATCACGGTGAGGATAGAGGACATCACGGCGATGATAGAGGGCATCACAGTGAGGATAGAGGAGATCACGGTGAGGATAGAGGACATCACGAGGATAGAGGGCATCACGGTGAGGATAGAGGACATCACGGCGAGGATAGAGGACATCGCGGCGAGGATAGAGGACATCACGGGGGATAGAGGGCATCGCGGTGAGGATAGAAGACACCACGAGGATAGAGGGTCTCACGGCGAGGATAGAGTACGTCACGGGGATGGAGAGCATCACGGCGAGGATAGACGACATCACGGCGAGGATAGAGGGCATCACAGCGAGGATAGAGGGCATCGCGGCGGGGATAGAGGCCATCACGGTGAGGATAGAATGCATCACGGCTATGATGCAAGACATTGCAGCGATGATAGAGGACGTCACGGCAAGGATAAAGGACATTGCGGTGATGATAGAGGACGTCACATCGATGATAGAGGACATTGCGGTGAGGATAGAGGACATCGCGGCGAGGATAGAGGACATCACGGCGAGGATAGAGGGCATCGCGGTGAGGATAGAGGAGATCACGGTGAGGATAGAGGACATCACGGCGATGATAGAGGGCATCACAGTGAGGATAGAGGAGATCACGGTGAGGATAGAGGACATCACGAGGATAGAGGGCATCACGGTGAGGATAGAGGACATCACGGCGAGGATAGAGGACATCGCGGCGAGGATAGAGGACATCATGGGGGATAGAGGGCATCGCGGTGAGGATAGAAGACACCACGAGAATAGAGGGTCTCACGGCGAGGATAGAGTACGTCACGGGGATGGAGAGCATCACGGCGAGGATAGACGACATCACGGCGAGGATAGAGGGCATCACAGCGAGGATAGAGGGCATCGCGGCGGGGATAGAGGACATCACGGTGAGGATAGAGGGCATCGCGGTGAGGATACAGGACATCACTGGGAGGATAGAGGGCATCACGGTGAGGATAGAGGACATCACGGCGAGGATAGAGGACATCGCGGCAAGGATAGAGGACATCACGGGGGATAGAGGGCATCGCGGTGAGGATAGAAGACACTACGAGGATAGAGGGTCTCACGGCGAGGATAGAGTACGTCACGGGGATGGAGAGCATCACGGCGAGGATAGACGACATCACGGCGAGGATAGAGGGCATCACAGCGAGGATAGAGGGCATCGCGGCGGGGATAAAGGACATCGCGGCGAGGATAGAGGACATCACGGCGAGGATAGAGGGCATCGCGGCGAGGATAGAGGAGATCACGGTGAGGATAGAGGACATCACGGCGATGATAGAGGGCATCACAGTGAGGATAGAGGAGCTCACGGTGAGGATAGAGGACATCACGAGGATAGAGGGCATCACGGTGAGGATAGAGGACATCACGGCGAGGATAGAGGACATCGCGGCGAGGATAGAGGACATCACGGGGGATAGAGGGCATCGCGGTGAGGATAGAAGACACCACGAGGATACAGGGTCTCACGGCGAGGATAGAGTACGTCACGGGGATGGAGAGCATCACGGCGAGGATAGACGACATCACGGCGAGGATAGAGGGCATCACAGCGAGGATAGAGGGCATCGCGGCGGGGACAGAGGCCATCACGGTGAGGATAGAATGCATCACGGCTATGATGCAAGACATTGCGGTGATGATAGAGGACATCACGGCAAGGATAAAGGACATTGCGGCGATGATAGAGGACATCACATCGATGATAGAGGACATTGCGGTGAGGATAGAGGACTTCACGGTGAGGATAGAGGACATTACAGCGAGGATAGAGGACTTCACGGCGAGGATAGAGGACATTGCGGTGAGGATAGAGGACATCACGGCGAGGATAGAGGACATCACGGCGAGGATAGAGGGCATCACAGTGAGGACAGATGGCATCGCGGCAGGGATAGAGGACATCGCGGCGGGGATAGAGGACATCACGGCGAGGATAAAGGCCATCACGGCGAGGATAGAGGACATCACGGCGAGGATAGAGGACATCACGGCGAGGAGAGAGGACATCACAGCGAGGATAGAGGGCATCACGGCAAGGATAGAGGACATCATGGCGATGATAGGGACATCACCGCGAGCATAGAGGACATCACGGCGAGAATAGAGGGCATGGCAGCGAGGTTAGAGGACATCACGGCGAGGATAGAAGACATCACAGCGAGGATAGAGGACATCACGGCGAGGATAGAGGACATCACGGCGAGGATAGAGGACATCACAGCGAGGATAGAGGTCATCACGGCAAGGATAGAGGACATCATGGCGATGATAGGGACATCACCGCGAGCATAGAGGACATCACGGCGAGAATCGAGGACTTGGCGGTGAGGATAGAGGACATCACGGCGGGGATAGAGGTCATGGCGGTGAGGATCGAGGACATCACGGCGAGGATAGACGACATCACGGTGAGGATAGAGGACATCACGGCGAGGATAGTGGACATCACAGCGAGGATAGAGGACATCGCGGGGGATAGAGGGCATCGCGCGAATAGAGGACATCATGGCAAGGTTAGAGGGCATCGCGGAGAGGATAGAGGACATCGCGGGGATAGAGGACATCATGGCGAGGATAGACGATATCACAGCGAGGACAGAGGACATCGCGGCGACGATAGAGGACATCGCGGCGAGGATAGAGGACATCACAGCGAGGATAAAGGGCATCACGGTGAGGATAGAGGAGATCACGGTGTGGATAGAGGTCATCACGAGGATAGAGGACATCACGAGGATAAAGGACATCGCGGTGAGGATAGAGGACATCGCGGCGAGGATAGAGGACATCACGGCGTGGATAGAGGACATTGCGGTGAGGATAGAGGACATCACGGCGAGGATAGAGGACATTATGGCGAGGATAGAGGACTTCACGGCGAGGATAGAGGACACCACAAGGATAGAGGGCCTCACGGCAAGGATAGAGTACGTCACGGGGATGGAGAGAATCACGGCGAGGATAGACGACATCACGGCGAGGATAGAGGGCATCACAGTGAGGACAGATGGCATCGCGGCGGGATAGAGGACATCGCGGCGGGGATAGAGGACATCACGGCGAGGATAAAGGCCATCACGGCGAGGATAGAGGACATCACGGCGAGGATAGAGGACATCGCGGAGAGGATAGAGGACATCACGGCGAGGATAGAGGGCATCGCGGCGAGGATAGAGGAGATCACGGTGAGGATAGAGGACATCACGGCGATGATAGAGGGCATCACAGTGAGGATAGAGGAGATCACGGTGAGGATAGAGGACATCACGAGGATAGAGGGCATCACGGTGAGGATAGAGGACATCACGGCGAGGATAGAGGACATCGCGGCGAGGATAGAGGACATCACGGGGGATAGAGGGCATCGCGGTGAGGATAGAAGACACCACGAGGATAGAGGGTCTCACGGCGAGGATAGAGTACGTCACGGGGATGGAGAGCATCACGGCGAGGATAGACGACATCACGGCGAGGATAGAGGGCATCACAGCGAGGATAGAGGGCATCGCGGCGGGGATAGAGGCCATCACGGTGAGGATAGAATGCATCACGGCTATGATGCAAGACATTGCAGCGATGATAGAGGACGTCACGGCAAGGATAAAGGACATTGCGGTGATGATAGAGGACGTCACATCGATGATAGAGGACATTGCGGTGAGGATAGAGGACATCGCGGCGAGGATAGAGGACATCACGGCGAGGATAGAGGGCATCGCGGTGAGGATAGAGGAGATCACGGTGAGGATAGAGGACATCACGGCGATGATAGAGGGCATCACAGTGAGGATAGAGGAGATCACGGTGAGGATAGAGGACATCACGAGGATAGAGGGCATCACGGTGAGGATAGAGGACATCACGGCGAGGATAGAGGACATCGCGGCGAGGATAGAGGACATCATGGGGGATAGAGGGCATCGCGGTGAGGATAGAAGACACCACGAGAATAGAGGGTCTCACGGCGAGGATAGAGTACGTCACGGGGATGGAGAGCATCACGGCGAGGATAGACGACATCACGGCGAGGATAGAGGGCATCACAGCGAGGATAGAGGGCATCGCGGCGGGGATAGAGGACATCACGGTGAGGATAGAGGGCATCGCGGTGAGGATACAGGACATCACTGGGAGGATAGAGGGCATCACGGTGAGGATAGAGGACATCACGGCGAGGATAGAGGACATCGCGGCAAGGATAGAGGACATCACGGGGGATAGAGGGCATCGCGGTGAGGATAGAAGACACTACGAGGATAGAGGGTCTCACGGCGAGGATAGAGTACGTCACGGGGATGGAGAGCATCACGGCGAGGATAGACGACATCACGGCGAGGATAGAGGGCATCACAGCGAGGATAGAGGGCATCGCGGCGGGGATAAAGGACATCGCGGCGAGGATAGAGGACATCACGGCGAGGATAGAGGGCATCGCGGCGAGGATAGAGGAGATCACGGTGAGGATAGAGGACATCACGGCGATGATAGAGGGCATCACAGTGAGGATAGAGGAGCTCACGGTGAGGATAGAGGACATCACGAGGATAGAGGGCATCACGGTGAGGATAGAGGACATCACGGCGAGGATAGAGGACATCGCGGCGAGGATAGAGGACATCACGGGGGATAGAGGGCATCGCGGTGAGGATAGAAGACACCACGAGGATACAGGGTCTCACGGCGAGGATAGAGTACGTCACGGGGATGGAGAGCATCACGGCGAGGATAGACGACATCACGGCGAGGATAGAGGGCATCACAGCGAGGATAGAGGGCATCGCGGCGGGGACAGAGGCCATCACGGTGAGGATAGAATGCATCACGGCTATGATGCAAGACATTGCGGTGATGATAGAGGACATCACGGCAAGGATAAAGGACATTGCGGCGATGATAGAGGACATCACATCGATGATAGAGGACATTGCGGTGAGGATAGAGGACTTCACGGTGAGGATAGAGGACATTACAGCGAGGATAGAGGACTTCACGGCGAGGATAGAGGACATTGCGGTGAGGATAGAGGACATCACGGCGAGGATAGAGGACATTACGGCGAGGATAGAGGACTTCACGGCGAGGATAGAGGACACCACGAGGATAGAGGGCCTCACGCCGAGGATAGAGTACGTCACGGGGATGGAGGGCATCACGGCGAGGATAGACGACATCACGGCGAGGATAGAGGGCATCACAGCGAGGATAGAGGGCATCGTGGCGGGGATAGAGGACATTGCGGCGGGGATAGAGGACATCACGGCGAGGATAAAGGCCATCACGGTGAGGATAGAGGACATCACGGCGAGGATAGAGGACATCGCGGCGAGGATAGAGGACATCACGGGGGATAGAGGGCATCGCGGTGAGGATAGAAGACACCACGAGGATAGAGGGTCTCACGGCGAGGATAGAGTACGTCACGGGGATGGAGAGCATCACGGCGAGGATAGACGACATCACGGCGAGGATAGAGGGCATCACAGCGAGGATAGAGGGCATCGCGGCGGGGATAGAGGCCATCACGGTGAGGATAGAATGCATCACGGCTATGATGCAAGACATTGCGGCGATGATAGAGGACGTCACGGCAAGGATAAAGGACATTGCGGCGATGATAGAGGACATCACATCGATGATAGAGGACATTGCGGTGAGGATAGAGGACTTCATGGTGAGGATAGAGGACATTACGGCAAGGATAGGGGACATCGTGGTGAGGATAGAGGACATCACGGTGAGGATAGAGGACATTGCGGTGAGGATAGAGGACATCACGGCGAGGATAGAGGACATTACGGCGAGGATAGAGGACTTCACGGCGAGGATAGAGGACACCACAAGGATAGAGGGCCTCACGCCGAGGATAGAGTACGTCACGGGGATGGAGAGCATCACGGCGAGGATAGACGACATCACGGCGAGGATAGAGGGCATCACAGCGAGGATAGAGGGCATCGTGGCGGGGATAGAGGACATTGCGGCGGGGATAGAGGACATCACGGCGAGGATAAAGGCCATCACGGTGAGGATAGAGGACATCACGGCGAGGATAGAGGACATCGCAGCGAGGATAGAGGACATCATGGCGAGGATAGACAGCATCGAGGCGAGGATAGAGGAGATCACGGTGAGGATAGAGGACATCACGAGGATAGAGGACATCACGAGGATAGAGGACATCGCGGCGAGGATAGAGGACATCACGGGGGGATAGAGGGCATCACGGTGAGGATAGAGGACATCACGGCAAGGATAGATGATATCACGGGGGGATAGAGGACATCACGGTGACGATAGAGGACATCGCAACGAGGATAGAGGACATCACGAGAATAGAGGCCATCACGGCGAGGATAGAGTACGTCACGGGGATAGAGAGCATCACGGCGAGGATAGACGACATCACGGCGAGGATAGAGGGCATCACAGCGAGGATAGAGGGCATCGCGGCGGGGATAGAGGCCATCACGGTGAGGATAGAGTGCATCACGGCTATGATGCAAGACATTGCGGCGATGATAGAGGACGTCACGGCAAGGATAAAGGACATTGCGGCGATGATAGAGGACGTCACATCGATGATAGAGGACATTGCGATGAGGATAGAGGACTTCACGGTGAGGATAGAGGACATTACGGCGAGGATAGAGGACTTCACGGCGAGGATAGAGGACATTACGGTGAGGATAGAGGACTTCACGGCGAGGATAGAGGACACCACGAGGATAGAGGGCCTCACGCCGAGGATAGAGTACGTCACGGGGATGGAGAGCATCACGGCGAGGATAGACGACATCACGGCGAGGATAGAGGGCATCACAGCGAGGATAGAGGGCATCGTGGCGGGGATAGAGGACATTGCGGCGGGGATAGAGGACATCACGGCGAGGATAAAGGCCATCACGGTGAGGATAGAGGACATCACGGCGAGGATAGAGGACATCGCAGCGAGGATAGAGGACATCACGGCGAGGATAGACAGCATCGAGGCGAGGATAGAGGAGATCACGGTGAGGATAGAGGACATCACGAGGATAGAGGACATCACGAGGATAGAGGACATCGCGGCGAGGATAGAGGACATCACGGGGGGATAGAGGGCATCACGGTGAGGATAGAGGACATCACGGCAAGGATAGATGATATCACGGGGGGATAGAGGACATCACGGTGACGATAGAGGACATCGCAACGAGGATAGAGGACATCACGAGAATAGAGGCCATCACGGCGAGGATAGAGTACGTCACGGGGATAGAGAGCATCACGGCGAGGATAGACGACATCACGGCGAGGATAGAGGGCATCACAGCGAGGATAGAGGGCATCGCGGCGGGGATAGAGGCCATCACGGTGAGGATAGAGTGCATCACGGCTATGATGCAAGACATTGCGGCGATGATAGAGGACGTCACGGCAAGGATAAAGGACATTGCGGCGATGATAGAGGACGTCACATCGATGATAGAGGACATTGCGGTGAGGATAGAGGACTTCACGGTGAGGATAGAGGACATTACGGCGAGGATAGAGGACTTCACGGCGAGGATAGAGGACATCGCGGTGAGGATAGAGGACATCACGGCGAGGATAGACGACATCGCCGTGAGGATAGAGGACATCTCGGCGAGGATAGAGGACATTACGGCGAGGATAGAGGACTTCACGGCGAGGATAGAGGACACCACGAGGATAGAGGGCCTCACGCCGAGGATAGAGTACGTCACGGGGATGGAGAGCATCACGGCGAGGATAGACGACATCACGGCGAGGATAGAGGGCATCACAGCGAGGATAGAGGGCATCGTGGCGGGGATAGAGGACATCGCGGCGGGGATAGAGGACATCACGGCGAGGATAAAGGCCATTACGGTGAAGATAGAGGACATCACGGCGAGGATAGAGGACATCGCAGCGAGGATAGAGGACATCACAGTGAGGATAGAGGACATCACAGCGAGGATAGACAGCATCGAGGCGAGGATAGAGGAGATCACGGTGAGGATAGAGGACGTCACGAGGATAGAGGGCATCACGGGGGGATAGAGGACATGGCGGTGAGGATAGAGGATGTCGCGGCGAGGATAAAGGCCATTACGGTGAGGATAGAGGGCATCACAGCGACGATAGAGGGCATCGTGGCGGGGATAGAGGACATCGCGGCGGGGATAGAGGACATCACGGCGAGGATAAAGGCCATTACGGTGAGGATAGAGGACATCACGGCGAGGATAGAGGACATCACGGCGAGGATAGAGGACATCGCGACGAGGATAGAGGGCATCACGGGGGGATAGAGGGCATCACGGTGAGGATAGAGGACATGGCGGTGAGGATAGAGGACGTCACAGCGAGGATAAAGGGCATCACGGTGAGGATAGAGGAGATCACGGTGTGGATAGAGGTCATCACGAGGATAGAGGACATCACGAGGATAAAGGACATCGCGGTGAGGATAGAGGACATCGCGGCGAGGATAGAGGACATCACGGCGAGGATAGAGGACATTGCGGTGAGGATAGAGGACATCACGGCGAGGATAGAGGACATTATGGCGAGGATAGAGGACTTCACGGCGAGGATAGAGGACACCACAAGGATAGAGGGCCTCACGGCAAGGATAGAGTACGTCACGGGGATGGAGAGCATCACGGCGAGGATAGACGACATCACGGCGAGGATAGAGGGCATCACAGTGAGGACAGATGGCATCGCGGCGGGGATAGAGGACATCGCGGCGGGGATAGAGGACATCACGGCGAGGATAAAGGCCATCATGGCGAGGATAGAGGACATCACGGCGAGGATAGAGGACATCGCGGAGAGGATAGAGGACATCACGGCGAGGATAGAGGGCATCGCGGCGAGGATAGAGGAGATCACGGTGAGGATAGAGGACATCACGGCGATGATAGAGGGCATCACAGTGAGGATAGAGGAGATCACGGTGAGGATAGAGGACATCACGAGGATAGAGGGCATCACGGTGAGGATAGAGGACATCACGGCGAGGATAGAGGACATCGCGGCGAGGATAGAGGACATCACGGGGGATAGAGGGCATCGCGGTGAGGATAGAAGACACCACGAGGATAGAGGGTCTCACGGCGAGGATAGAGTACGTCACGGGGATGGAGAGCATCACGGCGAGGATAGACGACATCACGTCGAGGATAGAGGGCATCACAGCGAGGATAGAGGGCATCGCGGCGGGGATAGAGGCCGTCACGGTGAGGATAGAATGCATCACGGCTATGATGCAAGACATTGCGGCGATGATAGAGGACGTCACGGCAAGGATAAAGGACATTGCGGCGATGATAGAGGACGTCACATCGATAATAGAGGACATTGCGGTGAGGATAGAGGACTTCACGGTGAGGATAGAGGACATTGCGGTGAGGATAGAGGACATCACGGTGAGGATAGAGGACATTACGGCGAGGATAGAGGACTTCACGGCGAGGATAGAGGACACCACGAGGATAGAGGGCCTCACGCCGAGGATAGAGTACGTCACGGGGATGGAGAGCATCACGGCGAGGATAGACGACATCACGGCGAGGATAGAGGGCATCACAGCGAGGATAGAGGGCATCGTGGCGGGGATAGAGGACATTGCGGCGGGGATAGAGGACATCACGGCGAGGATAAAGGCCATCACGGTGAGGATAGAGGACATCACGGCGAGGATAGAGGACATCGCGGCGAGGATAGAGGACATCACGGGGGATAGAGGGCATCGCGGTGAGGATAGAAGACACCACGAGGATAGAGGGTCTCACGGCGAGGATAGAGTACGTCACGGGGATGGAGAGCATCACGGCGAGGATAGACGACATCACGGCGAGGATAGAGGGCATCACAGCGAGGATAGAGGGCATCGCGGCGGGGATAGAGGCCATCACGGTGAGGATAGAATGCATCACGGCTATGATGCAAGACATTGCAGCGATGATAGAGGATGTCACGGCAAGGATAAAGGACATTGCGGCGATGATAGAGGACGTCACATCGATGATAGAGGACATTGCGGTGAGGATAGAGGACATTACGGCGAGGATAGAGGACATCACGGCGAGGATAGAGGACATCGTGGTGAGGATAGAGGACATCACGGTGAGGATAGAGGACATTGCGGTGAGGATAGAGGACATCACGGCGAGGATAGAGGACATTACGGCGAGGATAGAGGACTTCACGGCGAGGATAGAGGACACCACGAGGATAGAGGGCCTCACGCCGAGGATAGAGTACGTCACGGGGATGGAGAGCATCATGGCGAGGATAGACGACATCACGGCGAGGATAGAGGGCATCACAGCGAGGATAGAGGGCATCGTGGCGGGGATAGAGGACATTGCGGCGGGGATAGAGGACATCACGGCGAGGATAAAGGCCATCACGGTGAGGATAGAGGACATCACGGTGAGGATAGAGGACATCGCAGCGAGGATAGAGGACATCACAGCGAGGATAGACAGCATCGAGGCGAGGATAGAGGAGATCACGGTGAGGATAGAGGACATCACGAGGATAGGGGACATCATGGGGGGATAGAGGGCATCGCGGTGAGGATAGAGGACATGGCGGTGAGGATAGAGGACGTCACGGCGAGGATAGAGGACATCGCGGTGAGGATAGAGGACATCCCGGCGAGAATAGAGGATATGGCGGTGAGGATAGAGGACGTCACGGCGAGGATAGAGGAAATCACGGTGTGGATAGAGGTCATCACGAGGATAGAGGACATCACGAGGATAAAGGACATCGCGGTGAGGATAGAGGACATCGCGGCGAGGATAGAGGACATCACGGCGAGGATAGAGGACATTGCGGTGAGGATAGAGGACATCACGGCGAGGATAGAGGACATTATGGCGAGGATAGAGGACTTCACGGCGAGGATAGAGGACACCACAAGGATAGAGGGCCTCACGGCAAGGATAGAGTACGTCACGGGGATGGAGAGCATCACGGCGAGGATAGACGACATCACGGCGAGGATAGAGGGCATCACAGTGAGGACAGATGGCATCGCGGCGGGGATAGAGGACATCGCGGCGGGGATAGAGGACATCACGGCGAGGATAAAGGCCATCATGGCGAGGATAGAGGACATCACGGCGAGGATAGAGGACATCGCGGAGAGGATAGAGGACATCACGGCGAGGATAGAGGGCATCGCGGCGAGGATAGAGGAGATCACGGTGAGGATAGAGGACATCACGGCGATGATAGAGGGCATCACAGTGAGGATAGAGGAGATCACGGTGAGGATAGAGGACATCACGAGGATAGAGGGCATCACGGTGAGGATAGAGGACATCACGGCGAGGATAGAGGACATCGCGGCGAGGATAGAGGACATCACGGGGGATAGAGGGCATCGCGGTGAGGATAGAAGACACCACGAGGATAGAGGGTCTCACGGCGAGGATAGAGTACGTCACGGGGATGGAGAGCATCACGGCGAGGATAGACGACATCACGTCGAGGATAGAGGGCATCACAGCGAGGATAGAGGGCATCGCGGCGGGGATAGAGGCCGTCACGGTGAGGATAGAATGCATCACGGCTATGATGCAAGACATTGCGGCGATGATAGAGGACGTCACGGCAAGGATAAAGGACATTGCGGCGATGATAGAGGACGTCACATCGATAATAGAGGACATTGCGGTGAGGATAGAGGACTTCACGGTGAGGATAGAGGACATTGCGGTGAGGATAGAGGACATCACGGTGAGGATAGAGGACATTACGGCGAGGATAGAGGACTTCACGGCGAGGATAGAGGACACCACGAGGATAGAGGGCCTCACGCCGAGGATAGAGTACGTCACGGGGATGGAGAGCATCACGGCGAGGATAGACGACATCACGGCGAGGATAGAGGGCATCACAGCGAGGATAGAGGGCATCGTGGCGGGGATAGAGGACATTGCGGCGGGGATAGAGGACATCACGGCGAGGATAAAGGCCATCACGGTGAGGATAGAGGACATCACGGCGAGGATAGAGGACATCGCGGCGAGGATAGAGGACATCACGGGGGATAGAGGGCATCGCGGTGAGGATAGAAGACACCACGAGGATAGAGGGTCTCACGGCGAGGATAGAGTACGTCACGGGGATGGAGAGCATCACGGCGAGGATAGACGACATCACGGCGAGGATAGAGGGCATCACAGCGAGGATAGAGGGCATCGCGGCGGGGATAGAGGCCATCACGGTGAGGATAGAATGCATCACGGCTATGATGCAAGACATTGCAGCGATGATAGAGGATGTCACGGCAAGGATAAAGGACATTGCGGCGATGATAGAGGACGTCACATCGATGATAGAGGACATTGCGGTGAGGATAGAGGACATTACGGCGAGGATAGAGGACATCACGGCGAGGATAGAGGACATCGTGGTGAGGATAGAGGACATCACGGTGAGGATAGAGGACATTGCGGTGAGGATAGAGGACATCACGGCGAGGATAGAGGACATTACGGCGAGGATAGAGGACTTCACGGCGAGGATAGAGGACACCACGAGGATAGAGGGCCTCACGCCGAGGATAGAGTACGTCACGGGGATGGAGAGCATCATGGCGAGGATAGACGACATCACGGCGAGGATAGAGGGCATCACAGCGAGGATAGAGGGCATCGTGGCGGGGATAGAGGACATTGCGGCGGGGATAGAGGACATCACGGCGAGGATAAAGGCCATCACGGTGAGGATAGAGGACATCACGGTGAGGATAGAGGACATCGCAGCGAGGATAGAGGACATCACAGCGAGGATAGACAGCATCGAGGCGAGGATAGAGGAGATCACGGTGAGGATAGAGGACATCACGAGGATAGGGGACATCATGGGGGGATAGAGGGCATCGCGGTGAGGATAGAGGACATGGCGGTGAGGATAGAGGACGTCACGGCGAGGATAGAGGACATCGCGGTGAGGATAGAGGACATCCCGGCGAGAATAGAGGATATGGCGGTGAGGATAGAGGACGTCACGGCGAGGATAGAGGAAATCACGGTGTGGATAGAGGTCATCACGAGGATAGAGGACATCACGAGGATAAAGGACATCGCGGTGAGGATAGAGGACATCGCGGCGAGGATAGAGGACATCACGGCGAGGATAGAGGACATTGCGGTGAGGATAGAGGACATCACGGCGAGGATAGAGGACATTATGGCGAGGATAGAGGACTTCACGGCGAGGATAGAGGACACCACAAGGATAGAGGGCCTCACGGCAAGGATAGAGTACGTCACGGGGATGGAGAGCATCACGGCGAGGATAGACGACATCACGGCGAGGATAGAGGGCATCACAGTGAGGACAGATGGCATCGCGGCGGGGATAGAGTACATCGCCGCGGGGATAGAGGACATCACGGCGAGGATAAAGGCCATCATGGCGAGGATAGAGGACATCACGGCGAGGATAGAGGACATCGCGGAGAGGATAGAGGACATCACGGCGAGGATAGAGGGCATCGCGGCGAGGATAGAGGAGATCACGGTGAGGATAGAGGACATCACGGCGATGATAGAGGGCATCACAGTGAGGATAGAGGAGATCGGTGAGGATAGAGGACATCACGAGGATAGAGGGCATCACGGTGAGGATAGAGGACATCACGGCGAGGATAGAGGACATCGCGGCGAGGATAGAGAACATCACGGGGGATAGAGGGCATCGCGGTGAGGATAGAAGACACCACGAGGATAGAGGGTCTCACGGCGAGGATAGAGTACGTCACAGGGATGGAGAGCATCACGGCGAGGATAGACGACATCACGGCGAGGATAGAGGGCATCACAGCGAGGATAGAGGGCATCGCGGCGGGGATAGAGGCCATCACGGTGAGGATAGAATGCATCACGGCTATGATGCAAGACATTGCAGCGATGATAGAGGACGTCACGGCAAGGATAAAGGACATTGCGGCGATGATAGAGGACGTCACATCGATGATAGAGGACATTGCGGTGAGGATAGAGGACATTACGGCGAGGATAGAGGACATCACGGCGAGGATAGAGGACATCGTGGTGAGGATAGAGGACATCACGGTGAGGATAGAGGACATTGCGGTGAGGATAGAGGACATCACGGCGAGGATAGAGGATATTACGGCGAGGATAGAGGACTTCACGGCGAGGATAGAGGACACCACGAGGATAGAGGGCCTCACGCCGAGGATAGAGTACGTCACGGGGATGGAGAGCATCATGGCGAGGATAGACGACATCACGGCGAGGATAGAGGGCATCACAGCGAGGATAGAGGGCATCGTGGCGGGGATAGAGGACATTGCGGCGGGGATAGAGGACATCACGGCGAGGATAAAGGCCATCACGGTGAGGATAGAGGACATCACGGTGAGGATAGAGGACATCGCAGCGAGGATAGAGGACATCACAGCGAGGATAGACAGCATCGAGGCGAGGATAGAGGAGATCACGGTGAGGATAGAGGACATCACGAGGATAGAGGACATCATGGGGGGATAGAGGGCATCGCGGTGAGGATAGAGGACATGGCGGTGAGGATAGAGGACGTCACGGCGAGGATAGAGGACATCGCGGTGAGGATAGAGGACATCCCGGCGAGAATAGAGGATATGGCGGTGAGGATAGAGGACGTCACGGCGAGGATAGAGGAAATCACAGGGAGGATAGAGGACATCATGGCGAGGATAGAGGACATCATGGCGAGGATAGAGGACATCGCGGTGAGGATAGCGGACATCACGAGGATAGAGGACATCGCGGCGAGGATAGAGGACATCACAGCGAGGATAGAGGACATCACGTGGATAGAGGACATCACGAGGATAGAGGACATTGCAGGGAGGATAGCGGACATCACAAGGATAGAGGACATCACGGCGAGGGTAGAGGACATCACGGCGAGGATAGAGGACTTCACGAGGATAGAGAACATTGCAGCGAGGATAGAGGACATCAAGAGGATAGAGGGAATCACCAGGATATAGGATGTCACGGCGAGGATAGAGGACATCACGGCAAGGATAGAGGGCATCACGGCGAGAATAGAGGAAATCACGAGGATAGAGGACATTGCAGCGAGGATAGAGGACATCACGAGAATAGAGGACATCGCGGGGGGGATAGAGGACATCACAGCGAGTATAGTGGACATCACGGCGAGGATAGAGGACATCGCGGGGGGATAGAGGGCATCGGGGGATAGAGGACATTATGGCGAGGTTAGAGGGCATCGCGGAGAGGATAGAGGACATCGCGGGGATAGAGGACATCATGGCGAGGATAGAGGATATCACGGAGAGGATAGAGGACATCACGGGGGGGATAGAGGACATCGCGGCGAGAATAGAGGACATCACGAGGATAGAGGACATCGCGGCGAGGATAGAGGGCATCAAGACGATAGAGGACATCACAGCGAGGATAGAGGACATCGCGGGGGGAATAGAGGACATCACGGCGAGGATAGTGGACATCACGACAAAGATAGAGGAAATCGCAGTGGAGATAGAGGGCATCGCGAGGAAAGAGGACATCAGGGTAAGGATACAGGACATCACAGCGAGGATAGAAGACATCACAGCGAGGATAGAGGACATCACGGCGAGGATATAGGACATTGAGGCGAGGATAGAGGACATCACGGCGAGGATAGAGGACATCGCAGCGAGGATAGAGGACATCACAGCGAGGATAGAGGGCATCGTGGCGGGGATAGAGGACATTGCGGCGGGGATAGAGGACATCACGGCGAGGATAAAGGCCATCACGGTGAGGATAGAGGACATCACGGCGAGGATAGAGGACATCGCAGCGAGGATAGAGGACATCATGGCGAGGATAGACAGCATCGAGGCGAGGATAGAGGAGATCACGGTGAGGATAGAGGACATCACGAGGATAGAGGACATCACGAGGATAGAGGACATCGCGGCGAGGATAGAGGACATCACGGGGGGATAGAGGGCATCACGGTGAGGATAGAGGACATCACGGCAAGGATAGATGATATCACGGGGGGATAGAGGACATCACGGTGACGATAGATGACATCGCAACGAGGATAGAGGACATCACGAGAATAGAAGCCATCACGGCGAGGATAGAGTACGTCACGGGGATAGAGAGCATCACGGCGAGGATAGACGACATCACGGCGAGGATAGAGGGCATCACAGCGAGGATAGAGGGCATCGCGGCGGGGATAGAGGCCATCACGGTGAGGATAGAGTGCATCACGGCTATGATGCAAGACATTGCGGCGATGATAGAGGACGTCACGGCAAGGATAAAGGACATTGCGGCGATGATAGAGGACGTCACATCGATGATAGAGGACATTGCGGTGAGGATAGAGGACTTCACGGTGAGGATAGAGGACATTACGGCGAGGATAGAGGACTTCACGGCGAGGATAGAGGACATCGCGGTGAGGATAGAGGACATCACGGCGAGGATAGACGACATCGCCGTGAGGATAGAGGACATCTCGGCGAGGATAGAGGACATTACGGCGAGGATAGAGGGCTTCACGGCGAGGATAGAGGACACCACGAGGATAGAGGGCCTCACGCCGAGGATAGAGTACGTCACGGGGATGGAGAGCATCACGGCGAGGATAGACGACATCACGGCGAGGATAGAGGGCATCACAGCGAGGATAGAGGGCATCGTGGCGGGGATAGAGGACATCGCGGCGGGGATAGAGGACATCACGGCGAGGATAAAGGCCATTACGGTGAGGATAGAGGACATCACGGCGAGGATAGAGGACATCGCAGCGAGGATAGAGGACATCACAGCGAGGATAGAGGACATCACAGCGAGGATAGACAGCATCGAGGCGAGGATAGAGGAGATCACGGTGAGGATAGAGGACATCACGAGGATAGAGGACATCATGAGGATAGAGGACATCATGGCGAGGATAGAGGACATCACGGGGGGGAGAGAGGACGTCACGAGGATAGAGGGCATCACGGGGGGATAGAGGACATGGCGGTGAGGATAGAGGACGTCGCGGCGAGGATAGAGGACATCACGGCAAGGATAGAGGACATCACGGTGAAGATAGAGGACATCACGGGGGGATAGAGGACATCACGGGGGGGAGAGAGGACATCATGGCGAGGATAGAGGACATCACGGCCAGGATAGGGGACATCACGGCGAGGATAGAGGACATCACGGCGAGGATAGAGGACATCGCGACGAGGATAGAGGGCATCACGGGGGGATAGAGGGCATCACGGTGAGGATAGAGGACATGGCGGTGAGGATAGAGGACGTCACAGCGAGGATAAAGGGCATCACGGTGAGGATAGAGGAGATCACGGTGTGGATAGAGGTCATCACGAGGATAGAGGACATCACGAGGATAAAGGACATCGCGGTGAGGATAGAGGACATCGCGGCGAGGATAGAGGACATCACGGCGAGGATAGAGGACATTGCGGTGAGGATAGAGGACATCACGGCGAGGATAGAGGACATTATGGCGAGGATAGAGGACTTCACGGCGAGGATAGAGGACACCACAAGGATAGAGGGCCTCACGGCAAGGATAGAGTACGTCACGGGGATGGAGAGCATCACGGCGAGGATAGACGACATCACGGCGAGGATAGAGGGCATCACAGTGAGGACAGATGGCATCGCGGCGGGGATAGAGGACATCGCGGCGGGGATAGAGGACATCGCGGCGAGGATAAAGGCCATCATGGCGAGGATAGAGGACATCACGGCGAGGATAGAGGACATCGCGGAGAGGATAGAGGACATCACGGCGAGGATAGAGGGCATCGCGGCGAGGATAGAGGAGATCACGGTGAGGATAGAGGACATCACGGCGATGATAGAGGGCATCACAGTGAGGATAGAGGAGATCACGGTGAGGATAGAGGACATCACGAGGATAGAGGGCATCACGGTGAGGATAGAGGACATCACGGCGAGGATAGAGGACATCGCGGCGAGGATAGAGGACATCACGGGGGATAGAGGGCATCGCGGTGAGGATAGAAGACACCACGAGGATAGAGGGTCTCACGGCGAGGATAGAGTACGTCACGGGGATGGAGAGCATCACGGCGAGGATAGACGACATCACGTCGAGGATAGAGGGCATCACAGCGAGGATAGAGGGCATCGCGGCGAGGATAGAGGCCGTCACGGTGAGGATAGAATGCATCACGGCTATGATGCAAGACATTGCGGCGATGATAGAGGACGTCACGGCAAGGATAAAGGACATTGCGGCGATGATAGAGGACGTCACATCGATAATAGAGGACATTGCGGTGAGGATAGAGGACTTCACGGTGAGGATAGAGGACATTGCGGTGAGGATAGACGACATCACGGGGGGATAGAGGGCATCACGGTGAGGATAGAGGACATCACGGCAAGGATAGACAGCATCGAGACGAGGATAGAGGAGATCACGGTGAGGATAGAGGACATCACGAGGATAGAGGACATCACGAGGATAGAGGACATCGCGGCGAGGATAGAGGACATCACGGGGGGATAGAGGGCATCACGGTGAGGATAGAGGACATCACGGCAAGGATAGATGATATCACGGGGGGATAGAGGACATCACGGTGACGATAGAGGACATCGCAACGAGGATAGAGGACATCACGAGAATAGAGGCCATCACGGCGAGGATAGAGTACGTCACGGGGATAGAGAGCATCACGGCGAGGATAGACGACATCACGGCGAGGATAGAGGGCATCACAGCGAGGATAGAGGGCATCGCGGCGGGGATAGAGGCCATCACGGTGAGGATAGAGTGCATCACGGCTATGATGCAAGACATTGCGGCGATGATAGAGGACGTCACGGCAAGGATAAAGGACATTGCGGCGATGATAGAGGACGTCACATCGATGATAGAGGACATTGCGATGAGGATAGAGGACTTCACGGTGAGGATAGAGGACATTACGGCGAGGATAGAGGACTTCACGGCGAGGATAGAGGACATTACGGTGAGGATAGAGGACTTCACGGCGAGGATAGAGGACACCACGAGGATAGAGGGCATCACGGTGAGGATAGAGGACATGGCGGTGAGGATAGAGGACGTCACAGCGAGGATAGAGGACATCACGTGGATAGAGGACTTCACGAGGATAGAGGACATCACGAGGATAAAGGACATCGCGGTGAGGATAGAGGACATCGCGGCGAGGATAGAGGACATCACGGCGAGGATAGAGGACATTGCGGTGAGGATAGAGGACATCACGGCGAGGATAGAGGACATTATGGCGAGGATAGAGGACTTCACGGCGAGGATAGAGGACACCACAAGGATAGAGGGCCTCACGGCAAGGATAGAGTACGTCACGGGGATGGAGAGCATCACGGCGAGGATAGACGACATCACGGCGAGGATAGAGGGCATCACAGTGAGGACAGATGGCATCGCGGCGGGGATAGAGGACATCGCGGCGGGGATAGAGGACATCACGGCGAGGATAAAGGCCATCATGGCGAGGATAGAGGACATCACGGCGAGGATAGAGGACATCGCGGAGAGGATAGAGGACATCACGGCGAGGATAGAGGGCATCGCGGCGAGGATAGAGGAGATCACGGTGAGGATAGAGGACATCACGGCGATGATAGAGGGCATCACAGTGAGGATAGAGGAGATCACGGTGAGGATAGAGGACATCACGAGGATAGAGGGCATCACGGTGAGGATAGAGGACATCACGGCGAGGATAGAGGACATCGCGGCGAGGATAGAGGACATCACGGGGGATAGAGGGCATCGCGGTGAGGATAGAAGACACCACGAGGATAGAGGGTCTCACGGCGAGGATAGAGTACGTCACGGGGATGGAGAGCATCACGGCGAGGATAGACGACATCACGTCGAGGATAGAGGGCATCACAGCGAGGATAGAGGGCATCGCGGCGGGGATAGAGGCCGTCACGGTGAGGATAGAATGCATCACGGCTATGATGCAAGACATTGCGGCGATGATAGAGGACGTCACGGCAAGGATAAAGGACATTGCGGCGATGATAGAGGACGTCACATCGATAATAGAGGACATTGCGGTGAGGATAGAGGACTTCACGGTGAGGATAGAGGACATTGCGGTGAGGATAGAGGACATCACGGTGAGGATAGAGGACATTACGGCGAGGATAGAGGACTTCACGGCGAGGATAGAGGACACCACGAGGATAGAGGGCCTCACGCCGAGGATAGAGTACGTCACGGGGATGGAGAGCATCACGGCGAGGATAGACGACATCACGGCGAGGATAGAGGGCATCACAGCGAGGATAGAGGGCATCGTGGCGGGGATAGAGGACATTGCGGCGGGGATAGAGGACATCACGGCGAGGATAAAGGCCATCACGGTGAGGATAGAGGACATCACGGCGAGGATAGAGGACATCGCGGCGAGGATAGAGGACATCACGGGGGATAGAGGGCATCGCGGTGAGGATAGAAGACACCACGAGGATAGAGGGTCTCACGGCGAGGATAGAGTACGTCACGGGGATGGAGAGCATCACGGCGAGGATAGACGACATCACGGCGAGGATAGAGGGCATCACAGCGAGGATAGAGGGCATCGCGGCGGGGATAGAGGCCATCACGGTGAGGATAGAATGCATCACGGCTATGATGCAAGACATTGCAGCGATGATAGAGGATGTCACGGCAAGGATAAAGGACATTGCGGCGATGATAGAGGACGTCACATCGATGATAGAGGACATTGCGGTGAGGATAGAGGACATTACGGCGAGGATAGAGGACATCACGGCGAGGATAGAGGACATCGTGGTGAGGATAGAGGACATCACGGTGAGGATAGAGGACATTGCGGTGAGGATAGAGGACATCACGGCGAGGATAGAGGACATTACGGCGAGGATAGAGGACTTCACGGCGAGGATAGAGGACACCACGAGGATAGAGGGCCTCACGCCGAGGATAGAGTACGTCACGGGGATGGAGAGCATCATGGCGAGGATAGACGACATCACGGCGAGGATAGAGGGCATCACAGCGAGGATAGAGGGCATCGTGGCGGGGATAGAGGACATTGCGGCGGGGATAGAGGACATCACGGCGAGGATAAAGGCCATCACGGTGAGGATAGAGGACATCACGGTGAGGATAGAGGACATCGCAGCGAGGATAGAGGACATCACAGCGAGGATAGACAGCATCGAGGCGAGGATAGAGGAGATCACGGTGAGGATAGAGGACATCACGAGGATAGGGGACATCATGGGGGGATAGAGGGCATCGCGGTGAGGATAGAGGACATGGCGGTGAGGATAGAGGACGTCACGGCGAGGATAGAGGACATCGCGGTGAGGATAGAGGACATCCCGGCGAGAATAGAGGATATGGCGGTGAGGATAGAGGACGTCACGGCGAGGATAGAGGAAATCACGGTGTGGATAGAGGTCATCACGAGGATAGAGGACATCACGAGGATAAAGGACATCGCGGTGAGGATAGAGGACATCGCGGCGAGGATAGAGGACATCACGGCGAGGATAGAGGACATTGCGGTGAGGATAGAGGACATCACGGCGAGGATAGAGGACATTATGGCGAGGATAGAGGACTTCACGGCGAGGATAGAGGACACCACAAGGATAGAGGGCCTCACGGCAAGGATAGAGTACGTCACGGGGATGGAGAGCATCACGGCGAGGATAGACGACATCACGGCGAGGATAGAGGGCATCACAGTGAGGACAGATGGCATCGCGGCGGGGATAGAGTACATCGCCGCGGGGATAGAGGACATCACGGCGAGGATAAAGGCCATCATGGCGAGGATAGAGGACATCACGGCGAGGATAGAGGACATCGCGGAGAGGATAGAGGACATCACGGCGAGGATAGAGGGCATCGCGGCGAGGATAGAGGAGATCACGGTGAGGATAGAGGACATCACGGCGATGATAGAGGGCATCACAGTGAGGATAGAGGAGATCGGTGAGGATAGAGGACATCACGAGGATAGAGGGCATCACGGTGAGGATAGAGGACATCACGGCGAGGATAGAGGACATCGCGGCGAGGATAGAGAACATCACGGGGGATAGAGGGCATCGCGGTGAGGATAGAAGACACCACGAGGATAGAGGGTCTCACGGCGAGGATAGAGTACGTCACAGGGATGGAGAGCATCACGGCGAGGATAGACGACATCACGGCGAGGATAGAGGGCATCACAGCGAGGATAGAGGGCATCGCGGCGGGGATAGAGGCCATCACGGTGAGGATAGAATGCATCACGGCTATGATGCAAGACATTGCAGCGATGATAGAGGACGTCACGGCAAGGATAAAGGACATTGCGGCGATGATAGAGGACGTCACATCGATGATAGAGGACATTGCGGTGAGGATAGAGGACATTACGGCGAGGATAGAGGACATCACGGCGAGGATAGAGGACATCGTGGTGAGGATAGAGGACATCACGGTGAGGATAGAGGACATTGCGGTGAGGATAGAGGACATCACGGCGAGGATAGAGGATATTACGGCGAGGATAGAGGACTTCACGGCGAGGATAGAGGACACCACGAGGATAGAGGGCCTCACGCCGAGGATAGAGTACGTCACGGGGATGGAGAGCATCATGGCGAGGATAGACGACATCACGGCGAGGATAGAGGGCATCACAGCGAGGATAGAGGGCATCGTGGCGGGGATAGAGGACATTGCGGCGGGGATAGAGGACATCACGGCGAGGATAAAGGCCATCACGGTGAGGATAGAGGACATCACGGTGAGGATAGAGGACATCGCAGCGAGGATAGAGGACATCACAGCGAGGATAGACAGCATCGAGGCGAGGATAGAGGAGATCACGGTGAGGATAGAGGACATCACGAGGATAGAGGACATCATGGGGGGATAGAGGGCATCGCGGTGAGGATAGAGGACATGGCGGTGAGGATAGAGGACGTCACGGCGAGGATAGAGGACATCGCGGTGAGGATAGAGGACATCCCGGCGAGAATAGAGGATATGGCGGTGAGGATAGAGGACGTCACGGCGAGGATAGAGGAAATCACAGGGAGGATAGAGGACATCATGGCGAGGATAGAGGACATCATGGCGAGGATAGAGGACATCGCGGTGAGGATAGCGGACATCACGAGGATAGAGGACATCGCGGCGAGGATAGAGGACATCACAGCGAGGATAGAGGACATCACGTGGATAGAGGACATCACGAGGATAGAGGACATTGCAGGGAGGATAGCGGACATCACAAGGATAGAGGACATCACGGCGAGGGTAGAGGACATCACGGCGAGGATAGAGGACTTCACGAGGATAGAGAACATTGCAGCGAGGATAGAGGACATCAAGAGGATAGAGGGAATCACCAGGATATAGGATGTCACGGCGAGGATAGAGGACATCACGGCAAGGATAGAGGGCATCACGGCGAGAATAGAGGAAATCACGAGGATAGAGGACATTGCAGCGAGGATAGAGGACATCACGAGAATAGAGGACATCGCGGGGGGGATAGAGGACATCACAGCGAGTATAGTGGACATCACGGCGAGGATAGAGGACATCGCGGGGGGATAGAGGGCATCGGGGGATAGAGGACATTATGGCGAGGTTAGAGGGCATCGCGGAGAGGATAGAGGACATCGCGGGGATAGAGGACATCATGGCGAGGATAGAGGATATCACGGAGAGGATAGAGGACATCACGGGGGGGATAGAGGACATCGCGGCGAGAATAGAGGACATCACGAGGATAGAGGACATCGCGGCGAGGATAGAGGGCATCAAGACGATAGAGGACATCACAGCGAGGATAGAGGACATCGCGGGGGGAATAGAGGACATCACGGCGAGGATAGTGGACATCACGACAAAGATAGAGGAAATCGCAGTGGAGATAGAGGGCATCGCGAGGAAAGAGGACATCAGGGTAAGGATACAGGACATCACAGCGAGGATAGAAGACATCACAGCGAGGATAGAGGACATCACGGCGAGGATATAGGACATTGAGGCGAGGATAGAGGACATCACGGCGAGGATAGAGGACATCGCAGCGAGGATAGAGGACATCACAGCGAGGATAGAGGGCATCGTGGCGGGGATAGAGGACATTGCGGCGGGGATAGAGGACATCACGGCGAGGATAAAGGCCATCACGGTGAGGATAGAGGACATCACGGCGAGGATAGAGGACATCGCAGCGAGGATAGAGGACATCATGGCGAGGATAGACAGCATCGAGGCGAGGATAGAGGAGATCACGGTGAGGATAGAGGACATCACGAGGATAGAGGACATCACGAGGATAGAGGACATCGCGGCGAGGATAGAGGACATCACGGGGGGATAGAGGGCATCACGGTGAGGATAGAGGACATCACGGCAAGGATAGATGATATCACGGGGGGATAGAGGACATCACGGTGACGATAGATGACATCGCAACGAGGATAGAGGACATCACGAGAATAGAAGCCATCACGGCGAGGATAGAGTACGTCACGGGGATAGAGAGCATCACGGCGAGGATAGACGACATCACGGCGAGGATAGAGGGCATCACAGCGAGGATAGAGGGCATCGCGGCGGGGATAGAGGCCATCACGGTGAGGATAGAGTGCATCACGGCTATGATGCAAGACATTGCGGCGATGATAGAGGACGTCACGGCAAGGATAAAGGACATTGCGGCGATGATAGAGGACGTCACATCGATGATAGAGGACATTGCGGTGAGGATAGAGGACTTCACGGTGAGGATAGAGGACATTACGGCGAGGATAGAGGACTTCACGGCGAGGATAGAGGACATCGCGGTGAGGATAGAGGACATCACGGCGAGGATAGACGACATCGCCGTGAGGATAGAGGACATCTCGGCGAGGATAGAGGACATTACGGCGAGGATAGAGGGCTTCACGGCGAGGATAGAGGACACCACGAGGATAGAGGGCCTCACGCCGAGGATAGAGTACGTCACGGGGATGGAGAGCATCACGGCGAGGATAGACGACATCACGGCGAGGATAGAGGGCATCACAGCGAGGATAGAGGGCATCGTGGCGGGGATAGAGGACATCGCGGCGGGGATAGAGGACATCACGGCGAGGATAAAGGCCATTACGGTGAGGATAGAGGACATCACGGCGAGGATAGAGGACATCGCAGCGAGGATAGAGGACATCACAGCGAGGATAGAGGACATCACAGCGAGGATAGACAGCATCGAGGCGAGGATAGAGGAGATCACGGTGAGGATAGAGGACATCACGAGGATAGAGGACATCATGAGGATAGAGGACATCATGGCGAGGATAGAGGACATCACGGGGGGGAGAGAGGACGTCACGAGGATAGAGGGCATCACGGGGGGATAGAGGACATGGCGGTGAGGATAGAGGACGTCGCGGCGAGGATAGAGGACATCACGGCAAGGATAGAGGACATCACGGTGAAGATAGAGGACATCACGGGGGGATAGAGGACATCACGGGGGGGAGAGAGGACATCATGGCGAGGATAGAGGACATCACGGCCAGGATAGGGGACATCACGGCGAGGATAGAGGACATCACGGCGAGGATAGAGGACATCGCGACGAGGATAGAGGGCATCACGGGGGGATAGAGGGCATCACGGTGAGGATAGAGGACATGGCGGTGAGGATAGAGGACGTCACAGCGAGGATAAAGGGCATCACGGTGAGGATAGAGGAGATCACGGTGTGGATAGAGGTCATCACGAGGATAGAGGACATCACGAGGATAAAGGACATCGCGGTGAGGATAGAGGACATCGCGGCGAGGATAGAGGACATCACGGCGAGGATAGAGGACATTGCGGTGAGGATAGAGGACATCACGGCGAGGATAGAGGACATTATGGCGAGGATAGAGGACTTCACGGCGAGGATAGAGGACACCACAAGGATAGAGGGCCTCACGGCAAGGATAGAGTACGTCACGGGGATGGAGAGCATCACGGCGAGGATAGACGACATCACGGCGAGGATAGAGGGCATCACAGTGAGGACAGATGGCATCGCGGCGGGGATAGAGGACATCGCGGCGGGGATAGAGGACATCGCGGCGAGGATAAAGGCCATCATGGCGAGGATAGAGGACATCACGGCGAGGATAGAGGACATCGCGGAGAGGATAGAGGACATCACGGCGAGGATAGAGGGCATCGCGGCGAGGATAGAGGAGATCACGGTGAGGATAGAGGACATCACGGCGATGATAGAGGGCATCACAGTGAGGATAGAGGAGATCACGGTGAGGATAGAGGACATCACGAGGATAGAGGGCATCACGGTGAGGATAGAGGACATCACGGCGAGGATAGAGGACATCGCGGCGAGGATAGAGGACATCACGGGGGATAGAGGGCATCGCGGTGAGGATAGAAGACACCACGAGGATAGAGGGTCTCACGGCGAGGATAGAGTACGTCACGGGGATGGAGAGCATCACGGCGAGGATAGACGACATCACGTCGAGGATAGAGGGCATCACAGCGAGGATAGAGGGCATCGCGGCGGGGATAGAGGCCGTCACGGTGAGGATAGAATGCATCACGGCTATGATGCAAGACATTGCGGCGATGATAGAGGACGTCACGGCAAGGATAAAGGACATTGCGGCGATGATAGAGGACGTCACATCGATAATAGAGGACATTGCGGTGAGGATAGAGGACTTCACGGTGAGGATAGAGGACATTGCGGTGAGGATAGAGGACATCACGGTGAGGATAGAGGACATTACGGCGAGGATAGAGGACTTCACGGCGAGGATAGAGGACACCACGAGGATAGAGGGCCTCACGCCGAGGATAGAGTACGTCACGGGGATGGAGAGCATCACGGCGAGGATAGACGACATCACGGCGAGGATAGAGGGCATCACAGCGAGGATAGAGGGCATCGTGGCGGGGATAGAGGACATTGCGGCGGGGATAGAGGACATCACGGCGAGGATAAAGGCCATCACGGTGAGGATAGAGGACATCACGGCGAGGATAGAGGACATCGCGGCGAGGATAGAGGACATCACGGGGGATAGAGGGCATCGCGGTGAGGATAGAAGACACCACGAGGATAGAGGGTCTCACGGCGAGGATAGAGTACGTCACAGGGATGGAGAGCATCACGGCGAGGATAGACGACATCACGGCGAGGATAGAGGGCATCACAGCGAGGATAGAGGGCATCGCGGCGGGGATAGAGGCCATCACGGTGAGGATAGAATGCATCACGGCTATGATGCAAGACATTGCAGCGATGATAGAGGACGTCACGGCAAGGATAAAGGACATTGCGGCGATGATAGAGGACGTCACATCGATGATAGAGGACATTGCGGTGAGGATAGAGGACATTACGGCGAGGATAGAGGACATCACGGCGAGGATAGAGGACATCGTGGTGAGGATAGAGGACATCACGGTGAGGATAGAGGACATTGCGGTGAGGATAGAGGACATCACGGCGAGGATAGAGGATATTACGGCGAGGATAGAGGACTTCACGGCGAGGATAGAGGACACCACGAGGATAGAGGGCCTCACGCCGAGGATAGAGTACGTCACGGGGATGGAGAGCATCATGGCGAGGATAGACGACATCACGGCGAGGATAGAGGGCATCACAGCGAGGATAGAGGGCATCGTGGCGGGGATAGAGGACATTGCGGCGGGGATAGAGGACATCACGGCGAGGATAAAGGCCATCACGGTGAGGATAGAGGACATCACGGTGAGGAT
The DNA here is from genome assembly GCA_026770705.1 of Isurus oxyrinchus. Lineage (NCBI taxonomy): Eukaryota > Metazoa > Chordata > Chondrichthyes > Lamniformes > Lamnidae > Isurus > Isurus oxyrinchus. The sequence continues at coordinate 14,533,823 of JANJGN010000037.1, forward strand.
AGAGGACATCGCAGCGAGGATAGAGGACATCACAGCGAGGATAGACAGCATCGAGGCGAGGATAGAGGAGATCACGGTGAGGATAGAGGACATCACGAGGATAGAGGACATCATGGGGGGATAGAGGGCATCGCGGTGAGGATAGAGGACATGGCGGTGAGGATAGAGGACGTCACGGCGAGGATAGAGGACATCGCGGTGAGGATAGAGGACATCCCGGCGAGAATAGAGGATATGGCGGTGAGGATAGAGGACGTCACGGCGAGGATAGAGGAAATCACAGGGAGGATAGAGGACATCATGGCGAGGATAGAGGACATCATGGCGAGGATAGAGGACATCGCGGTGAGGATAGCGGACATCACGAGGATAGAGGACATCGCGGCGAGGATAGAGGACATCACAGCGAGGATAGAGGACATCACGTGGATAGAGGACATCACGAGGATAGAGGACATTGCAGGGAGGATAGCGGACATCACAAGGATAGAGGACATCACGGCGAGGGTAGAGGACATCACGGCGAGGATAGAGGACTTCACGAGGATAGAGAACATTGCAGCGAGGATAGAGGACATCAAGAGGATAGAGGGAATCACCAGGATATAGGATGTCACGGCGAGGATAGAGGACATCACGGCAAGGATAGAGGGCATCACGGCGAGAATAGAGGAAATCACGAGGATAGAGGACATTGCAGCGAGGATAGAGGACATCACGAGAATAGAGGACATCGCGGGGGGGATAGAGGACATCACAGCGAGTATAGTGGACATCACGGCGAGGATAGAGGACATCGCGGGGGGATAGAGGGCATCGGGGGATAGAGGACATTATGGCGAGGTTAGAGGGCATCGCGGAGAGGATAGAGGACATCGCGGGGATAGAGGACATCATGGCGAGGATAGAGGATATCACGGAGAGGATAGAGGACATCACGGGGGGGATAGAGGACATCGCGGCGAGAATAGAGGACATCACGAGGATAGAGGACATCGCGGCGAGGATAGAGGGCATCAAGACGATAGAGGACATCACAGCGAGGATAGAGGACATCGCGGGGGGAATAGAGGACATCACGGCGAGGATAGTGGACATCACGACAAAGATAGAGGAAATCGCAGTGGAGATAGAGGGCATCGCGAGGAAAGAGGACATCAGGGTAAGGATACAGGACATCACAGCGAGGATAGAAGACATCACAGCGAGGATAGAGGACATCACGGCGAGGATATAGGACATTGAGGCGAGGATAGAGGACATCACGGCGAGGATAGAGGACATCGCAGCGAGGATAGAGGACATCGAAGCGAGGATAGAGGACATCGAAGTGAGGATAGAGGACATCGCGGCGAGGATAGAGGACATCAAGAGGAAAGAGGCCATCACGGCGAGGACAGAGGACATCACGAGGATAGAGGCCATCAGGGCGAGGATAGAGGACATCACGGCGATGATGGAAGACATTGCGGTGATGATAGAGGACTTCACGGCAAGGATAGAGGACATTGCGGCAATGATAGAGGACGTCACATTGAGGATAGAGGACAGTGCGGTGAGGATAGAGGACATCACGGCGAGGATAGAGGACGTCACAGTGAGGATGGAAGACATCACGGGGAGGATAGAGGAGATCACGGCGAGGATAGAGGACATCGGGGCGAGGATAGAGGAGATCATGGCGTGGATAGAGGACATCAGGGCGAGGATACAGGACATCACGGCGAGGATAGAGGACATCACGGCGAGGATAGAGGGCATCGCGGTGAGGATAGAGGACATCACAGCGAGGATAGAGGGCATAACGGCAAGGATAGAGGACATCACGGTGAGGATAGAGGACACCACGAGGATAGAGGGCCTCACGGCGAGGATAGAGGACATCACGGCGAGGATAGAGGGCGTCACGGCGATGATAGAGGGCCTCACGGCGAGGATAGAGGGCGTCACGGCGAGGATAGAGGGCCTCACGGCGAGGATAGAGGGCATCGCGGCGAGGATAGAGGACATCCCGGCGAGAATAGAGGATATCGCAGTGAGGATAGAGGACATCACGGCGAGGATAGAGGACATCTTGGGGGGGATAGAGGACATCGTGGCGAGGATAGAGGACATCACAGCGAGGATAGAGGACGTCACGGCGAGGATAGAGGGCATCACGGCGAAGATAGACGACATCACGAGGATAGAGGACATTGCAGCGAGGATAGAGGACATCACGAGGATAGAGGACATCGCGGGGGGGGGATAGAGGACATCACGGCGAGGATAGAGGACATCACGGCGAGGATAGAGGACATCACGTGGATAGAGGACTTCACGAGGATAGAGGACATTGTAGTGAGGATAGAGGACATCACGGCCAGGATAGAGGACATCACGAGGATAGAGGACATTGCAGGGAGGATAGAGGACATCACAAGGATAGAGGACATCACGGCGAGGATAGAGGGCATCACGGCGAGGATAGAGGACATCACGAGGATAGAGGACATTGCAGCAAGGATAGAGGACATCACGAGGATAGAGGACATCGCGGGGGGGATAGAGGACATCACGGCGAGGATAGTGGACATCACGGCGAGGATAGAGGACATCGCGGGGGATAGAGGGCATCGTGGGAATAGAGGACATCATGGCAAGGTTAGAGGGCATCGCGGAGAGGATAGAGGACATCGCGGGGATAGAGGACATCATGGCGAGGATAGACGATATCACAGCGAGGACAGAGGACATCGCGGCGAGGATAGAGGACATCGCGGCGAGGATAGAGGACATCACAGCGAGGATAAAGGGCATCACGGTGTGGATAGAGGTCATCACGAGGATAGAGGACATCACGAGGATAGAGGACATCGCGGTGAGGATAGAGGACGTCGCGGCGAGGATAGAGGACATCACGGCGAGGATAGAGGACATTGCGGTGAGGATAGAGGACATCACGGCGAGGATAGAGGACATTACGGCGAGGATAGAGGACTTCACGGCGAGGATAGAGGACACCACGAGGATAGAGGGCCTCACGGCAAGGATAGAGTACGTCACGGGGATGGAGAGCATCACGGCGAGGATAGACGACATCACGGCGAGGATAGAGGGCATCACAGTGAGGACAGATGGCATCGCGGCAGGGATAGAGGACATCGCGGCGGGGATAGAGGACATCACGGCGAGGATAAAGGCCATCACGGCGAGGATAGAGGACATCACGGCGAGGATAGAGGACATCACGGCGAGGAGAGAGGACATCACAGCGAGGATAGAGGGCATCACGGCAAGGATAGAGGACATCATGGCGATGATAGGGACATCACCGCGAGCATAGAGGACATCACGGCGAGAATAGAGGGCATGGCAGCGAGGTTAGAGGACATCACGGCGAGGATAGAAGACATCACAGCGAGGATAGAGGACATCACGGCGAGGATAGAGGACATCATGGCGAGGATAGAGGACATCACAGCGAGGATAGAGGTCATCACGGCAAGGATAGAGGACATCATGGCAATGATAGGGACATCACCGCGAGCATAGAGGACATCACGGCGAGAATCGAGGACTTGGCGGTGAGGATAGAGGACATCACGGCGGGGATAGAGGTCATGGCGGTGAGGATCGAGGACATCACGGCGAGGATAGACGACATCACGGTGAGGATAGAGGACATCACGGCGAGGATAGTGGACATCACAGCGAGGATAGAGGACATCGCGGGGGATAGAGGGCATCGCGGGAATAGAGGACATCATGGCAAGGTTAGAGGGCATCGCGGAGAGGATAGAGGACATCGCGGGGATAGAGGACATCATGGCGAGGATAGACGATATCACAGCGAGGACAGAGGACATCGCGGCGACGATAGAGGACATCGCGGCGAGGATAGAGGACATCACAGCGAGGATAAAGGGCATCACGGTGAGGATAGAGGAGATCACGGTGTGGATAGAGGTCATCACGAGGATAGAGGACATCACGAGGATAAAGGACATCGCGGTGAGGATAGAGGACATCGCGGCGAGGATAGAGGACATCACGGCGTGGATAGAGGACATTGCGGTGAGGATAGAGGACATCACGGCGAGGATAGAGGACATTATGGCGAGGATAGAGGACTTCACGGCGAGGATAGAGGACACCACAAGGATAGAGGGCCTCACGGCAAGGATAGAGTACGTCACGGGGATGGAGAGCATCACGGCGAGGATAGACGACATCACGGCGAGGATAGAGGGCATCACAGTGAGGACAGATGGCATCGCGGCGGGGATAGAGGACATTGCGGCGGGGATAGAGGACATCACGGCGAGGATAAAGGCCATCACGGTGAGGATAGAGGACATCACGGCGAGGATAGAGGACATCGCGGCGAGGATAGAGGACATCACGGGGGATAGAGGGCATCGCGGTGAGGATAGAAGACACCACGAGGATAGAGGGTCTCACGGCGAGGATAGAGTACGTCACGGGGATGGAGAGCATCACGGCGAGGATAGACGACATCACGGCGAGGATAGAGGGCATCACAGCGAGGATAGAGGGCATCGCGGCGGGGATAGAGGCCATCACGGTGAGGATAGAATGCATCACGGCTATGATGCAAGACATTGCGGCGATGATAGAGGACGTCACGGCAAGGATAAAGGACATTGTGGCGATGATAGAGGACGTCACATCGATGATAGAGGACATTGCGGTGAGGATAGAGGACTTCATGGTGAGGATAGAGGACATTACGGCGAGGATAAAGGCCATCACGGTGAGGATAGAGGACATCACGGCGAGGATAGAGGACATCGCAGCGAGGATAGAGGACATCACGGCGAGGATAGACAGCATCGAGGCGAGGATAGAGGAGATCACGGTGAGGATAGAGGACATCACGAGGATAGAGGACATCACGAGGATAGAGGACATCGCGGCGAGGATAGAGGACATCACGGGGGGATAGAGGGCATCACGGTGAGGATAGAGGACATCACGGCAAGGATAGATGATATCACGGGGGGATAGAGGACTTCACGGTGACGATAGAGGACATCGCAACGAGGATAGAGGACATCACGAGAATAGAGGCCATCACGGCGAGGATAGAGTACGTCACGGGGATAGAGAGCATCACGGCGAGGATAGACGACATCACGGCGAGGATAGAGGGCATCACAGCGAGGATAGAGGGCATCGCGGCGGGGATAGAGGCCATCACGGTGAGGATAGAGTGCATCACGGCTATGATGCAAGACATTGCGGCGATGATAGAGGACGTCACGGCAAGGATAAAGGACATTGCGGCGATGATAGAGGACGTCACATCGATGATAGAGGACATTGCGGTGAGGATAGAGGACTTCACGGTGAGGATAGAGGACATTACGGCGAGGATAGAGGACTTCACGGCGAGGATAGAGGACATCGCGGTGAGGATAGAGGACATCACGGCGAGGATAGACGACATCGCCGTGAGGATAGAGGACATCTCGGCGAGGATAGAGGACATTACGGCGAGGATAGAGGACTTCACGGCGAGGATAGAGGACACCACGAGGATAGAGGGCCTCACGCCGAGGATAGAGTACGTCACGGGGATGGAGAGCATCACGGCGAGGATAGACGACATCACGGCGAGGATAGAGGGCATCACAGCGAGGATAGAGGGCATCGTGGCGGGGATAGAGGACATCGCGGCGGGGATAGAGGACATCGCGGCGGGGATAGAGGCCATTACGGTGAGGATAGAGGACATCACGGCGAGGATAGAGGACATCGCAGCGAGGATAGAGGACATCACAGCGAGGATAGAGGACATCACAGCGAGGATAGACAGCATCGAGGCGAGGATAGAGGAGATCACGGTGAGGATAGAGGACATCACGAGGATAGAGGACATCATGAGGATAGAGGACATCATGGCGAGGATAGAGGACATCACGGGGGGGAGAGAGGACGTCACGAGGATAGAGGGCATCACGGGGGGATAGAGGACATGGTGGTGAGGATAGAGGACGTCGCGGCGAGGATAGAGGACATCACGGCAAGGATAGAGGACATCACGGTGAAGATAGAGGACATCACGGGGGGATAGAGGACATCACGGGGGGGAGAGAGGACATCATGGCGAGGATAGAGGACATCACGGCCAGGATAGGGGACATCACGGCGAGGATAGAGGACATCACGGCGAGGATAGAGGACATCGCGACGAGGATAGAGGGCATCACGGGGGGATAGAGGGCATCACGGTGAGGATAGAGGACATGGCGGTGAGGATAGAGGACGTCATGGCGAGGATAGAGGACATCGCGGTGAGGATAGAGGACATCCCGGTGAGAATAGAGGATATCGCGCTGAGGATAGAGGACGTCACGGCGAGGATAGAGGACATCATGAGGATAGAGGCCATTGCGGCGAGGATAGAGGACATCACGGCGATGATGGAAGACATTGCGGTGATGATAGAGGACATCAAGGCGAGGATAGAGGACATCACGGCGAGGATAGAAGACTTCACGGCGAGGATAGAGGACATCACGGTGAGGATAGAGGACGTCACGGTGAGGATAGAGGACATCGCAGGGAGGATAGAGGAGATCACGGCGAGGATAGAGGACATCATGGCGAGGATAGAGGACATCGCGGCCAGGATAGAGGTCATCACGGCGAGGATAGAGGGCATCACGGCGAGGATAGAGGGCATCACGGCAAAGATAGACGACATCACGGCGAGGATAGAGGGCGTCACGGCAAGGATAGAGGACATCACGGTGAAGATAGAGGACATCATGGCGAGGATAGAGGACATCATGGCAAGGATAGGGGACATCACAGCGAGGATAGAGGACATCACGAGGATAGAGGACATCACGGCGAAGACAGAGGACATCACAGCGAGGATAGAGGACATCGCGACGAGGATAGAGGGCATCACGCGGGGATAGAGGACATCACGGCGAGGATAGAGGGCATCGCGGCGAGGATAGAGGAGATCACGGTGAGGATAGAGGACATCACGGCGATGATAGAGGGCATCACAGTGAGGATAGAGGAGATCACGGTGAGGATAGAGGACATCACGAGGATAGAGGGCATCACGGTGAGGATAGAGGACATCACGGCGAGGATAGAGGACATCGCGGCGAGGATAGAGGACATCACGGGGGATAGAGGGCATCGCGGTGAGGATAGAAGACACCACGAGGATACAGGGTCTCACGGCGAGGATAGAGTACGTCACGGGGATGGAGAGCATCACGGCGAGGATAGACGACATCACGGCGAGGATAGAGGGCATCACAGCGAGGATAGAGGGCATCGCGGCGGGGATAGAGGCCATCACGGTGAGGATAGAATGCATCACGGCTATGATGCAAGACATTGCGGTGATGATAGAGGACGTCACGGCAAGGATAAAAGACATTGCGGCGATGATAGAGGACGTCACATCGATGATAGAGGACATTGCGGTGAGGATAGAGGACTTCACGGTGAGGATAGAGGACATTACAGCGAGGATAGAGGACTTCACGGCGAGGATAGAGGACATTGCGGTGAGGATAGAGGACATCACGGTGAGGATAGAGGACATTACGGCGAGGATAGAGGACTTCACGGCGAGGATAGAGGACACCACGAGGATAGAGGGCCTCACGCCGAGGATAGAGTACGTCACCGGGATGGAGAGCATCACGGCGAGGATAGAGGACATCACGGCGAGGATAGAGGGCATCACAGCGAGGATAGAGGGCATCGTGGCGGGGATAGAGGACATTGCGGCGGGGATAGAGGACATCACGGCGAGGATAAAGGCCATCACGGTGAGGATAGAGGACATCACGGCGAGGATAGAGGACATCGCGGCGAGGATAGAGGACATCACGGGGGATAGAGGGCATCGCGGTGAGGATAGAAGACACCACGAGGATAGAGGGTCTCACGGCGAGGATAGAGTACGTCACGGGGATGGAGAGCATCACGGCGAGGATAGACGACATCACGGCGAGGATAGAGGGCATCACAGCGAGGATAGAGGGCATCGCGGCGGGGATAGAGGCCATCACGGTGAGGATAGAATGCATCACGGCTATGATGCAAGACATTGCGGCGATGATAGAGGACGTCACGGCAAGGATAAAGGACATTGCGGCGATGATAGAGGACGTCACATCGATGATAGAGGACATTGCGGTGAGGATAGAGGACTTCACGGTGAGGATAGAGGACATTACGGCGAGGATAGGGGACATCGTGGTGAGGATAGAGGACATCACGGTGAGGATAGAGGACATTGCGGTGAGGATAGAGGACATCACGGCGAGGATAGAGGACATTACGGCGAGGATAGAGGACTTCACGGCGAGGATAGAGGACACCACGAGGATAGAGGGCCTCACGCCGAGGATAGAGTACATCACGGGGATGGAGAGCATCACGGCGAGGATAGACGACATCACGGTGAGGATAGAGGGCATCACAGCGAGGATAGAGGGCATCGTGGCGGGGATAGAGGACATTGCGGCGGGGATAGAGGACATCACGGCGAGGATAAAGGCCATCACGGTGAGGATAGAGGACATCACGGCGAGGATAGAGGACATCGCAGCGAGGATAGAGGACATCACGGCGAGGATAGAGGACATCACGGCGAGGATAGAGGGCATCACGGCGAGGATAGAGGACATCACGAGGATAGAGGACATTGCAGCGAGGATAGAGGACATCACGAGGATAGAGGACATCGCGGGGGGGATAGAGGACATCACGGCGAGGATAGTGGACATCACAGCGAGGATAGAGTACATCGCGGGGGATAGAGGGCATCGCGGGAATAGAGGACATCATGGCAAGGTTAGAGGGCATCGCGGAGAGGATAGAGGCCATCGCGGGGATAGAGGACATCATGGCGAGGATAGACGATATCACAGCGAGGACAGAGGACATCGCGGCGAGGATAGAGGACATCGCGGCGAGGATAGAGGACATCACAGCGAGGATAAAGGGCATCACGGTGAGGATAGAGGACATCACGGCGAGGATAGAGGACATTACGGCGAGGATAGAGGACTTCACGTCGAGGATAGAGGACACCACGAGGATAGAGGGCCTCACGGCAAGGATAGAGTACGTCACGGGGATGGAGAGCATCACGGCAAGGATAGAGGACATCACGGCGAGGATAGAGGACATCACGGCGAGGATAAAGGCCATCACGGCGAGGATAGAGGAGATCACGGTGAGGATAGAGGACATCACGGCGATGATAGAGGGCATCACGGTGAGGATAGAGGACATCACGAGGATAGAGGGCATCACGGTGAGGATAGACGACATCACGGCGAGGATAGAGGGCATCACAGCGAGGATAGAGGGCATCGCGGTGAGGATAGAGGACATCACGGTGAGGACAGAGGACATCAAGGCGAGGATAGAGGACATCACGGCGGGGATAGAGGACATCACGGCGAGGATAGAGGACATCACGGGGGATAGAGGGCATCACGGTGAGTATAGAGGACATCACAGGGGGATAGAGGACATCACGGGGGGATAGAGGACATGGCGATGAGGATAGAGGACGTCGCGGCGAGGATAGAGGACATCACGGCGAGGATAGAGGACATCACGGGGGATAGAGGGCATCACGGTGAGGATAGAGGACATCACGGGGGGATAGAGGACATCACAGGGGGATAGAGGACATGGCTGTGAGGATAGAGGACGTCGCGGCGAGGATAGAGGACATCGTGGTGAGGATAGAGGACATCACGGCGAGGATAGAGGACATCGCGGTGAGGCAAGAGGTCATCGCGGTGAGGATAGAGGGCCTCACAGCGAGGATAGAGTACGTCACGGGGATAGAGGGCATCACAGTGAGGATAGACGACATTGCGGCGGGGATAGAGGACATCACGGTGAGGACAGAGGACATCAAGGCGAGGATAGAGGACATCACGGCGGGGATAGAGGACATCGCGGCGAGGATAGAGGACACCACGAGGATAGAGGGCCTCACCGCGAGGATAGACGACATCACGGCGAGGATAGAGGGCATCGCGGCGAGGATAGAGGGCATCGCGGCGGGGATAGAGGCCATCGCGGCGAGGATAGAGGACATTGCAGCGAGGAAAGAGGACATCACAAGGATAGAGGGCCTCACGGCGAGGATAGACGACATCACGGCGAGGATAGAGGGCATCGCGGCGAGGATAGAGGGCATCGTGGTGGGGATAGAGGCCATCATGGCGAGGATAGAGGACATCATGGCGATGATGGAAGACACTGCGGCGATGATAGAGGACTTCACGGCGATGATAGAGGACGTCACATCGAGGATAGAAGAGTTCACGGCGAGGATAGAGGACATCACGGTGGGGATAGAGGACATCACAGCGAGGATAGAGGACATCACGAGGATAGATGTCAGCACTGGGAGGATAGAGGACATCATGGCGATCATAAAGACATTGCGGTGATGATAGAGGACGTCGCGGCAAGGATAAAGGACATTGTGGCGATGATAGAGGAGGTCACAGCGATGATAGAGGATGTCACATCGAGGATAGAGGACATTGCGGTGAGGATAGAGGACTTCATGGCGAGGATAGAGGGCATCACGGCGAGGATAGACGACATCACGGCGAGGATAGACGACATCACGGTGAGGATAGAGAGCATCACAGCGAGGATAGAGGGCATCACGGCGAAGATAGACGACATCACGGCGAGGATAGAGGGCATCGCGGCGAGGATAGAGGACATCACGAGGATAGAGGACATCGCGGGGGGGGATAGAGGACATCACGGCGAGGATAGTGGACATCACGGCGAGGATAGAGGACATCACGTGGATAGAGGACTTCACAAGGATAGAGGACATTGTAGTGAGGATAGAGGACATCACGGCCAGGATAGAGGACATCACGAGGATAGAGGACATTGCAGGGAGGATAGAGGACATCACAAGGATAGAGGACATCACGGCGAGGGTAGAGGACATCACGGCGAGGGTAGAGGACATCACGGCGAGGATAGAGGACATCACGAGGATAGAGGACATCAAGAGGATAGAGGGAATCACCAGGATATAGGACGTCACGGCGAGGATAGAGGACATCACAGCGAGGATGGAGGGCATCACGGCGAAGATAGACGACATCACGGCGAGGATAGAGGTCATCGCGGCGAGGATAAAAGGCATCGCGGCGGGGATAGAGGCCATCGCGGCGAGGATAGAGGACATTGCAGCGAGGATAGAGGACATCACGAGGATAGAGGCCATCACGGCGAGGACAGAGGACATCACGAGGATAGAGGCCATCATGGCGAGGATCGAGGACATCATGGCGATGATGGAAGACTCTGCGGCGATGATAGAGGACTTCATGGCAAGGATAGAGGACATTGCGGCGATGATAGAGGACGTCACATCGAGGATAGAAGAGTTCACGCCGAGGGTAGAGGACATCACGGTGAGGATAGAGGACATCACATCGAGGATAGAAGAGTTCACGTCGAGGATAGAGGACATCGCGGCGAGGATAGAGGACATCACGAGGATAGAGGACATCACGGCGAGGATAGAGGACTTCACGGCGGGGATAGAGGACATCACGGCGAGGATAGAGGACATCACGAGGATAGAGGACATCACGGCGAGGATAGAGGACATCACGGTGGGGATAGAGGACATCACGGTGGGGATAGAGGACATCACAGCGAGGATAGAGGACATCACAAGGATAGAGGCCAGCACTGGGAGGACAGAGGACATCACGGCGATCATACAAGACATTGCGGTGATGATAGAGGACGTCACGGCAAGGATAAAGGACATTGCGGCGATGATAGAGTTGCTCACGGCGATGATAGAGGACGTCACATCGAGGATAGAGGACATTGCGGTGAGGATAGAGGACATCACGGCGAGGATAGACGACATCACGGCGAGGATAGACGACATCACAGCGAGGATAGAGGACATCACGAGGATAGAGGGCATCACGGCGGGGATAGAGGCCATCACGGTGAGGATAGACGACATCACGGCGAGGATAGACGACATCACGGCGAGGATAGACGACATCACAGCGAGGATAGAGGACATCACGAGGATAGAGGACATCACGGCGGGGATAGAGGCCATCACGGTGAGGATGGAGGACATCGCGGCGAGAATAGAGGGCATCACAGCGAGGATAGAGGACATCACGAGGATAGAGGGCATCACGGCGGGGATAGAGGCCATCACGGTGAGGATAGAGGACAACATGGTGAGGGAAGAGGACATCGCGGCGAGGATAGAGGGCATCATGGTGAGGATGGAGGACATCGCGGCGAGAATAGAGGGCATCACGGGGGATAGAGGGCATCGCGGTGAGGACAGAGGACATGGTGGTGTGGATTGAGCACGTCACTGCAAGACAAGAGGTCATCGTGGTGAGGATAGAGGACATCACGGCGAGGATAGAGGACATCGCGTTGAGGAAAGTGGACATCACTGGGAGGATAGAGGGCATAACAGCGAGAATAGAGGACATCGAGGTGAGGATAGAGGACACCACGAGGATAGAGGGCCTCATGGCGAGGATAGAGGGCATCACGGCGAGGATAGAGGGCATCACAGTGAGGATAGAGGGCATCGCGGCGGGGATAGAGGCCATCACGGCAAGGATAGAGGACTTCGCGGAGAGGATAGAGGACATCGCGGCGAGGATAGAGGACATCACGAGGATAGAGGCCATCACGGCGAGGACAGAGGACATCACGAGGATAGGGGCCATCACGGCGAGGATAGAGGACATCACAGCGATGATGGAAGACATTGCGGTGATGATAGAGGACGTCACATCGAGGATAGAGGACATTGCGGTGAGGATAGAGGACATCACGGCGAGGATAGAGGACATCACGGCGAGGATAGAGGACTTTACGGTGAGGATAGAGGACATCGGGGCGAGGATAGAGTACATCACGGCGAGGATAGAGGACATCACGGCGAGGACAGAGGACATAATGAGGATAGCGGCCATCATGGCGAGGATAGAGTGCATCACGGCGATGATGCAAGACATTGTGGTGATGATAGAGGACATCACGGCGAGGATAGAGGACATCGCGGCGAGGATAGAGGACATCACGGGGGGGGAGAGAGGACGTCACGAGGATAGAGGACATCGCGGCGAGGACAGAGGACATCACGGGGGGATAGAGAACGTCGCGGCGAGGATAGACGACGTCATGGCGAGGATAGAGGACATCACGGCGAGGATAGAGGACATCACGGTGAAGATAGAGGACGTCACGGGGGGATAGAGGACATCACGGGGGGGAGAGAGGACATCATGGCGAGGATAGAGGACATCGCGGTGATGATAGAGGACATCCCGGCGAGGAAAGCGGACATCGCGGTGACGATAGAGGACGTCACGGCGAGAATAGAGGACATCGCGGTGAGGATAGAGGACATCACTGGGAGGATAGAGGGCATCACGGTGAGGATAGAAGACATCGCGGCGAGGATAGAGGGCATCGTGGGGGGGGGTAGAGGGCATCGCGGTGAGGATAGAGGACATGGCGGTGAGGATAGAGGACGTCACGGCGAGGATAGAGGACATGGCGGTGAGGATAGAGGACATCCCGGCGAGAATAGAGGATATCGCGGTGAGGATAGAGGACGTCACGGCGAGGATAGAGGACATCACAGGGAGGATAGAGAACATCACGGCGAGGATAGAGGACATCAGGGCGAGGATAGAGGACATCACGGCGAGGATAGAGGACATCACAAGGATAGAGGACATCACGGCGAGGGTAGAGGACATCACGGCGAGGATAGAGGACATCACGAGGATAGAGAACATTGCAGCGAGGATAGAGGACATCAAGAGGATAGAGGGAATCACCAGGATATAGGACGTCACGGCGAGGATAGAGGGCATCACGGCGAGGATAGAGGAAATCACGAGGATAGAGGACATTGCAGCGAGGATGGAGGACATCACGAGGATAAAGGACATCGCGGGGGGGGAGAGAGGACATCACGGCGAGTATTGTGGACATCACGGCGAGGATAGAGGACATCGCAGGGGGATAGAGGGCATCGCAGGGATAGAGGATATCACGGCGAGGTTAGAGTGCATCGCGGAGAGGATAGAGGACATCGCGGGGATAGAGGACATCATGGCGAGGATAGAGGATATCACGGCGAGGATAGAGGACATCACGGGGGGGATAGAGGACATCGCGGCGAGGATAGAGGGCATCACGGCGAGGATAGAGGTCATTGCGGCGAGGATAGAGAACATCACGAGGATAGAGGACATCACAGCAAGGATAGAGGACATCGCGGAGGGAATAGAGGACATCACGGCGAGGATAGTGGACATCACGGCAAAGATAGAGGAAATCGCGGCGGAGATAGAGGGCATCGCGAGGATAGAGGTCATCAGGGTGAGGATACAGGACATCACAGCAAGGATAGAGGACATCGCAGCGAGGATAGAGGACATCGTGGCGAGGATATAGGACATTGAGGCGAGGATAGAGGACATCACGGCGAGGATATAGGACATCGAAGCGAGGATAGAGGACATCACGGCAAGGATAGAGGACATCGCGGCGAGGATAGAGGACATCACGAGGATAGAGGACATCGCGGCGAGGACAGGACATCACGAGGATAGAGGCCATCACGGCGAGGATAGAGGACATCACGGCGATGATGGAAGACATTGCGGTGATGATAGAGGACTTCACGGCAAGGATAGAGGACATTGCGGTGATGATAGAGGACGTCACATCGAGGATAGAGGACATTGCGGTGAGGATAAAGGACATCACGGCGAGGATAGAGGACATCATGGCGAGGATAGAGGACGTCACGGTGAGGATAGAGGACATCGCGGGGAGGATAGAGGAGATCATGGCGAGGATAGAGGACATCAGGGCGAGGATACAGGACATCACAGCGAGGATAGAGGACATCGCGGCGAGGATAGAGGACATCACGGTGAGGACAGAGGACATCACGAGGATAGAGGCCATCACGGTGAGGATAGAGTGCATCACGGCGATGATGCAAGACATTGCTGCGATGATAGAGGACGTCACGGCAAGGATAAAGGACATTGCGGCGATGATAGAGGATGTCACATCGATGATAGAGGACATTGCGGTGAAGATAGAGGACTTCACAGCGAGGATAGAGGGCATTACGGCGAGGATAGAGGACTTCACAGCGAGGATAGAGGACATCGCGGTGAGGATAGAGGACATGACGGTGAGGATAGAGGACATCGCGGAGAGGATAGAGGACATCACGTGGATAGAGGACTTCACGAGGATAGAGGACATTGCAGTGAGGATAGAGGACATCACGGGCAGGGTAGAGGACGTCACGAGGATAGAGGACATTGCAGGGAGGATAGAGGACATCACAAGGATAGAGGACATCATGGCGAGGGTAGAGGACATCACGGCGAGGATAGAGGACATCACGAGGATAGAGAACATTGCAGCGAGGATAGAGGACATCAAGAGGATAGAGGGAATCACCAGGATATAGGACGTCACGGCGAGGATAGAGGACATCACGGCGAGGATAGAGGGCATCACGGCGAGGATAGAGGACATCACGAGGATAGAAGACATTGCAGCGAGGATAGAGGACATCACGAGGATAGAGGACAGCGCGGCGAGGATAGAGGACATCGCGGGGGGATAGAGGACATTGCGGTGAGGACAGAGGACATCACGGTGACGATAGAGGACATCACGGCGAGGATAGGGGACCACGCGGCAGGCCTCCACAGCATTGCAGGGAGGTGTCACTGAACTTTGGTGCTGCCACCTTCTTGGCTTTCAGGGCCACATGTTGAGTGTAGCAGTCCGGTTCTGCAGACATTGAGAACTGTGCGTGCAGCTGCAGTTTAAATATGGCACCCAGAGTGAAGAGGTGGGGTTCATGCTAGAGCGGGCGATCCAGAGGCTGCCTGCCAGCGATACGGCGTGTCTCCTGTGCCTGCATAATTAATGAGGCAGGGAGCGGGCAATATGGCGTGAAAACCTGCCATTGCATCTTGGGAGAAAAATACTGATCTTTACGCCTGTTACAGCACTTCATTAACTTTCAGTCCCATTAATTTCTCCAGTCCTACTTTTTTACTAGGACTAATTTCTGTCCATTCCTCATTCTTGCCAGTCCCTTGGTTCTCTAGTATTTCTGGGAAGTTTTTTGCATCTTCCTCAGTGAGAATAGACATTATAAATTCTCCTGTCTCTGCCTGTAATGAGCTCACATTTGTCTTTGCTAACTGTTTCCTTTTCGCATTCCCAGTGAAGCTTTTAGAGTCCATTTTTATGTTTCTTGCTAGCTTACTCTCATTCTATTTTCCCTTTCTTTATCAGTGTCCGGGGTTTTCCTTTGTTGAATTCTAAAAAAGCTACCAATCCTAAGGTTTACTATTCTTTTTGATAACTTTATAAGCCTCTTCCTTTGACCTAATAAAATCTTTAACTTCTCTTTTCACCCTCAGTTGGATCACTTTGCCTGCTGGGTTCTTGTGCCTCAAAGGAACAAATGTGCATTAATTCTTTAAATGCTAGTCATTGCCTGCCTACTGTCATACATTTTAATGGATATGGGTATCACTGGCTAGGCCAGCATTCATTGCCCATCCCTATTTGCCCTTGATCAGAGGGCATTTAAGAGTCAACCACATTGCTGTGGGTTTGGAGTCCCATGTAGGCCAGAACAGGTGAGGGTGGTAGATTTCCTTCCCTAAAGGACATTAGGGAACCAGATGGTTTTTTAATGACAATCGGCAAAACTTTTAATTCCAGGTTTTTTATTAGATTTAAATTCCACCACCTGCTTTGGCGTGATTCAAACCCAGGCTCCCAGAGCATTATCCCGGGTCTCTGGAATACTGGTCAGCGACAATACCACTATGCCACCGCCTCCCCGTGAATAGTTAGCTCCCAGCTTTGGTCACCCTGCAGCCATGTTAGCATAAATAGTAATTAGATCATATCCTCATATCTGTTTGTTTCAATTTGTGCCATCAATTCATCTATCTTGCTGCGGATACTACATGCATTCAGATAGAGGGCCTGTCATTTTGCCTTGTTAACGTCTTTCTGCTTTTTGACCCTACTTGATGCTGGCCTTTGTTCTCTCAGCTTTCCAATTTCACTTACTATTTTTCTTCCTTCCATCACCAGCTTTGCTTCTCTCCTATCTCAATTCCCTCTCTGCTCCCCACACCCCTGCCAAGATAGCTTAAACCCTTCCAACAGCACGAGCAAATCTCCCAGCAGGGACATTAGTCCCGGTCCTGTTAAAGTGTAATCCATCCGGCTTGTACAGGTTCCACCTGCCCCGGAAATCTAAAGCTCTCCCTCTTGCACCATCTCTCCACCCACACGATCATACGCTCTATCTTCCTGTTTCTGTACTCACTAGCAAGTGGCATTGGGAGTAAATCCGACATTACTATCTTTGAAGTCCTGAATTTGAATCTCTATCCTAGCTCCCTTAAACTTGCGTTCAGGACCTCATCCCTCTTTCTATCTATGTTGTTGGTGCTGATCTGGACCACAACCTCTGACTTTCACCCTCCTTCTTAAGAAGGTCCTGCAGCCACTCAGTGACATATTTGACCCTGGAACCAGGGAGGCAACATACCATCCTGATGTCATGTCTGCAGCCATAGAAATGCTGAGCTATTGCTCTAACTATTGAATCCCCTACCATTATTGCTCTTCTACTCTTCTTCCTCCCTTCTGTGCAGCTCAGCTTTCTGTAGTGCCAGGGACTTGGCTCTGGCTGCTCTCCTCTGAGGACCATCACCCTGATCAGTATTTAAAAGGGAAAACCAGTTAGTGCACATTTGGTATCTGTGCCACGGGAAATGTCCATGACTTCCCACACGCCACAGAATGCACAATCCACGCAGCCGAGCTACCGTGACATGACTTAACTTCACTTCACTTACCTTAACTTCATCTTACTTTATTTCTGCTTACATCTCTTAATTATTATAAGTAATTGCTTTAACTTAATTCTTTTTTTAAATTTTCAGCTATTTGCAAACACTTTCTAACGGTTGTTGCTCACCAACCAATCAACTTATGGTTTTCCTGTGATGTCACTGTTTGATTTTTTTTTCAAACAGTCAGCTCCTGAAGGCTCCCAATTGGAGGTGTTCCCATGCAGGTCTGGTTCCTCTCTGCTCCCTGAAGTTAAGTGAAGGCCCCAAGCCTTGCCCTTTATTTCTCCACTCCTGGTTAGAGGTGCTCCCACATAGGTCTGGTTCCTCTCCACTCTCTGGAAGATCTTGATGGGTTGGTGTGCAGATTTCGGTGATGTGTCAAACCATGGTGACCAGGACCACCTTGCCATGCAGCCTTCTTCTGTTTTTGCCGCTGTTGAGACGCACTGTATTTCTTCACCTGTTCTGTTGTTGCAGGCTTTTTGGACCGCACTTTGTCTTGTAATTCCCTTTGATTTTGCCTCCATGGTGGCCCCACCAGGAGTAAGGAGCTCCTGATAGCATCATTGAAGCCATCATCAGAACAAACAAGCCTCTCCACCATGTCATGGTGGGGATTCACTGAGAATAAATGTATATATCCTACGCACCTCAATCACTCCCTCTGGTAGTGAGTTCCACGCTCTCCCCATTCTCTGAGTAAAGAAGCTTCTCCTGAATTCCTTAACAGATTTATTAGTGACTGTCTTAAATTTATGGCCCCTGACTATGGTCTCCCCTACAGGTGGATGTCTAATCCATCAAGCTATATACAAACATACAAAATAGAAGCAGAAGTAGGCCATTCAGCCCCCCAAGCCTGCTCCACCATTCATTAAGATCATGGATGATTGTGTTTCGATTTCCACATTCCCATCTCCCCCCAATAACCTTTGATTCCCTTACCTAACAAGTATCTATCTATCTCTGTCTTAAAAATATTCAGTGACTCCACCTGCACTGCCTTCTGAGACAGAGAGTTCTAAAGTTGCACAACCCTCAGAGAAAAAGTTTACCTTATCTCTGGCCTATAAGGATGACCCCCAATTTTAAATCAGTGCCCCCTCGTTCTGGATTCACCCACAACAGGAAACATCATTTCCACGTCCAACTTGTCAAGGCTGTTCAGGATCTTATATACTTCAATCAAGTCACCCCTCACTCTTCTAAACTCCAGTAGAAACAAGCCCAACCTGTCCAACCTATCTCGATAAAGCATCTTCCTCAGACAGCCTCTTTGAGACCGTTATTATAGCATTGCCATCCTTACCTGGTCTGGTCTGGCCTACATGTGACTTCAGACCTACAGCAACATGGTTGACTCTTAAAAGCCCTCTGAACAAGGACGATTAGGATGGGCAATAAATGTTGGCCTAGCCAGCGATGCCCACATCCCATAGAACGAATTTTTAAAAAATTGACATCAAGGCAGCATTTGACCGATTGTGGCATCAAGGAGACCCAGCAAAACTGAAGTCAATGGGAATTGGGGGAAAACTCTCCGCTGGTTGGGGTCATACCCAGCACAAAGGAAGATGGTTGTGATTGTTGGAGGTCAGTCATCTCAGCTCCAGGACATCACTGCAGGAGTTCCTCAGGGTAGTGTCCTTGGCCCAACCATCTTCAGCTGCTTCATCAATGACCTTCCTTCCATCATAAGGTCAGAAGTGGGGCTGTTCGCTGATGATTGCACAATGTTCAGCACCATTCGCGACTCCTCAGATACTGAAGCAGTCCATGTCCAAATGCAGCAAGACCTGGACAATATCCAGGCTTGGGCTGACAAGTGGCAAGTAACATTCAGGCCACACAAGTGTCAGACAATGACTGTCTCAACAAGAGAGCATCTAACCATCGCCCCTTGATGTTCAATAGCATTACCATCAGTGAATCCCCCACTATCAGCATCCTGGGGGTTACCATTGACCAGAAACTGAACTGCACTAGCCATATAAATACTGTGGCTACAAGAGCAGGTCAGACGCTGGGAATCCTGCGATGAGTAACTCACCTCCTGACTCTCCAAAGCCTGTCCACAAGTCACAAGTCAGGAGTGTGATGGAATACTCTCCACTTGCCTGGATGAGTGCAGCTCCCACAACACTCAAGAAGCTTGACACCATCTTGGACAAAGCAGTCCCGCTTGATTGGCACCCCATCCACAAACATTCACTCCCTCCGCTACCGACCCACAGTAGCAGCAGTGTGTGTACTGTCTACAAGATGCACTGCAGGAATTCACCAAGGCTCCTTAGACAGCACCTTCCACACCCATGACCACTATCATCTAGAAGGACAAGGCCAGAAGATACATGGGAACACCACCACCTGGAAGTTCCCCTCCAGGTCACTCACCATCCTGACTTGGAAATATATCGGCTGTTCTTTCACTGTCGCTGGGTCAAAATCCTGGAATTCCCTTCCTAACAGCACTGTGGGTGTACCTACACCACATGGACTGCAGCGGTTCAAGAAGGTAGCTCAGCCCCACCTTCTCAAGGGCAACTAGGGATGGGAAATAAATACTGGCCCAGCCAGTAAAGCCCACATTCCCTAAATGAATAAATAAATAAAACATCTTAACAAGGAATGACTAGTGTGCATGTGGATATTGCTTTATTAACAACAACTTACATTTATATAGCCCCTTAAATATCCCAAGGAGTTTCATAAAAGCAGAATCAGACAAAAATTGATACTGAGCTAAAGAACGGATCATTGGAAAGAGGTGACCAAAAGATTGGTCAAAGTGGTAGGTTTTATGGAGCATGTTAAAGGAAGAGGGAGACATGCAGAGATTAATGAGATCCAAAGGTTAAGGCTTTACAGCTGATAATAATATCCTCCAATGGAAATAATATTCAAGATCATGCGATCATTCAGGATAAAACCTGCCTCCTCCTTTATTCAATCCATTGCTCAGTATTAAACTGGGATATCATGTTAGACTGAGTGAAGTATAGCATATATGTGGTACAGGGGAAACAACCTTTATCTGGCTTGTGTTCAGCAAGAACAATCATGCCCCAATATTTTGGGGAACACTGGAAAGATGTATCCTCAAAGAAATAAACAAAATGATCGGTGCAGATACCCTGAAATATTTCCTGTGAGAAAAATTTCCTCAACTTAGTCCTCCATTTGCCATCTATTAGTTTGAACCTGTGGTCCCTTGTTCCATTCTTGGAATTTATTTTACACTGCCCTCCTGATATTATCCCAGTGGGCCTAATTATAAACGTACAGAATCTTTATCTGATCGTCAAGATGTGAGCAAGAGTCCTGAAACCCAGTGTAAACAAGTAGGAGCGGACCACACAGGGTCGAGGTGGCCTTTGGAACACTCGCTCACAAGGGTTCAAATGCACGGCTAACCAAGAACTTGATACCAACATCTGGCTGCAGATTGCAGTGTCTGAAGCTAATATGGCAAAATCATTGTATTAATGCACATTCTGTCCCCCCAGCGATATCATCTAAAAGCACAGCATTAATTTTCACATGCAAGCTGATGACACCCAGCTCCACTTCACCACCATCTCTTTCTCCTGACTCCTCCACTGCTGCTAAATTATCAGACTGTTTATCCGACATTCAGTACTGAACAAGCGGAGATTTCCTTTCATTAAATATTAGGAAGACTGAAGCCATTGTTTTCAGGCCCCACTCCAAACTCCTTTCCCTAGCTACTGACTACATATCTCTCCCTGGCAACCATCTGAGACTAAACCAGTCTGTCTGCACCCATGGGTGTCATTTTCACTCATATCTATGCCATTATTAATACCACCTATTCCCACTTCTGTAAGGTCGCCCAGCCTCACCCATCTCAGCTGATCTGCTGCTGAAAAACCTCATTCATGCCTTTGTTACCTCTAGACTTAACTATTCCAATGCATTCCTCCCACAATCTACTCTCGATAAACTTAATGTCATCCTAAACTCTGCTGCCTGTGTGGTAACTTGCATCATGACCCCTTTCACCCTTCCACCGCTTAGCCCGCTGACCTACACTGGCTCCCGGTTAACAGCATTTTGATTTTAAAATTCTTATCCTTGTTTACAAATCTCTCCATGGCCTTGTCCCTTCCTATCTCTGTAAGATCTTGCAGCCCACTATCCCCTGGGATACCTGTCCTCCTCCAATTCTGGCCCCTTGAGCATCTCCGATTTTAATTGTTCAGCCACTGGTGGCCATGCCTACAAGCTGTGAAATTCCCTTCCTAAACCTCTCTGCCTCTTACATTCCTCCTTTAAAAATCTCCTCCTTATGTGGCTCAGTATCCTATTTTATTTTATAATGCTCCTGTGAAGTGATGGTGGCACAGCGGTAATGTCACTGGACTAGTAATCCAGAGGCCCAAGCTAATGCAGCAGCTGGTGGAATTTAAATTCAATTAATAAATCTGGAATTGAAAGCTAGTCTCAGTAATGGTGACTAATAATGGCAACATTAAAAACCAATCTGGTTCACTAATGTCCTTTAAAGGGAAGGAAATCTGCTGTCCTTACCCAGTCTGGCCTACATGTGACTCCAGCCCCACAGCAAAGTGGTTGACTCTTAACTGCCCTCTGAAATGGTCAAACAAGCCACTCAGTTCAAGGGTAATTAGGGATGGGCAACAAATGCTGGCCTTGCCAGTGACGCCCACATCCCATGAAAGGATAAAGAAGGTGCTGTGAAGCACCTATGAATGCTTTATTACATTAGAGGCACTATATAAATGTAAATCATTGCAAGTTGTTGCTGTCATTTTACTGTACAAGAGATGCTGCAAACATATTATCAGTGCTATTCACCCTGTTAAGCAATTCATTGCTCTTCTCTTTTCAAGCAAATCAAGTATCCATCCGTCTTGAAATCAGGCAAAAGGGGTAGACCAGCCAGGGTTAAAAGCTTACCCTCCTCCAAGATGGTCATGGCAGAAAAGCTATGCCAAAATATGTCACGTGCGTTGGGCATAATGAAGGAGGAGTTGTCCTAAGTCATTTTGTTGCCAATCAGTTAGACATTATTCAGGGCCCAGAGTACATGTAGTAATTCTGCAGCAACACAGAGTACAGTGTGTCCTGCAAGAGCGGTGCTAATAATGTCTGCCGAGTCATGTATTCAAAAAAATCACTTATTTCCTTTTCACCAAAGCCCAAGAGCCTGACCCCGAGAAGTGTTGACGAGGATGGTTCCTGGGCCGGCAGTTCCTCTTCTCTATAACATGAGCCTTGGTCATCCATTGCCTGTTCTTGCCCAGTCTCCAATGCTCCACTGTTTCTGACTCCCTTGACTCCTATCAGTGGGTGCATTCTAGTCCACATCACGAACTGAAGTTGCAAGTTTAATGTTACCTCTGGGAAGTCCCATGCCCATCATCCCCATCCTGCTTGCTCTTTGTTTCACTGAGCTCCTCTTTTCAACTTCTGGAACTTGGCTGAAATGTGGCTTCCTGGACCATCAGGACTTCACTGCTCTGCAGAATTCGACTGTCATGGATATTTGAAGGTATCGTTTTCCAAACCTATGGCCTACCCACCTAACTGCTGACAGTACTTCAACAAATGGCTGGTTTCTCAGCTTTATTTTGCTGCTGTGTATACCCTGGCCAGAAATCCACTTGCCCTGGGCCAAGGTCCATTTCTCCACAGCTTACGGAGCTTACAGTGACCTCCAACATCACCCATTGCCACAGGGTCTGTATCCTCTTCTGGGTTGTCTCCACTCTAGCCTCCTGCATCCTCTGGCATTTTCTGCTCCTAATCTGGGAATTATTCACTTGACGCTGAGCTAGCTCTGAGCTGTTTCTGCTGGGTCCCATCCTGATCCACTGCTCCTGGATGGCTCCTGGATCCCTGCTTCCCATTGTCGCTTCCTTCCTTCCACTGGCCCTTATTAATCACCACGGGCACTACAGTTATTTCTTACCTGTTCAACAAAGGCAACTGCAGGTGCTGGAACTCCGACATAAAAACATAACTTGCTGCTAAAAATTAACCAGTTCAGGCAGCACCTGTGAAGGAAGAAAAACAGTCAATGTTTCAAGTCCAAAGCCCTTCATCAGAATCTGTTCAAACCTGATAATTTAAACCTGCATTTAAATAGGCTAGTTATGGGTTTATACCTATAGTCAACGCTGAAGTATTTCACAGAGGAGTTTAAACGCAGAGAACAAAGGCATGGTCCTTCCTACATTACACTGAATTCCTTGGCCAACAGATGTGCAGCTTGGCAGATTTAAAGGGAGCCCTCTCATCTACATTTAGATAAAGAGTCACAGGATGGTCATAGGTTGATAGATATTCTCATTCTCTTTCAGGTTTATCCAGCAACATTGGCGTCATGGAAACCGCTGAATGCACCATAATGAAAACGAAATGCAACTTAAGTGAAGTCATTATGAAGAAAACAATTCTTGCAAATCTTTATGTTTGCAAAATTGGAAATAAATTGAAGCTGTGTCACGGTTGTAAGGAAAGGGTTAATTAGACAGTCCTGAAGTATGCTAAGCTATACTGCACTGCGATTGATTTGTTTCTATAATTGTAGCATTAGTAACCTTTAGCTTTTGCCTGTTAAGCAAGGTGGTTTGCTAATTTAAAGTATCACCGAGCCATTGAGTCAGGGCTGACTTTCAAAGCAATAACCATCTTGGTCACTTCAGTAAACCTAATGAAATTACATGCCAGTGTGCATTGATACAGGTAATGCAGACAGCTTTAATCGGTTATTATAAGAAGTGCCGGAAAAATAGTACTTGAAAATGTCTGGATTGACTGGTGTGAAATGGTACTGAGTCAAAGATAGATTTATAATTAGAGGTTTTATTTGGTGGAATAGCAATTATATTAACCAAGTGAAGTCCACACATACTGAAGATACCACAAAACAATGTGGGGTATCCACATTTCATAATTCCTTTGTATGTGATGCTGTTTAGCACAATGTAATTAATAATAAGTTTAGCCTATAATAATGGTTAGGAAAAGTATTAGGCTAGACTTTAAGAATTCACTCTCTTGGTGAGGTTGAGGCCTTCCTTTTGTTGCAAAAGCACTCAGTCAGAAACCACAGAATGACTCTGAAGTGCAAGATTTGGAAGAAACTTTTTTAGATATTCCAGAAAATGAGCTTCAACCTTGGTGCGCCACAACATTGCTCAATAATCTGTCCTGTACAATGTTATCTTTGATGAAGTAATGGAGAGGGTTATGCCATTGATGTGAATATGGACTTTCATGAGGTGGCATGGTGGGAGTTGTGAAGGGCATTGGGTTGGGTGAGTGGGATGAGAATGGAGGGATAGAGGGACTAATAATCTTTTACACAAATGGTCCGAAGTCTCAGAGAACGGTGGTGGGCCTTCTAACAAGCCCGTCCTGGCACTCGCCTCCTCTGCTCAGCCTTCAGAGGCAGTGAACCTGACTTGATCACTGACAATCTTAAACTGGTTTTAGCACAATCACGATTGTTTAGCAAGTGTTGTCCAATCACGGAATCACATCTGATGTTCGACACTTTGGCCAGGATTTCCCTGCGTTGGGAATTGGGAGTGTTTCCCGTCCCAGAGCCCGATGGGAATTTGCGCCTGATGCTGGGCTCATTAATTATGCAGTCGGGGGTTTCCCGGTGTGTTGCATGGCGGGGTGGGATGATGTGCACCCTGATGTCATTGCTGGGCACCGTATTTAAAAGGCACCCAGACATCAACTTCTTTGTTATGGAGCCACTGTGGGAGGAAGAGATGGCCGGGCGATCCCAGAGAGCTCCGGCCTCCAGGTTCAGCAACACTCCCTCGATGTGCTGCTCGATGCAGTGGAGGCCGAGAGGGGAGTCCTGTACCCTGAGGATGGGAGGAGGAGGCTGAGCCCCGTGGCTGACCCTGCACGGGAGGAAGTCGCCATGGTGGCCGGAGCCCACGGCCTCCGCCGGTGGACCGCCCTGCCGTACCGGAAATGGATGAATGACCTCATCCGCGCTGCATGGGTAAGCAAACCTTCAACTGCTCACACTCACCTCACTGAAGGGTGGAGGGGACATGGGCCTCAGTGGCAAGGACACCAGCCCATACAGAAAAGAGCTACTCAACGTGACAAGGTGATGCCTCATAGCCCCACTGCAGTCCATCCAGTCTGGTGGAGTGGCCACTGTGGACCTCTGACCCCTCTACATGGACAGCTCAGGTACTGTCTCAGTGTGGGGATTGTGGAGGGGGGTGCGGAGGCAGGGGAGGGAGGGGGAAGGGGGTTAGGCATTGAGGGCACCAGCAAGCACTGCTGATGACATGCCTCTGTGAGTCTTATTGTTCTAGCTGCATGCATTCCCTATCCTGGAGGGTGCTGGCCCAGAACCCTTGTGAACAACCTGCAGTGCATCAAGCACATGGCACACAATCCATGGGTTAGTTGTAAGAGTGGAAACATGAGAAAGATACCTGAAACCCAAAAGCTCACAACCCCGTCTTCTCTCTTTGCGCAGGAATCGTTATGGCACGACAGGCGAGAGATAGAGGGAGACGACAGGAAGGGGGCCACCTGAACTAAGGAACCTTGCAGAGTTTGAAGAGCAGGCTGCTGAGCTGACAGGCGAGGAACCTGTCCGAGCCCGTGGAGATGGAGGGATTGGCAGGCAGCCTCCGTTCAGCAAGGATCCATGCACAGTGTCGTCACGTAGAAACCTACGGGTCATGAGTTCCTCCAGGTTGGAGGCAGCTCATACAGTCACTCGCTCTCTCTCCTCTCTCACTTACAGCAGGAAGAGGGGAAGGCCTGTCCAGCAGTACCGCCAGTCCACATAGGACTGAGGACAGTGGGGAGGAGGAAGAGAGTGCGCCTGTAGAGCCATCACCTACACCCTCCAGCAGCCCTGAGACACACACACCATGGTGGGTACAAGATCTCATTCAGGCAGTGGTCACCACAAGGGCACGTGTCCACAGCAGGAGGAGGCAGGGTCAGCCAAGCTCAGCGGCACTCGGAGGACTGCTGGGGAAGAGGCACCTGCGACCTCCAAGTCGGATGATGGGCCTCTGGGATCGGCCCTGCACGAGATGCTGGAAATGCTGCAAGAGGCGGGGGGGGATATGAGGCAGAGGAGTCCATCCACCTACTCTCTGATGAAGTGGTTTTGACCTCCATGGGGAGGATGGCGAACAGCATGCAGAACCTCGTCCAGCAGAACGCCAAGTTTCTGTCAAGAGATGCACGCTGACCTGCACTCCCTCGCTGTAGCTATAGATATCTTGCTGTGGCTACAGGAGGGGGGAATGGGGCAACTCGACCTCCCTCCAGGTGCCCCTTCTCCTCGAGGAGTCAGGCAGGGCCCCTCAGCCATCCAAAGGGAGGAGGAGCAGCTGTTGGACAAGCCTGGAACCTCCACTCAGGACTGTGAGGGTGTCCAGCCGGACAGAATCCCCCTTGCCTGTGACCCCCTTCAGTTTTGTCCTCTGTGACTTCAGAGGGAGCAGGACAGCCAAAGTAAGCCAGGCCCCCAGTCTCCAGAGGACACTTGCCAAGGTCGTCCAAGACAACAGGGCAAACTGGTCAGCAGACTGCGTCCACCCCTGCTAGAAGTGAAAAAAGCAAAATCCCGCGGATGCTGGAAATCCGAAACAAAAACAGAAAATGCTGGAAAAACACAGCAGGTCTGACAGCATCTGTAAAGAGAGAAACAGAGTTAACGTTTCAAGTCCACTTGACCCTTCTTCAGCTCAGTACTACTTGCTGGGGTTCCCCTTCAGTTGTCCAGTTGAGTGGACCCACGACTCCACTCATCCCCACTGGCCCAACTCCCATGCAGCATCTTGAGGTCTCCACCTCAAGGCTCTAGACAGTTGCATGCGGCCATGGTATGTGTGACTTTTCAGGTGGGGTCCAACACCTTCACCCTCCCCATAACCACAGACCCTCCTAGTGTGATCTTTGACCTCCCTACAGTCTCCCTAAACCCTCCCCCATCCCATGCAAGTGAATGTCCACGTCCCCTAGCTTCCCAAGGAGCCCACCCCTGTGACAATAGGCATGTACACCCACCTCATCCTGCCGACCTCCAGTGTCCCCTACAACAACCCTCTTCGTCTGTTCACCTATCATAGCAGAACCCTCACTTTACCAACTCCCATTGCCCCCTTTAACCCTCACCATCCCTTCCTCTTAACAATTCTCTCAATATGCCCCCAGGACTCATCAGCTGACACCACAGACCCCTTCCTCTGAACCCCTTTCCCTTCTCCCCCCAACCCCCAATGCCCTTTCGCACCTGCACACAGCCCCATGGCCTGTTCACACCTGCACACCCCACCTCCTCTCTGCACTCCACCACAGTCCTTCCCACCCTCCTGCTCCATAAACCATCTCACCCATTCCATGACCCCTGCAGCATCTCTCTTTCCCCTATCATTCCCAACCTCCCCCACACCCCCCCACCCTAGGCCTCCACACCCGCCCCACCTCTTCTTTTCTCTCCTCCCTGTGTAATTCCCCCTTCCCCTGCCAGCAGCATTCACCATACCTCATGCAGCCAACCACTTGCAGCGTGAAGATCCATGTCCTGGGAATTCCCAGAACTGTACACAATACTCCAGCTGAGGTCTAACCAGTGTCTTTTATAAGTTCATCATAACATCCCTGCTCTTGTCCTCTACATCCCTAATAATGAAGCCAAGAATAATGTTGCTTTAGAAACAGCTTTCTCCTGTCTTCCCACCCTAATGAATTATGTATGTATACACCTGGGTCTCACTGCTCCTGCACACTCTTTACAATAGTACTCTATGTTCTATATTGTTTCTCCATGTTCTTTGTACCAAAGTGTATCACCGCACCTTATTACAAAGAGATAAGAGCATAAGAGTAGAAGACGTTCTGCAATTGTGCAGGATGTTGGTGAGGTCACAATTGGAGTGCTGTATTCAATTTTGGTCTTCTTACCTAGAAAGGATACATTTGCCTTAGAGGGAGTGCAGTGAAAATTCACTAGACTGACTCCTGTGATGATGGGAGCATCCGATAAGGACAGGTTGAATGTACCAGCCCTATATTCCTCAGAGAAGAATGAGAGATGATCTCATTGAAATATATAACATTCTTAAGGATGAGGGTTAACTGCTGGATGTTGGGAGGATGTTTCCCCTGCTTGGTTGTCTCGAACTATGGATCACAGTCTTAGGACTGGGATGAGGAGAAGTTTCTTCACTCAAAGGGTTGTGAACCTTTGGAATTCTCCACTGCAGCAAACTGTGGATGTTCAGTTGACCTCATATTTGTGCTATTACTAAGACCACCTATTTCTACTTCAGTAACATTGCCCAACTTTGCCCATGTCTCAGCTCATCTGCTCCTAAAGCCCTTATCCATGCCTTTGTTACCTCCAGACTTGACTATTCCAATGCACTCCTAGCAGGCTGATCTCCCGAATTCTACCCTCCTGCCCACCACCCCCCCCCCCACCCCCATAAACTTGAGTTCATCCAAAACTCTGCTGCTCATGTCTTAATTCGACGCAAGTCTTGATTTTAAAATTCTTATCTTTGTTTTCAAATCACTCCATGGCTTGGGTGCTCCCCATCTCTGTGATCTCCTCCAGCCGGACAATCCTCCAAGATATCTGCGCTCCCCGAATTCTGGCCTCAATTTTAATTGTTCCAATAACTGGTGGCCAAGCCTTCAGTTGCCTAGATCCTTAGTTCTGGAATACCATCCCTACATCTCTCTGCCTCTCTACTTCTTACACCTTCCTCCTTTAAGATACACCTTAAGGCCTACCTCCTTGACCAAGCTTTTGGTCATCTGAGCTAATATCTCCTTCGTTGGCTCAGTTGCATACTTTGTTCCATAATGCCGCTGTGAAGTACCTTGGGATATTTCATTACATTAAAGATGATATATAAATATCACTTCTTGTTGTTGAGTATATTCAAGTCAGAGATCAATGGACGCTTTGGTTTTTGGGAAATGGAGAGTTACGGTGATAGTGAGAGCAGATGTAGCTGAGGTAGAAGAGCCATGATCCATTGAATGAGAGAGAGAGGGCTCAATGGGCTGAATGGCCTACCCCTATTTCTCATATTCTTATGAGATAGGAAAACGCCAAGGATAGGTCTTTGAAGGACTCCAGAGGTACTGCTGTTGAAGCTGAGAAAATGAAACCATATCTGGTGATTCTCTGGCTACAACGGGACAGATAAAAATGGAACTGGACAAGTGCAGTCCCACCCAACTGGATGATGGAGGCGAGCTGATGGGCAAGGATGATGTGGTCAGCTGTGCCAAAGGTTGCAGACAGGTCGAGAAGGGAAATTTACAATGATTGCTCTTTTCTCCCTGATTGAGATATACACTCGGTACAATTAGCATTCGGTGGTGAAATATTTTGAAAACATTGTTTGGCTTGCAACACTATTGATATTGCCTGAAACTCAATTAATAAAAGACAGCTGAAGCCAGTGTTCATCCCTTTTTTTCTGGACAGCATGAGGCCCAGAATAAAGGCGATGTTTTAACATAGTTAGATTCTCACAATCATCTATTGAAACCAAAAAAAAAGTTTTGAAAATCATTATTTAGTCACTTATTTAGTCCGATCCAGGGACTTTCAGGATGTCAATGGTAATACTGTAAACAGGAAGAGGATGTGTATCTATATCATCACTGCGCAGTCTAATTCATATTAGCAGCTTCACAATGAAGACACATGGACTCTCTCTCATCATCATCTCTGTGGCCCTTATTTTCACTGGTGGGTGATGCTCATGGTTGAATTTTTATATTATCGTTTAATATTTGTAGAATGCTGAGGTGCCGGGGAGAGAATTCTTTTACATGTGAAATCTAATTGAACTGATGTTAGAATTTAAATAAAGCGTTTGATCTGAGTGAGGGCAATTTACAAATGACCTGCATGGTAATTGTCAGTTAAAGAATTTTTAGTTTAGCTGAAGCTGCTAATTACAGTGAAAGGAGGAGACGGGTCAGCGTTGATGTAATGAGAATTGTCCATTCTTAGAAAACAGAGTCAAGTCATTAATATTGAAAAAAGCTTTTCCATTTCAAAGATAAACAGTGATAATCAGGAATTTGTTGTTGAGAATGGAATGATGAACATTAAAGAGTGCTATTGATGGATAGCCTTTATTGATAACAAAAACATAAATACCTGGAAAAACTCAGCAGGTCTGGTAGCATCGGCGGAGAAGAACAAAGTTGACGTTTCGAGTCCTCATGACCCTTCAACAGAACTGAGTAAAAATAGGAGAGGGGTGAAATATAAACTGGATTAAGGTGGGGTGGGGGGGGGGGAGGTTGTAATGACAAGCAAGCGGTGATAGGAGCAGATATCCAAAGATATCACAGACAAAAAAACAAAGAGGTGTTGAAGGTGGTGATATTATCGAAAAGAATGCGCTTATTAAGAATGGATAGCAGGACATGCAAGGTACATACAGATAGCTCTAGTTGGGGTGGGGTGAAATAAGACTAAAAGGGCATAAAAGGTATAGATTTAAAAATAATGGAAATAGGTGGGAAAAGAAAAATCTATATAATTTATTGGAAAAATCAAAAGGGAGGGGGAAGAAACGGAAAGGGGGTGGGGATGGAGTTCAAGATCTAAAGTTGTTGAACTCAATATTCAGTCTGGAGGGCTGTAAAGTGCCTAGTCGGAAGATGAGGTGCTGTTCCTCCAGTTTGCGTTGGGCTTCACTGGAACAATGCAGCAAGCCAAGGACAGACATGTGGGCAAGACAGCAGGGTGGAGTGTTAAAATGGCAAGCGACAGGAAGGTCTGGGTCATTCTTGCAGACAGACTGAAGGTGCTCTGCAAACAGTCGCCCAGTCTGCGTTTGGTCTCTCCAATGTAGAGGAAACTGCATTGAGAGCAACGAATACAGTAGACTAAGTTGGGGGAAATGCAGGTGAAATGCTGCTTCACTTGAAAGGAGTGTTTGGGCCCTTGGACGGTGAGGAGAGAGGAAGTAAAGGGACAGGTGTTGCACCTTCTGCGGTTGCATGGGAAGGTGCCATGGGAGGGGGTTGAGGAGTAGGGGGTGATGGAGGAGGGGACCAGGGTGTCCCAGAGGGAACGATCCCTACGGAATGCTGACAGGGGGGGTGAAGGGAAGATGTGTTTGGTGGTGGCATCATGCTGGAGTTGGCAGAGGATGATCCTTTGAATGCGGAGGCTGGTGGGGTGATAAGTGAGGACAAGGGAGACCCTATCATGTTTCTGAGGGAGGAGAAGGCGTGAGGGCGGATGCGCGGGAGATGGGCCGGACACGGTTGAGGGCCCTGTCAACTACCGTCGGTGGAAAACCTCAGCTAAGGAAGAAGGAGGACATGTCAGAGGAACTATTTTTGAAGGTAGCATCATCGGAACAGATGTGACAGAGGCAAAGGAACTGAGAGAATGGGATGGAGTCCTTACAGGAAGCAGGGTGTGAGGAGCTGTAGTCAAGGTAGCTGTGGGAGTCGGTAGGCTTGTAATGGATATTGGTTCTCAGTCTATCACCAGAAATTGAGACAGAGAGGTCAAGGAAGGGAAGGGAAGTGTCAGAGGTGGGCCATGTGAAAATGACGGAGGGGTGGAGATTGGAAGCAAAATTAATAAATTTTTCCAGGTCCCGATGAGAGCATGAAGCAGCACCGAAGTAATCATCGATGTACCGGAGAAAGAGTTGTGGAAGGGGGCCGGAGTAGGACTGGAACAAGGAATGTTCCACATACCCCATAAAGAGACAGGCATAGCTGGGGCCCATGCGGGTACCCATAGCCACACCTTTTATTTGGAGGAAGTGAGAGGAGTTAAAGGAAAAATTGTTCAGTGTGTGTTCTTCTCTGCCGATGTTGCCAGACCTGCTGAGTTTTTCCAGGTATTTGTTTTTGTTTTGGATTTCCATCATCCGCAGTATTTTGTTTTTATAAGCCTTTATTGATAGTTTATTGTACACTGAGAAGAATCCAATCATCAATCTTGCATTTGAGGATCCTTTTGATGATGTGATTTATTGAAAGATCTGACATGATTTCAGTCGGGATCTCCAGCACCTTGAGAATATTGCCTTCTCAATAAACAAGTTATTTACAGGTTGTCATTGTATCATTTATACTTGGTGATAATCTTGTGTGTCTGCCTATTTCAGGTCTGCTTTGGACTGATTCTGTGACTGACAGTCTGGTGAGGTTCTAGACTTAAATCTGCATGTTTGAGTAAGGAGGTTGAAAATCACCCCCCACGTGCCCCACCACCCCCCCCCCCCCCCCCCCACCTCCCCCCCCACCACACCCCCAGCTAACCCGTCCAACTATACTTATTATCCTTCCCATCCAGAAGCTGTTTGTTACTATCCCACCCTGAGTTTAATTTGTTATTCGCAAAAATGAGGAATGTTTCTTAGTTGCTTACATTAGTCTGTTAATCTCAGCTATTGGACCCCCGCTGTGATGACATCTGGTTATTTCCTGTATGTCCCTTGACCATACCTCAGCTGTGTACTTCACAGGGTCCTTCATATGGATACCGCTGTCTTCTGTGTCTTTTTGGCTGGTAAGTGTCACTACAATTCCTGTTGTGTCGGGCAAAGATTCAGCTGTGAATCCCTCCTCTCTCTCCCCACCTCACTGCCCAGTAATTTGTCACCACTCACTGTCTAACATAATAAATCAAGAGTCAATACTTGAATGTGGTAACAGATGGTTTCCCATCAAATTATAAGTTATTTCCTTTGGAATAGAAGGAAAATTAAAGAAAAGATTTCTGAAGATTGATTGAATGGGCTTTAGCAGATAGATACCCTCCACATCATAAGGATTGAAAAATGCTTTGGAAAAGCTGAAAATAAAAATAATTTACCTCATCTCAATTTTTATAAAAGAATCTAACCTTCCACACTGATACAAATCCTAAATTTATATCCCATATTAAATTCCCTAATCTTACCCCAGTATTGCCTTATTAATTCTAACAGATGTGAACACTTTTATCCATGATATGAAGGAGTACAGGAAAGCTAATACCCCTGTGCTTTTACACCACCACTACACTTGGGAGTTCTGTCATTGGGATAGTAGTGTAGTGGTATTGTTAGTAGGCTAGTGATCCAAAGGCCCTGACAAATGCTCCAGAGATACAAATTCAAATCCCATTACAGCAACTAAAGGATTTTAAATTCAATATATTAATATACCTGGAATAAAATGCTAGTGTCAATAATGGTGACCATGAAACTTCAGATTGTTGTTTAAAAACCCATCTGGTTCACTAATGTCCTTCACAGGAGGAAATTTGTTTCTCTTTGGCCTAAGTGTGAGTCCGAAACCACAGCAATGTGACTGACTCACATCTGCCCTCTGAAATGCCCCAGTCAGCCCCTCAGTTCAAGGGCAATTAGGGATGGGCAACAAATACTGACCTTGCCAGTGATGCTCACATCCCAAGAACAAATTAAAAAGACGCTCCAGTCTACTATTTATTTTGTGGTGATAACATGAACTTCCCCCATTCATTGATGCCATGTTGGACTTGGAGGAG
Organism: Isurus oxyrinchus; assembly: GCA_026770705.1. NCBI lineage: Eukaryota > Metazoa > Chordata > Chondrichthyes > Lamniformes > Lamnidae > Isurus > Isurus oxyrinchus. The sequence goes on from JANJGN010000037.1 coordinate 14,568,353, forward strand.
TAGAAAATTAATTTCATGACAACTACACAGTAGCAGAATGCTACACACGTTCTTCAGTATGAAAGAAGAATTTGCATAACATCCGGTCACATCCCACAAGACATTCCAAAATATTTTAAATTTGGGCAGAAACACTAAACAAGCAGACACAAGCCAGCACAACTAAAAGGTGAGCAGTTTTTGGCAATAATTGATTGAAAGAGGGCTGTTTGTCAGGAAAGCTGGTTGTTTTTCTTAACATTGTACGATAGGATCCTTTACAATCACTCAAACTGGCAGACTGTGCCTCTGACATCTTGTCTGGAGGATGTCATCTGACAATGTGGCACTCCCTCAGCAGTGCACTGTTGTCTCAACCAAGTAAGGCTAAAACCCATAGATTTCAGGTTCACAGGCAAGTGTATGACCAAATGTGCCAAGTTAACCCTGACAATGATAATCAGCTTTTTATCCAGCTTCTTGCTAATAATAATCCATTTAAATGATAAGGAACTCCCAGAGCGGAGCTATAAAAGACAGACTCAAACACAAAAACCACTAGCACTCTCTACCAACATTACAACTCCTGCTTTATCCACGTCTATATTTTAATGCAAAGGCGATTGAGCAGAGGAAACTATGGCCCTTAAAGGATAATTCAGTAAACCTGGTATCCTGGCTCCAGTAACTGACTGTCAGAGATTTGGAGGGAAACCAGTGGATATTACAGGATTTTCTTGTCAATGAACTTGTTGATATGCCTTCGCAGTAGGGAACTCGAGATTTATATGATAGCATGGGAGGGGGCTGATCACAAGGATCCGCAGAGAAAAATGTGGGTAAAAAAAAAACTACATATCAAACAGATTTTTAAACATTTTTCATCCTTTTTCAGGCTAAATGGTACGAGTACCACAATGCTGCTAGATCGAGGATGCTGGAGAAATAATATAAACTGAAGTTCTCTTCTAAAACCTCGTAACTGAAGTATCAATAAATGAAACTGCTTCTGGATTATGGGTCTTATCATTTTCTATCAACTGCTGGTGAAATTAAAGGGAATCTACAGTGCAGAATGAGTCCATTCGGCCCAACTGGTCTGTGCTGTTATTTATAGTGCACACAAACCTCATCCTACCCTAATGACATTTTTCTTCTCTGTTCTCCATATTCCACTATTCCCCTCATATTTATGTATCAAGCCTTCCTTTGTTTGCCTCAATTCTGTCTGCTTAAACCACTCTACGCGGCAGCAAGTTCCACATTCTCACCTCTCTCCGAGAGCGATAAGGCTGTCCTGGATAGATTAGTGCTATTGTCACGCTACTCAATTCTGGAGCACCTGTGCACTGTTTCCCCTGAAAATTCCACTTCAGAATAACATAGCCAAGTCCAGTTAATTCAAAGTTGTCTAGTTCCAAGATCCAGTGACAGCTTGAACGATGACATTCACCTGCATTCTCCGCCTCCACGGTACTTACAGTTGCCCCATTCCCAGTTTGTTGTTAATCCTAGGATTTACACTGTCCATGAGGCATTCACCTTTTTAAAAACAGGGGTGAAAGGCACTAGCAGTAACATTCGTGCCACATAAGTGTCAGGCAATGACCACCTACAACAGGAGAGGATCTAACTATCTCCCCTTGATGTTCAACTGCATTACCATCACTGAATCCCCTGCTATCAACATTCTGGGGGGTTACCATTGACCAGTAACTGAACTGGACTAGCCGTATAAATACTGTGGCTACAAGAGCAGGTCAGAAGTTGGAAATTCCGTGGCGAGTAACTCAATTTCTGATTCCTCAAAGCCTGTCCACCATCTACAAGGCACAAGTCAGGAGTGTGATGGAATAATCTCCACTTGCCTGGATGAGTGCAGCTCAAACAACACTTAAGAAGCTTGATACCATCCAGGACAAAGCAGCCCCGCTTGATTGGCACCCCATCCACCACCTTAAACATTCACTCCCTCCACGACCGACGTACAGTGGCAGCAGTGTGTAGCATATACAAGTTGCACTGCACCAACTCACCGTGGCTCCTTCACCAGCACTTTCCAAACCTGCAACCTCTATCACCTGGAAGGACGAGGGCAGCAAATGCATGGGAACACGATCACCTGAAAGTTCCTCTCCAAGCCACATACCAACCTGACTTGGAACTACTTTTTTTCTCTCTGAGGGCTGTGCGACTATGGAACTCTCTGCCTCAGAAGGAGGTGGAGGCGGGGTCACTGAATATTTTTAAGGCAGAGGCAGATAGATTCTTGTTCGGCAAGGAAATCAAAGGTTATCAGGGGGTAGATGGGAATGTGGAATTTGAAACATAAACAGATCGGCCGTGATCTTATTGAATGGTAGAGCAGGCTTGAGGGGCTGAATGGCCTACTCCTGCTCCTATGTTCGTATGTATGTATATACTTCTGATCTTATGATGGCGGGAAGGTATTTTTTAATTAAAGACTCCATGGTCAGCTATCGCGTGGTTTAGCTGCAGTTCAGAATCATAGGTAGAATCTGCTCCTGTGTTGCAATTGTCATGGCCTCCACTTTGTCCCCTTCCATGATGACCAGCAGGTTCTCTTCAAGGGGGGAAATAGGGTATGTGGGTAGGCTCTTCCTCTGGTAGCAGCCTATTGTTTGATACTGTGTGCAGCCTTTGGCTGCAGGAGGAGTGTGTGCACGGGAAAGCCTTGAGATGTTTGGGGAAAGCAGCCATCCCTGTGTCATAGCTGACCATCCCAGGTTTATTGAAAGGTCACTGACCTGGAAATGTTAACTCCATTTCTCTCTTCACATACTGCTTGACTTGCTGAGTCTTTCCAGTGTTAATGGTATATTAATTATATTAAGATTAAGGGTATCCAGGTGAAGGGAATGGATTGATTAAATACCTTCAGCACATATTAAGAGGGGCCTAGTTTTAGTTACAGTATCCCATCAGGGGCTGTTTACCGCCCCCTCATAATTAGTTTGTTTAATTGATTTTTTTGCTTTGCTTCCTGAACAGAGAAAATAAAGGGAATCCTGCAGAAAAGTTCTATAAAGAGGGGCCTTCAGAAAGAGCATATAAAGAGGGCCTTGCCTTCCCATTCCAAATGGAGGGGTTTCCTGTACAAGCTGCTGCTGCAGTGCACTCTTCACTTTCTCGCCCTCCTCAACCATCCAGACATGCTGTGGCGTTCCGGAGGTAGCGCGGGCCCCAGTGGAGGGCTCTCTACGAGGAAGTCCTCCCCTTAGCCGTCAGGGATTAGGCGTGGAGGGTGTTCCACGCAGCAGTCCCATACAATCGTAGGTTAAGATGGCTCATGGACTCTCAGGCTGCCTGTAATTCTGTGGCCTTGAGGAGTCCGTGTTTATACAGATTGTGTGAAGTTGCAGGCCTTTTTTGATTATCTGCTTCTCAAATTCCGACTGCACTTCAGCCCCGCGCTCCTGATCTTTGCTCACTCGGAGTGGAGGGAGGTGGACAGATCGGAGGACCTCTTTGTGGGTCTGCTCCTGGCCACTAACAGCTCCAGGCAATGGGCTGTGCAGGGGGTTGTTGGACCCGACTTTCTGCCCTATTCCACGGCTACGTTTGTGCCTGGGTGTTCTTATGAAGGGAGCATGCAGTGTCTATTGGTACACTTGAAGCCTTATCCAAGTGTTGGGCACCGCAGCCCTGGGAACAACATTTTAATTGAATTAGATAAAGGAGGTTTGAGGCAGGTTAGCTCAGTGTTGGTTCAATTTCTGTTCTGGCTGATGTAGACTTGGGGCCTGCCCCATGCTTGACGTTGAGCAGTGCCCCTTAAGCTATATAAACAATTGCCTTTCTCTAACAGTGAGAGATGCTTATAAAGAGGATCTTCTGGGACACTAGGGGCAAACATTTTTAGCTTGGTGGGTGGGCGTGTGCCCAACACGCTTGAGTATGAAATGACGTGCGTTGAGATTGGGTGAGCACCCTAGTCCTGGTCAGCAGGCACATGCAGAGTCAGCAGCGCGCCCGCCAACAATTAAGAGGCCTGTTAAGGCCATTAAAGAATCAATTAAGTTAAATTTTTCGCTACCCGTCCAACCTTACGGTTGATTCAATTCTTTATTTCGTTTTAAAAGACTCTTCATCTCCCTGAGGCAGCTCTGTGCCCCGCTCACCCTTCTCTCCCCCCCTGCCCACACTGACAGTGCCCCGTTCCCTTTCTCCCCCCTGCCCACACTGACAGTGCCCCGTTCCCTTTCACCCCCTGCCCACACTGACAGTGCCCCGTTCCCTTTCTCCCCCCCCCTGCCCACACTGACAGTGCCCCGTTCCCTTTCACCCCCTGCCCACACTGACAGTGCCCCCTTCCCTTTCTCCCCCCCCTGCCCACACTGACAGTTCCCCCTTCCCTTTCTCCCCCCCTGCCCACACTGATAGTGCCCCGTTCCCTTTCTCCCCCCATTCCCACACTGACAGTGCCTCGACCCTTTCTCCACCCCCCTGCCCACACTGACAGTGCCCCGTTCCCTTTCTCCCTCATTCCCACACTGACAGTGCCCCGTTCCCTTTCTCTACCCCCCTGCCCACACTGACAGTGCCCCGTTCCCTTTCTCCCCCCTGCCCACACTGACAGTGCCCCGTTCCCTTTCTCCCCCCCCGCCCACACTGACAGTGCCCCGTTCCCTTTCTCCCCCCTGCCCACACTGACAGTGCCCCGTTCCCTTTCTCCCCCCCCTGCCCACACTGACAGTGCCCCGTTCCCTTTCTCCCCCTGCCCACACTGACAGAGCCCTGTTCACTTTCTCTCCCCTGCCCACACTGACAGAGCCCCGTTCCCTTTCTCCCCCCTGCCCACACTGACAGTGCCCCGTTCCCTTTCTCCCCCCATTCCCACACTGACAGTGCCCCGTTCCCTTTCTCCCCCCTGCCCACACTGACAGTGCCCCGTTCCCTTTCTCCTCCCTGCCCACACTGACAGTGCCCCGTTCCCTTTCTCCCCCATTCCCACACTGACAGTGCCCCGTTCCCTTTCTCCCCCCTGCCCACACTGACAGTGCCCCGTTCACTTTCTCCCCCATTCCCACACTGACAGTGCCCCGTTCCCTATCTCCCCCCTGCCCACACTGACAGTGCCCCGTTCCCTTTCTCCCCCCTGCCCACACTGACAGTGCCCCCTTCCCTTTCTCCGCCCATTCCCACACCGACAGTGCCCCGTTCCCTATCTCCCCCCTGCCCACACTGACAGTGCCCCGTTCCCTTTCTCCTCCCCCGGCCCACACTGACAGTGCCCCCTTCCCTTTCTCCGCCCATTCCCACACTGACAGTGCCCCGTTCCCTTTCTCCCCCTGCCCACACTGACAGTGCCCCGTTCCCTTTCTCCGCCCATTCCCACACTGACAGTGCCCCGTTCCCTATCTCCCCCCTGCCCACACTGACAGTGCCCCGTTCCCTTTCTCCTCCCCCGGCCCACACTGACAGTGCCCCCTTCCCTTTCTCCGCCCATTCCCACACTGACAGTGCCCCGTTCCCTTTCTCCCCCTGCCCACACTGACAGTGCCCCGTTCCCTTTCTCCCCCCATTCCCACACTGACAGTGCCCCGTTCCCTTTCTCCCCCCTGCCCACACTGACAGTGCCCCGTTCCCTTTCTCCCCCCATTCCCACACTGACAGTGCCCCGTTCCCTTTCTTCCCCCTGCCCACACTGACAGTGCCCCGTTCCCTTTCTCCCCCCTGCCCACACTGACAGTGCCCCGTTCCCTTTCTCCCCCCTGTCCACACTGACAGTGCCCCCTTCCCTTTCTCCCCCCTGCCCACACTGACCGTGTCCCGTTCCCTTTCTCCCCCCTGCCCACACTGACAGTGCCCCGTTCCCTTTCTCCCCCATTCCCACACTGTCAGTGTTGAGCGCTGCCGCTCGCGTTTCATCCTGGGCTTTAATTGGCCAGCCAGCATGAAATGGCCTCCGACCCCAGCTATCCCCGCCAAGCCTGCCCAACAGGGGCAAGATTCTACCCTCGGTGTTGGTTAGGGAAGAGGCAGGTATTTGTAATCTTGCTGTCTGTGAGTAAGCCTAAAGTAGTAAGTAAAAGATTGGTGTCTGGTTTCCGACTTTACCAACTGGTTTCAGAATGAATTATAGGGTAGCAGGGAATGACTGTCTGAAGGCGACGATTGGAAACTAATTCTTTGCCAAACAGAAGACTGTGATCTGAGTTAATTTTGTGAAGAATGGCTGAAAGCAGGCCTAAATGTCAGGGTATGATTACCCACTGACCTTCTCGCAATCTGAACCTGGTGAGCAGTGCTGAGGCCTCAATTATTTACAATATATATTAATAACTTGGATGAGGTAAGTGAATGTACTATCGCCAAATTTGCAAGTGACACAAAAAATAGGTGGGAAGGCAAGTGGTGAAGGTGACACAAAGGGTCTATAGAGGGATATAGACAGGTTAAGTGAGTGGGCAAAAACTTGGCAGATGGAATATAATGTGGGAAAATGTGAGGAATGGCAGGAAGAATAGAGGAGCTGAATATTATTTAAATGGAGAAAGACTGCAGAAAGCTGCAGTACAGAGGGATTTGGGGGTCCTCATGCATGAATCACAAAAAGCTAACATACAAGTTCAACAGGTAATAGGGAAGGCAAATGGAATGTTGGCCTTTATTTCAAAGGGTATGGAGTATAAAAATAGGGAAGACTTGCTAAAACTATACAAGGCACTAGTTAGACCACACCTAGAATACTGTGAACAGTTCTGGCTCCCCTTATCTAAGGAAAGATATACTGACATTGGAGGCAGTCCAGAGAAGGTTCACTAGGTTGATCTGAGGGATGGAGGAATTTTCTTATGAGGAGAGGTTGAGTAGGTTGGGCCTGTACTCACTGGAGTTTAGAAGAATGAGAGGTGACCTTGTTGAAACATATAAGATTCTTAGGGGCTTGACAGGGTGGATACTGAGATGTTGTTTCCCCTTGTGGGAGAGTCTAGGACCAGAGGGCATAATCTCGAAGTAAGGGATCACCCATTTAAAACAGAGATGAGAAGGGATTTCTTCTATCAGAACGTGGTCAATTTGTGGAATTCTTTACAGAAGACGGCTGTAGAGGCTGGATTGTTAAGTATATTCAAGGCTGAGATAGACAGATTTTTAATCAGTAAGGGAATCAAGGGTTATGGGCAAAAGGCAGGAAAGTGGAGTTGAGGATTATCAGATCAGCCATGATCTCATTGAATAGAAGAACAGACTCGATGGGCTGAATGGCTTACTTCTGCTCCTACGTTTTATGGTCTTATTTACTTTTCTGGTTTTGAAGATCTATTAAACCTTCTCTTTACATTCTCTGGTCTCAGGAGAACAACCCCAATTCTCAAGTCGTTCCTCACCTCTGCCAACATCCTAGTAAATCTCTTTGCAGCCCTTCCAAGGCCTTGGACATCTACTGAGGCTGCCACTGGCCTCAGTACTCCAGCTGGAGCCTAACCAGTGCTTTATAACTTCCTTGTTTTGAGATCCTCTATTAAACAAAGGATCCCATGTGCTTTTTTTTAAACAGCCTTCTCAACTTGTCCTGCCACCTTCAAAGGTGTGAATGCACCTTCAGATCCATGTTCCTGCACTGCCTTTAAATTGTACCATTTTGTTCATATTGCTCTTCCTTATTCTTTCTACCAAATGCATCACTTAACAATTTCTCTGGGTCAAATCTCATCCACCACGTTTTCACATTTCACCAATCTGTCCTCTTGACGTCTGCCGCTACCTCCTGACTTTATTACATTTCTGAGCTTTGTGTCTTCTGCATACTTTGAAATTATGCCCTGTATACCCAAGTCCAGATCTTGAATATATATTGAAAATCGCATTGGTCCTGATACCAAACACTATGTACTTGCCTCCAGTCTGAAAAGCAGCCATTTATCACTGCTTTCTGTCCCTTGTACAATTCTGTATTCATGCAGACACTCTCCCTTTAATACCAAGAAGTTTAATTTTTGCAAGCAATGCTTATGTGATGCTTGCCAAACCCATTTTGAGGTTCCGTGGGCAGGATTTTGCCATTGGCAAATGGGGGGGGGGGGGGCCTGCTCGCCGAGGTGTAAAATGGCGTATGGTGATGTCAGGCAGAACTCCCGAAGTCACTGCGCCCCATTTAAATTTTCAGGTAGGCAGGGGCTCAACAAAATCAGCTGTGCGCCCGCCGACCTGTCAATGGCCAATTGAGGCCAAACTGAACTGATTAATGGGCTCCACGGGCGGGATGAGGTTTCATGTAGGTTTTTAAAAATTTAAATTTAAATTATGGACACGTCCAACTCATGTGACAGTGTCTCATGAGGGGACATGTCAGGGATTTTTTATTCTATTTTTAATATTTTTGACAATAGAGGCGATCTCCCTGAGGCAGCAATTAGCCTCAGGGAGATGAGTGCGCTCTTTCCTGCGCATGCACACTCTCAGGTTTAGGGATTCCCCTCCCTGCCCGCATAGCGCTTCCACGTGGACGTCACGCTGGGCAGGCCTTAATTGGCTCGCCCACGTAAAATGGCGGCGCGCCCCCTGATCAGAGGCGCGCCTCCGCGTGCCCGCACTTCAACATCACCCCCGACAGGGGGGGAAATCCTGCCCCATATACTCATCAACTATCTCCGTACTTCATCAACGTAGCTGATCAAGTTAGGCAAACAAGATTTGCCTTTACCATAAGATAAAAACAAAAAACTGCGGATGCTGGAAATCCAAAACAAAAATACCTGGAAAAACTTAGCAGGTCTGGCAGCCTCTGCGGAGAGGAATAGTGTTCTGCTGAAGAGTCATTCGGACTCGAAACGTTAACTGTGTTCCTCTCCGCAGATGCTGTCAGACCTGCTGAGTTTTTCCAGGTATTTTTGTTTTTGTTTTGCCTTTACCCTGCTGACTTTCATCTGTTAAACCCATAATTTCCAAAAGCCAATGAATTTTTTCCCGGATTATTGTTTCTTAAAGTTTGCCCATCACTGATGTCAGATCAACTTGTCTGTAGTTGCTGGGTTTATCCCTCTTCTTCCACAGGAGCACATATGCAATCCTCTAGTTCTCTGCTACTGTCCCCATGTCCCAGGGGGATTGGGAGATTGTGGCCAGAGCCTGCATAATTTCCTCAAACCTAGAATACAACCCACCTGGATGGGGTGACTTTTCTAATTTGAGTGCTACCAAATTTTAAGACCTTTCATCTATCTATTTTCATCCTATCTAATATCCCTATTTCTTTCTCCTTTGCATTAAGAGGAACATAGGAACAGGAGGGGGACATTTAGTTCCCTTGAATCTGTTTCACTATTCAATTAGATCATGCCTGATTTGTATCTCAACTTCCTTTATCCACCTTGGTACAGTACCCCTTCATACCCTTATCTAACAAAAAACTATCCATCTCATTTTTGAACTTCTTTTTGAAAGGGTGTTCTAGATTTCCATTTACCCCTTTGTGTGAAGAAATGCTCCCTGACATCTCCTCTGACTCAGCTGTAATTTTAAGGTTATGCCCCTTTGTTCTGGACTCCGCCACCACTGACATGAAATGTTGATTGGATCCATTATTTCTGGAGGTGAAATGTAAAAGAAACTTATTCAAAAATGATCAGTGATCTCAACTTTACAAGCAAGGTTCTGGTTAATAGATGTCACCTTTTCTCTAGGTGAGAGGCAATGCCAAATTTTTTAAAATTGTGCAAGGATTTACCCACGCACTCAGAGATGCCTCATACAAGGCTGGTGAACGGAAATCTATGTGAAATGCTCAAATGTATCCTGTGTTCCACGGTTTCTATCACCAAGACTCATAGCATGTTGGACAATGCATCAAAAAAGTGTCAAACTTATGTGGGAGAGCCTTTGGAAACAAATCTTGAGTTACGTGTCAGAGTTTAGTTGCACTATTATCACCAAGTCAGCTTTTTGTGGGGCTGTGGCCAATTCCAAGACTTCAGCGATACTGTCTTTTGGATCAGATGTTAAACAAAGGCCCTGCTGGCTTGATGTAGAAGATCCTGTGGCACTAATAGAAAAGCAAGAGAGTGCTCCTGGTTTTCTGGCCAAAATTTATACTTTGATCAACACCAGCAAAACAGATGAACTGATTATTTATTTTATTTCTGTAAGGGGTTCCACCATCTTCTCAAGGGCCATTAGGGATGGGCTATAAATGCTGGCCTAGCCAGTGATGCCCACATGCTGTGAATGAATTGAAAAAAAAGGCCTATATAACAAATGACTACCACTTAAAATGCAATTTATTTTTATGAGAGACACTTAGGATGCCGTATGAATGTGAAAGGCACCATACAAAAGCAAATTCTTTCTTTGAAGACCCCGTCAGAGATTTCTCAATCACTTATCGCTAAAAGAATGCAATGTTATTTATTTTTTCCTTGCAATATCAATGATGGAACATTGGGTATGCTTTCAGATTATATTATCATAAGCTTATGCATCAATATTTTCAGTTGAGCTCCTACATCATAGACAGAGTGTCAGTCTTACATTTCACAGATTGAACTAAAGATTGTGATCCAAAATGTGGTTTTAAAAAAAATCTAGGAACTTCATTTAGTGAAAATGTAATTAAACACTGGAAAGCCATGGCCCTGGTCACAGGCCCATGTTCTAGGCTATTGCTGAGCTGTCAGATTTTTTTCTGAGTGCCAGATTTTGGGGGCTGCATAAGATTGCTTGAAGATATTTGTTAGCTTTTGCCCGTTTTTGAGGTTGCTATAAACGCACATAAGCATAGGATGGATGTAGGGTGAAGCCGCATTCACAATACCTTCACCAAGTACCTAGGGCTAAATTCAAAATCAGGTTCCAGAGATGAAAGGCAATGTTCTTACATGGCTGTGACTGCAATTTCATTCAGCTTTCTCTCTGAGTGCTAATGTATTACAAACTATTCCTTAAAAGGTCTTAAAGAAATGTTTAGTCATTCATTCACCACATGATGCAGGTGACTGGCATATATATCGAGCGATGTCATGAACATGTCAAGGTGTGTGATTGCATAAATACCAGCTGCATGGGGCTGTTTAAATCACTTCCAGGAACTTCACAATGAAGATGGATGGAGTATTTCTCATCACTACTCTGTTTTTTGTTTTCACTAGTGAGTGATATTTATACCTGTAAATGATGAATTATCATTTAATATTTGTAGGATAAGCAACTGTGAGGAAATGGGTTTTATTTATATCAGAATTACTGTTTAGAAGATGTTAAAATCTTGTGTTGATAGGGTTTGACATATTTAAGTTACAAATTTTTAATGATTTAATTTAAACTATTTTTATCTTGATCTTTCTGTCAATAAATGGACAAGTCTGAGAAATGTTGATATTGTGCGAAGAGTTTTATTAAAATCTAAACGGTTTGCTCATTATTACTGAAGCAACCAACCCCATTCCAAATGCCAACTGGTATACTCAGAATTGTATTGGCGAGAAAGGATGGGAAAGTTTAAAGGTGGCTCCTGGCTAACAGAAGACAATCTAAAAGTTATTATTTGAGGCAGTCAGAGCCTTTTGATGGTGTGATATATTAAAAGATGTGATATAGTTCAGTGAGAATCTCCACTACTTTCAAAAGGCCTTTCACTCAAAAACAGTGTCTTCAAGTTGTCTATGATTTCAATTAATGATCTGCATGTTCTTCTATTTCAGGCGTGGCTACTACAGCTGGGGGCTCTGCTGGCATTGAGGTGCTCCATGGTTTAATTATTTATTTGTTCTGAATTACCCTCACCACCACATATTTATATATACATATATATATATCAGTTTCATAGTCCATTACTTTGGTGAACTTGTTTCTCATTTTAATATAAAAGATGACTGGTTTGCTGGTCTGAATTCTAATCTAGCGATTTGTCTCTCTCAGCCGAAATGTCAAGATTTCCCATTTCACCCGGTCTGTCCCTTGCACTTTCAGCCATTGTGTGGCACAAACGGTGTGACTTACGGAAATCTCTGTAATCTGTGTTTTTATAACTGGTAAGTACCCTTTTCATTTTGTCATCTTGGACAGTTTTTAGCAAATATCCATATTATGAACAAAACAAAACCGAGTCAGTAAATCAAGTAACATTCCATGTCTCAGACAAACAAAGGGAATCATTGGGAGTTTTATATTTTTATACCAGTGTTGGACTGAGCCACACACGAGGAAAATCTCCGGCTTGTGTTAAGGTAGCTGACTTTAGCAGACTTTGCATCAAAACGCGATTAGGTTTGTCCTAATATATAGATTAGTGTGTTGACAATTACTATCACAGTTCATACAAGAACAACAATTGTTTGAGGAAACTACTGAACAGCCACCATTTCCCATCAAATTACACCACACAGGGGCCTGCCTCCAAGAGCAAAAAATACCAAAGAGCTTACACTAGGAAAGAAATGAACAGCTGAAGATCGAATGGGTTTTAGCAAAAGGACAAATATGCACTTCGAGATCTTAAATTCACTTAGAAAACTTGCAAAATAGAAATTATTATTAAATCTGATGTACAGCTAGAGCACAGAAGGAGGCCATTAGACTGACTTTTTAAAAGAGCTATCCTGTAAGGTCTGCACCCCTTCTCGTTCCTCATAGCTTTCTTTCTAAAGAATTCGGAAATACGTAATGTTACCGTACCAATATCTTTAATGATGCTGACAGACTTACCGTATCATCATGCTCGCTCACAAGTGATGTGTAAAGGAAGATACAACATGCTCAGTTACCACCCACACCCAAATACCAATGAATGGAGCATGACAATGATTAAACCATCAAAACATGGGGCGGAATTTTCCATTCGGAGTATGGGCACGTGCCCGACATGCCAAAACGTTAGATGACGCGCGATGACGTTGGGCGTGCATCCCGACATCATCGCGAAGTTGGGTGATATTTTGTTCGGCAGGCATGCGCCGGAGTCAGCTGCGCACCCGCCGAGGATTGATGGGCCTATTAAGGCCATTAACCAGGTAATTAACCTGAATTTTACGCTTGCCTGTCCAACCTTACGGCTGGCGGGCAGGTGAAAAGGCCAAGCAGCCTTTACATTTTTTAGGAAACCCTATCCACGAGCGGGATGAAGTTTCCTAACGCTTTTACAAATGAAATGAAAACTCTCCTCGAAAAATAAAAACATGTCCCATGCCTCATGTGGCACAGTCAGATGTGAAGGGACATGTTTTATTAAAATTTTAATGTATTTATTTACTTTTTTAAAAAGCACTTCAATCTCCCTGAGGCAGCTCTGTGTCTCAGGGAACTGGAGACACTCTTTCGCGCACATGCACGAAAGAGCGCTGGACCCGACTCTCCCTCCTCCCCTCCCCACCTGCACAGGTAGCTCAGCGCTACTGCTCATGATCCACGCAGGGTAGGCCTTAATCGGCCGGCCCGTGTGAAATCACGGTGCGGAGCCGATTCAGCTCCGTAACCACCCCAGCCCACCAAGCCCGCCCGACGAATGGAAAATCCTGGCCATGATCTTTTCCCTCATCTACGGCGCAACGAAAATCTTATTTCTTTTAATGCTTCTAATATATGGCCTTTTAACGCCTCCTTACTTTTTAATGGATCCAGCTTCATCCTTCCCATGTCAAAAGTAACTCTCTCATTTCCTCCTTTGCTTTTCCTGGCCAGTGGAACCATGTGGTTAAGTTGAGAGAAGCAGTGCTTGGTTCCAGTGACAGGCTGGAAGGTAAAATCTGGTTTCAAGCACAATGAAAATGATGTCAGGCAAGGCATCATCAGCCATTATCGTTAAGGCAACACAGAATCAAAAAGATATTTTAAAATCCAGCATGATATTAACAGGAGAATTTTCAACTGGATTGAGAACTGGAAGATAGAAATATGTAGTCAAGGAAGTTTGGAGGGTATAGCGTGATGCACTCATTGGACACCATGTGGAGCATTTGATAACCTGATGGAGATCTTTAAGATTATGAAAGGGTTTGATAAACCAAACGCAATGTTTCCACTTATGGGGAGAACAGAAACAGGGAGCACAAATATGAGGTAGTCACTAACAAATCCAACAGGAAATTCAGGAAAGCCTCTTTACTCAGAGAGTGGTGAGAATGTGGAACTCACTATCACATGGAGTGGCTGAGGCAAATAGCATAAATGCATTTAAAGGGAAATTTAATGAACACAACAGAGAGAAAGGAATAAAAGGTTATGCCACCAGGGTGAGATGAAGGAGGAGGAGAGAAGGCTCCAGTGGAGCATAAACATCGGCATAGACTGGTTGACCTGAATGCTCTGTACATCCTGTAACAAAGGAATTATGCTGTATTCCTCTGAGTTGAGTGATCCTGAGGGTAGAAAAGACAGAACCATTTACCTCCAGAGGTCCCCACAGTAATGTATTCTACATCCTAGCATACCTGATGGCTATAACAAGAAACTACACGTGTGGTTACTGCTCACATGAAGCCAAAGGGAAAGTAATGGGAGCATCTAGCAGAAAATACAGTTTCACTGATCTGTGACTCACCTGCTGAGGCTGATGCAAGCTTGGCTATGAGAGGTCAATGTTAGACTTCAGCTGACTGTATTGCTGAACAACAAAATTGCTAGTCTGGCTGTGGGAAGTGGTGGGAAAATCAATTAATAAATAACTGCCTCTGCATGTGTCTCCATCTATTATTTTACCACTTAGCTCACCTTGTAGCTGCAGTGCCAGTGTCACTGTGTTAAATATGTTTAACAGTAAGTACGCACTGTGAAAGATACATACAGGATAAGAGGGGGCTAACTGTGTCTAAATGGAGCTGCATCAATTGATTAACATTTCCACTCTATTTCAGGGGAACTGGCTCTATGGTTAAAATTTTGCATGAAGGAGTGTGTGACACTGAAACTGGAGCAAAAGAAATAAAATCAAAAAGATCTAAAATGTACTGAAATATATCTTCAAAAAATGTCAGCTGTTGAATGCTAAATAAAATTAAATTTCACCTCAAAGCATGTTGGTGTTTTATTTGTAAGAATATAAAAGCTAGGCGCAGGAGTAGGTGGAATGGCTGCTTGAGCATGCCCCACCATGTTGTAAAATCATGGCTGATCTTCAACTCCACTTATGATTTCTATGATTCTATCTGGCGATCTCAAGCTTGAATATATTCAATAACTGAGCATCCACAGCTCTCTGTAGTAGAGAATTCCAAAGATTCACAACCCTGATTGAAGGAATTTCTCCTCATCTCAGTTCTGAATGGCCAACCCCTTATCCTGTGACTATGTACCTTAGTTCTATACTTTCCAGCTAGGGAAAACATCAGCATCCACATTATCAAGCCTTTTCAGAATCTCCTCATAAAACAACCCACTTCTCCCAGGGATCAATCTCGTGAACCTTTGTTCTAATGCAAGTATATCCTTCCCTAGGTAAGGAGACCAAAACCGTGCACAATACTCCAGGTGTGGTCGCACCAAAGCCCTATCCAATTGCAGCAAGGCTTTCTTACTCTTATACTCCAACCCACCTTGTCATAAAGGCCAACATATTATTTCCCTTCCTGGTTACTTGCTATACCTGCAAGTTAAGCTTCTGTGTCTCGTGCACGACACCCAAATCCTTCTGAAAACAAATATTAATAGTTTTTGCTGTTCTTCCTACCAAAGTGAATAATCTCACATTTCCTTCCATTATATGCCACCTGCTTGCTCTGCTACTTATCTATAGCTCTTTGGAGATTCTTTGCATCCTCCTCACAGCTTGCTTTTCCACCTAGCTTTGTATAGTTGGTCAATGCGGATAGGTTCCACTTTGTCCCTTCATTTGAATCATTAATATAGATTATAAATAGCTGAGGCCCTAGCACTGATTCTTGCGGCACCCCCTTAGTAACAGCCTGCTGGCCTGAAAATGAACCGTTTCTTCATACTCTGCTTTCTGCTTTTTAATGAATCCTCAATCCAATCTAATACAGGGTATATTACCCCCAATGCACAACAACCTTTCATGTAGAATCTTGTTGAATGTCTTTTGAAACTCCAAATATACTACTACATCCAATGGCTCCCCTTTATCTACTCTGCTAGTTATGCCCTCAATAAACTTATCGATCTGTCCAACACTATTTGCATTTCATAAAACTATGTAATGATATTTTAAATGTAATGTTATCACTTCCTTAGTAATGGATTTGAGCAATTTCGTGACAACCGATGTCAGACAAATAGGCTGCAGTTCCATTTGCTCTCTCCCTCCTTTCTTGAATAATGGTATCACATTTGTTATGTTCCAACCAATGGAACCATTCCAGAAATTAGGGAATTTTGGCAGATCACAACCAGTGGATCCACTATTTTTTTAGAATACTAGGATGTAGGTCATTAGGTTCAGGGGATTTGTCATCTTTTATACCATTACATTCTCACAATTTGAGGAGAGATGGTGAAGAAGCCAATATGAGGGGCAGCTGGTTAAATTAAAATGTGTTTCATAATGAAGGACTGAAGCTTGGGAGCTTCCAGCAGTAGATGTGCATGTCCCATGAGCATGAATGATGCCGAAAGAAACTTTCAGGGCATGTGCAAAAGGAAGATTGTGCTGGATAGAACGTACTGAGGTGTAAACAAAAAATCACCTTCCCCTTAATGAAAAGCCTTACCAATCAGTGCCTTAACTTTCCAATTCTGAAGAGGGCAAGTGAAGGTCTTCAATCACTGCAGCCATACGTGTTGCATACTGCAGCCAGTGCTATCTGCTGACATGCTTTATATCCAACTGTTTTGGAGACCTTTTTTGACCTTTGTTGCCATCCATCTGTCCACAGCCAAAAGCAGAGCTTCTATGTTTTCCCCATCAAACCAAAGAGTCTCTTTCCTTCTTTGTTTTCCCTTCAGAGGAGCAGAAAACCATTATTATGGAATGGACTTTCATAACTAACAAAGAGAGTTTACATCTGTGTGCTTCTGTGTGTACCCAAAGTCTACTCACTCTATTCGAATGAGGGCCATCAGTAAATCCAGGTGCTAGCAATCTGCCATAGCACAGTTCTGGTACCCAGCGGCAATGAGGGGGGGCAGGCAGTTAAACAAATCATCTCAGCTCCAATGGATGATCTTCCTGAATTGCTCCAGTTTCCTAATTAAAAGGAACCAGTAGGTCTATAGCATCGAGCCTAACAACCTGAAGTCCAGAAACTCTTTCCATCACAATGGGCTTATTCACCGCAAAACTGTAGGTGTAGAGCCAGGAGCCGACAGAGAAGGAGTGGTGGTTGTCCTCCAAAAGTGGGCAGGTCAACGCAAACCAACAACATCCTATGGAGAGATCACCATCAACAAGAATGGCCACGCTATGCTAAACAGTTTGCGACACATCATCCATAAGAACAACTACTGAAAGGATCTTCGCACGGTTGTTCTTTGTCGTGCCAGTGCTATTCTGAAGAGTCAGGAGCCAGTTGTGGTCAAGAAGAAGTACACTCGGGCTATCAAGAGTGCATGAACTTGTAAAAGATTTGACATGATTCGTAATAATGGAAAATTTTAAGTAAAAATGCAAGCATTAATCTGGTGCCTTTTGGAAAAGTCAGTGGGCAGGATTTTTCAGTCAGTATGTGGGGGCGGGCCCGACATGCTGATGTGTAAAATGACACGCAATGACATCAGGCACGTGTTCTGATGTCATCGCGCTGTCTCACAATGTTTCATTTGGCGGGCGTGAGCCAGAGTCGGCTGTATGCCCGCCGTTATTTAAACGGCCTATTAAGGCTGGTAAGGAAGTGATTAAGGTCATTGTTAACGCTGCCCATCCAACCTTACACTTGGCGGGCAGGCGAAAAGGCCAAGCGGCCTTCGCGTTTTTTAGGAAACCTCATCCACAAGCGGGAAGAGGTTTCCTAAAGGCTTTTATTAATTTAATAAAAAGTTTTTCCTACATAGAAAAACATGTCCCATCTCATGCGACACAGTCACATGAGGGGCCATGTTTAAATAAATTTTTAGTCCGTGTATTTAAAATATTTTCGGCAGCGATTCAATCTCTCTGAGGCAGCTCTGTGCCTCAGGGAGATTGAAATGCTCTTTTGTGCTGGCCCTGACTCTCTCTCCTCCCCCTCGCCGGTAGCGCTGAGTGCTACCGCTCGCGTCTAACGCTGGGCGGGCCTTAATTGGCGGTGCGGAGCCGGTCGCGTGCGGCGATCAGCTCCATGCCTGCTCCCGCCCGTCACCTGAAAAATTCAGGCCAGTACTTCCAGAAAGCACCCCATGCTGAAAACTGGTGTTGTACATAAGTATTTACTAAGTGGTGGAGATTCCCACTACACAAAATGTTAGCCAGCAGCTTAAGTGTTCCACATTCCTATTCTCACCCGTAGTATCCTAATTATGACTATTCTTATTTGGAGTTGGAAATGTTTCTTTGATAGCACACAAGAGAGTTTTTTTCTGCCTTCTAATAAAATTAATTCTCACGATATTGACTCTGTTAACCCAGGCCCCCTTTGCCATCAGCTGCTTCAGGTTAAAAAGCTTACCTTGAGTTAAATTATTGCACATTTTGTAATGTCTTGCTCGTTAATAAGTTGAATTCAAGGAGATTTCATACGGAAAAGAATCCCCTTCCCAGGCCCCATTCTAATACAAATATTAAATGGTAATGCATTGTATAATTATAAATGGCTTACACAGTGTCGATGAGAAACATTACATCAATTTTTCATTGCAAGATTGCTGAACGTGAGTTAAACAGGTTTATAGTGGTAGTATTTATACAGCCACACATCCTCTTGTTTATAGCATCATGAGCAAGACTCCTAAATCACACAATGAATGAGTAAATACATTTTTTAAAAAAACATTTTAAAGAGGTCTTGCAGTTTTACTAAGACTAATCAAACAGGTAACGAGCGAGATCCCTGCCATTGGGCTGTGTTATAACACTCGATGATCTAGGTTTGAATACAGGCGATCTAAAGAGATGAAAGTTCCCTAACAATGTTGATTGTAAGGGTCAAATGTTAAATTTTGGTCAGTCCCCATCCAGTTGAAAGTCAGAAGCAACAAAAAAACTGTTCAGGATTAAATACTAATTGGTATGCAATTGTGAACTTCAGATAGAGAAACTACAAGGAAAGCTGATTTAATGATATGGTGTAACCATTTCTAGATGTCCCGTCATTTCACAGTCAACATTTCGTATCCATTTGAGAATGCCTCTTAGAGAAGTTTCCTTTACAATAAATCTGATAATGTATGTTAGTCAGCCAGTTGCGCTGTCCCCAGCCGAGAGTCCACAAGAGGTTTCATAAGCAACAGTTTGATTGCTTTATAAAGCTGCCTCAAGTCTTAATTAAGATTAATATTAATTCAGTCTTAATTACATTCAATTCTAAAACAAGTAATACAAGGGATTTTCCTTGTGTCAGAAATTGCTGAGTGAAAAATAAGGGAGTAGTCAAAGTAAACAATCATATTACAAAAAAACATAATGCAACAGAATAAAACAGGAAGTGTATGATATAACGATACAGGTTTTGGTAAAACTGAAATGCTAGAAGTACAAGTCAGGATAATGTACAGTGAGAAAAAGGGCATGATTTAGGCTGTACTCACAAACAGTTTATGGTATGATGAAGTGGAAAACCTGAATTAAAATCCATCGAAGCCAAAGAAGATACAAAAAAGAGAAAATTTTGTCTGTGCGCAGCATACATCCAAAAGTATTCAAAGGACAGGATTTTTAGCTCAGCGGGTGAGCACAAGCTCGGCCTGACCGAGCGTGAGATGACGGCGATGATGTCGGCCAAGGGTGCCGATGTCAACACGCAGTCGTGCGTTAGTTCGGTTGGCGGGCGTGCGCCACAGTTACCTGCGCACCCACCGACAATTAAAAGGCCTATTAAGGCCACTAAGTTATCAACTGTGCTTCATTTTTCACTGCCCATTCAACCCAACAGTTGACCTTTGCATTTTTTTGGAAACCTCATCCATGGGCAAGATGAGGTTTCCAAAATCAAATGGAAATGAAATAAAAACTTTAGTTTTTTATAAGCCTTTTGACAGTAGTAACATAGAAGCAGAACACTTAAATACAGAGATCAGAGAAGTATTTACAGAGCAAAGCAGTTGCAATGGGATTTTCACACAAACTATGAAATGCAAATCAGCTCAAGTTGTAAAGGCAATAAATTACTAATGTATCCAGGGCAATTTTCTGAAACAATGGGCGGAATAATCCATGGCTGCTGGCGTCGGGCTTGTTTGGTGGCATGAGTGGATAATATGGGGAGAAGGCTAAAAGACAGAGGGGGGGGGCAATGGGCTGCCCTGTGGTCGAGGCGTGTTCAGGGGGAGGGGGTCTTTTTCAGGTTGGAAAGACGTAACTAGTGGAGTGCCACAAGGATCAGTCCTAGGGCCTCTATTATTTACTATCTATATTAATGACTTGGAGCAGGGGGCAGAGTGTAATGTATCCAAATTTACTGACGATAGAAAAATAGGTGGGAGGGCGTGTTGTGAGGAGGACATGTTGTGATGAGGACATAAGGAATCTGCAAGGGGATATAGATAGGCTGAGTGAGTGGACAAAAACTTGGCAGATGGAGTTTAATGTAGGAAAGTGAGGTCATGCACTTTGGTGGGAAGAATCAAAGGGCAGACTATTATTTAAATGGAGAGAGGCTCCAAAAAAGTGCAGCACAGAGGGATCTGGGTGTTCTTGTGCACAAAAAGTTAGCATGTAGGTGCAGCAAGTAATTAAGAAGACAAACAGAATTTTGGCCTGTATTGCTAGGGGGTTGGTGATTAAAAATAGGGAAGTCTTGATACTACTGTACAGGGTGTTGGTGAGGCCGCACCTGGAGTACTGTGTACAGCTTTGGTTCCCGTATTTAAGAAAGGATTTACTGGCATTGGAGGCAGTTTAAAAGAGATTCACTAAGCTGATTCCTGGGATGAATGGGTTGACTTATCAAGAACGGCTAAACAGGTTAGGCCTTTATTCATTAGAGATTAGAAGAATGAGGGGTGATCTTATTGAAACCTACAAGATTCTGAGGGGGCTTGACAGGGTAGATGTTGAGAAGATGTTTCCACTAGTGGAGGAATCTCCAACTAGGGGACATAGTTACAGAATAAGGGGACACTTATTTAAAACTGAGATGCGAAGGAATTTCTTCTCTCAGAGTGTAGTGAATGTCTGGAAATCTCTACCCCAGAGTTGCAGAAGTGAGATCACTGAAAGTATTTAAAGAGGAGGTAGATAGATTTTTGAAATATTGGAGAGTTGAGGGCTATGAGGAGCTGGCACAAAAGAGGAGTTGAGGGCATGAGGAGTTGAGATCAGCCATGATCTTATTGAATAGCAGGGCAGGCTTGAGGGGCCAAATGGCCTACTCCTATTTCTTACGTGCTCACTAGACTGTGATCCCAAGGCTACTGTAAACCTAGGTCCCACCAAGATGTATCTCTGCGTTCATAGAGGGTGTGGGTGAGCGCTGTGACGAGGCTCCAAGGAAGGTGCCTCCAGAGGCTTCTTCAGGGCGATTGGAGGCCCTGGGTCGTGGACTTCATCGGCTGTTTCCCAGATGTGCCTGCGGAAGCAAGGGGAGATAATTAGTGCATGGCAGTGGCCTGTGAAACAGGGCACATCAGTTAAAGCATGGTTGTCTAATGGATCTGCACTTGGTAGAGCAACAACGACCTCACCGTCAGCACAGGAACAGTCCAGATCCTCGTCAGCCAGCTGGATGGCTCTGTTTTTGAAGTCCGTGAGGACCTCGATTTCAGGCATTCCTCCCCTGTTCTGCAGCCTCTCCCTCTTGCTGTGTGCCAGCTTGTCCTGCAAGGATGGACAGTGTGTAAGCAGGGCGCCAGCCAGTCAGATGATAAGAATGCTTGGCATGTGTGGGTGGTCCCATGGATGGGGACAATGAAGGTGTATGTGAGAGAGAGAAAGGTGATCTCCCTTGAACCAGCAGTGAGTGAGGGCCCTGTGATTGTGTGATGGGTTTGTGAGTATGAGAGTTGAGAGTGATGAGAAGAGTGACTTACCCTGGTAGAATGGAGGAGGTCATTCATCTGGGTGGCTGTCCTTTTTTGTAGGGCATTGGTGCTGACCACTGCCTCCCAAGCCAGAATAGTGAGGTTGCTGCTCATCCTGCGGCCTGAGCGGGAGTAGAGGACATCATGGCAAGCCACCACCGCGTTCTAAAGGCGCCTGAGGGATGCGTCATTGAATCTGGGGGCTGCAGTCTTTTTGCCTTTCAGGACAATGTCTTCTTTGCAGCAGTCGTGGACTGGAAGCACTGCGATGTGTGCACACAGCTGGGCTTTAAAAATGGTGCCTGGTGTGAAATGGTGAGGTGATGGCACAGTGGGCGATTGAGAGTCCACCCACTATGGAAGCGGCTTGTTTCCTGGGAATATATAATTAATGTGGCAGGTTTGGGACGATACGGTGTGGAAAGTCACCATTGCAGCCGGCGGGTGAAACGTCGGCACTTAATGCAAATCTGGGACGTTTCCACCCAATGGCTCTAATATTGATGGGGAGGCAAGGGACTTCTTTGTAATTATTGTCTTCCATTTCCTGGCGCTCAACCGATTAAATTGATACACTGGCCAGCTGGGAAAACCAGCAGCAAGTTGCCACCGCCCAGAAACCATGGGGACACTTACCGGCAATCTGGAGGGAAGTTACCAGAGATCGGGGCTTGGTTAAGTCTTACAGCCTTTGCTGTATCTTAATTCTTTGCTGTGTTTCCACAGGCTGCTCACCCTTTACCGATAGAAAAACTTCAATCGTATACAGCAAAAAGCAGAATGTAACAGGTTTGACTGTAACTACGACTATTGACTGTGCCAAGATCACAATGTACCAGGGTTAGTAGGTCTGGCAGGTAATGGAGCGACAGGATATTTTCAAGATCACAATGTACTATTGATGACTAATGATGAGCCAAAAGGGCCATGGGCAAAGACCAATGCTCCAGCTTTAAGTAGTGATGTGCCAAGAGGAGGGTACATAGCACATGAAGTGCCTGGCAGAACCACCACTTCAAAAACACAATACATAACAAAAGGAAAAAAATAAAGATTTTGCTCGTTGATTTCACCAATGGCTGGGACAACACACTCAGAGTCTCATTTTATGACCCACGTCTAAGTGATATTCCCATGCTGAGAAAACAATTCCTCCTTGTAGTGTGTGTAGTGAAATCTAACCAAATCACACTTACAATCTTATTATCACTTATGATTTTATCATGGTAGCAAGGGTATTTGAATGACCCCCAGCGTGTGGCAGGCCCTGCCCTTTCGCGATGCCTAGGTCCAGCTGGTAGATCTGGAAGGGTCCCATGCTCAGGATTATGAGTGATGGCCAGTAGCGAGTTTGGTGGATTATACAGTGGCAAAGGTGGGGGGAACTAACACCTCGGAGGGCAATGGCTGGCTGGTGCCAAGTGGAGGATCTTGTGGGGGAAAGAGGGCTTGCATTCCCTTCACCGGCCAAGAAAGCAACTGGAAACCTTCCCCTTTCCCTCGTCAAATACAGTCAGTACAATTAATTCTTGGCAAGACAACATCATGAGCGGGGTTGGCGCCACTCATGTCAGCTAGACAACACTAGAGACTGGCTTAATCAAAACAACGAGCTCATTCACTGTTGCTATGATCGGAAAGTTTGTAAGACTGTGGTTACCTATGCCACTCCACATAGCACTGAGATGACATTAATCTTATTACACATAGAGGGCAGAGGAAATTTTTCCCTTCCTCCTGCATCCTAGAAGTTTGTGAACAGCACTATAGGAAGAAAAATTTATTTATAAACTTCCGACACATCTTCAAGGAGACCTCAAAGGTTTCAAGCAATTTAAGGTACCATGTAAAGAAGCTTTCATGCCATCGAATCCTTCCATGTTACCCCAAAAGGTATCTGTCACATCAGGCTCTCTGCTGTGTGCTCATGTATCAAAGAAGTGACAACCACTATGGTTGCAGGGTACAACACTGTCATCAATCATTCTGTGGAAACAACTGGCCAGGATGTACAACTTTCACCAGATTGTAAGGTTCCTTCAAGTGCAAGGAACATCATGTGGAACCTGTCCCTATTTTAGGGCCCTTCACTTTAGGTATGTGGCCTTGAGGGGAAAATGTTGTATTCAATTAATGCCCTGGTGATAACTGCCCACAGAACCATCATTATTCACCCAGTGTTATTCAGGAAGCAGCCATGGTATCTTCATCGTTTTTCTTTTATTTGTAGTTGGGATGTGGGTGTCACTGGCAAGGCCAGAATTTTATTGCCTGTCCTTAATTATCCTTGTGAAGCCAGTGGTGAGCCACCTCCCTGAACTGCTGCAGTCCATAAGGTGTCAGTACATCTACATTGCTGTTAGGGTGGGAAAACCAGTATGGCAATTCTTGGTACCCATATTATTTGAAGGAGGAGAAACATGGCTGAATGGTCCTTGGGAGAATAGGGATCTCCTCTGGATCATTGAGTCAAATAACCTCTAAAAACTTTGAGGATCATCTCATCCTGAGTATCTCAGCATTTGTTTGCTGTTCCT
Source organism: Isurus oxyrinchus (assembly GCA_026770705.1). Taxonomy (NCBI): domain Eukaryota; kingdom Metazoa; phylum Chordata; class Chondrichthyes; order Lamniformes; family Lamnidae; genus Isurus; species Isurus oxyrinchus. The sequence continues at coordinate 14,592,868 of JANJGN010000037.1, forward strand.
CAGCCACCTCCGGCTTCAAGAAAAATGTGCCATAAAACTGAGGCACAATGTAAAGGATGATGGTTGTGCATTCTAAAGATCTGATGGGCCTTCTTTGAAAAATGTGCAAAGTGAGGCACACTCTTGACTTTCATCTCCTTGTGATAGTAGTGTACTTCTTTATTTGCAGCCAGGTACAGTGAGCTGGGTGATGACACTGACTCCTGTCCAAGCAGCTGGAAACTACGCTTTAACTGGAAGACGGTCTTTAGCCCCAAATAGAGACAACTTCCTTCATTAGGGTCTCTTGATTATATAGCATCAAAAGGAACAGTGTAGCCCATAGTGAACAATTTGTCCACATTTCTTTGACCACTACAATTTCTACTTTAAGAGCTGCTCCTGTGCAAGATTGTTATTTGATAGCAAAAACCCATGCTGAGGGCCATAATCTCTAAGTACACATTTCCTTTGCCTGTGACTCAGTCAAATGAAGGAGTTTATATAGCAGAACTCGCAACCTATGAAGAAGTGCAGGCCCGCCTGCACCTTGAACTGTCATGTCCCCCTTTTTGGTCAGATCACAAAATTGAAGCAACTTTCTTTTGGCTTGTATTCAAACCTAGGTTCCAGAAGCAAAAGATAGTGTTTCGATATATTGGGATTTCATCCAATTATCTGTGTAATGATCTGCAAATTATCCTTTTAACAAGTTCCAAAAAGCAATAGTTAGCCACTTATTTAACAGATAATTCGGGTCAATCTCAAGAAACAAATAGCTTTCAAAAACAAGGATAGGATGCGTGGCTGTATAAAAACCGAGCTGTTCAACGCATCCAACAATCTGAGAATGGAAGCCAGCAGAGTGTTCCTTATCACTTTTGCTGCAATTCTTGCTTTTATTGGTAAGCGATGTTCAGAAATTTACTGAACAATGGAGCTTGGGAAGGTGACTGTCATGTCTTATTAAGGCAATGTTGGAACTTTGTGGTAATAAATGGTTGTTTGTAATTGAGATATTTTTAAATTACCTGAAGCCACTGATAGCTAATATTAAAGAAATGTGTTTTATTCAAAACCAGAGAGAAATCTTCTTTTCGTTAATACTGAAGGAACCAAGCTCCTCCCAAAAGTGAACTGTTTTTCAGGATTTTAACAAAAAAGATGGGATTGAGGAATTTTAAAGGAAACTTTGGCTAACGATCAATTTTCTAAAAGATAGCTATTTGAGACAGACTGAATGTTAACAATGATCCCATTTTAAATAATATGATTTATTAAAGTGTTTTATAATGTAATTAGCAGTAGCCATCTTACGTTTACACCTCTGATAACAAACTGTATTTTTCTGTTTCAGGCATTGCAGGGGCTTTCGACAATGATGTTAGTAGCTGGATTTAAATTAATTTTACTTACTGAACATTTCTATAATTTTTAATATTTATGTTAATATTCATTTGTTAATCTATTCACTTGAAGCCTCATTGTGAAAGGTTCCCTCGTCTCCCAAGCTGTCCGAAGCCATATTTCTTTGTCTGTGGCACAAATGACATCACCTACTCACATCCTTGTGTACTCTGTCTTGAAGCCATGTAAGTGTTGCAACAATTCCTACCCTCATCCGATAGTGAAACACCCCAGTAAAGATCCATATTATGAATTAAACAGAAATTTATAAGTAAGAATGCTGGCATTAGAGTTGTAGAATCCCTCTTCATTTTTTATCTGTTTAAGTCAACTAACAAACCCAGTTGCAACATTACAAATGGTAGAGTCTTGTTTCCTGTTGATTTAGACCATAAGACCATAGGACATAGAACCAGAAATTAGGCCATTCGGCCCATCAAGTCTGCTCCGCCATTCAATCACGGCTGATAAGTTTCTCAACCCCATTCTCCCGCCTTCTCCCTGTAACTTTGATCCCCTTACCAATCAAGAACCTATCTATCTCGGTCTTAAATACACTGAATGACCTGGCCTCCACAGCCTTCTGTGGCAATGAATTCCATAGATTCACCACTCTCTGGCTAAAGAAGTTTCTCCTCATCTCTGTTCTAAAAGTTCTTCCCTTTACTCTGAGGCTGTGCCCTCGGGTCCTAGTCTCTCCTATTAATGGAAACATCTTCCCCATGTCCACTCTATCCAGGCCTCTCAGTATTCTGTAAGTTTCAATCAGATCCCCCCTCATCCTTCTAAACTCCGTCGAGTATAGACCCAGAGTCCTCAAATGTTTTATCATTAGGTAAATGCATCCATTGGTATGATCAGATTTATGAGCTCCTCCAGCCCACTCTAGGTTTTGAACAGATAACTTAGGGCCTTACAAGACTGCTGCATTGTCAAGCTGTTGGATGAAATGTTAAACTGAGCTACAAGAAAAATGACACCACTGATTACTGAGTTCATTTTCAGGCCCCTAAAGCAAAAGCTTCAATTTCCTTCATAGGTCTTCGGTCTTCCTTTGGGAGAAACAACATGAAGAGACAGTGTAATCTAAATGGTACTCTTCTGAAGGGATGCACAGGAAAAGGAGGAAGACATTTTACCCCTTCAGCCTATTCTGCCATTCAATGGGTCATAGCTGGTCTGTGCCTGTACACAAAATTATGACAGGTTTAGTTAAGATAGACAAAGACAAGCTGTTCCCATTAGCTGATGGCACAAAGACTAAGGGACACAGGGTTAAGGTTTTGGGCAAGAGATGCAGGGGGATGTGAGGAAGAACTTATTTACACAGTGAGTGATAATGACCAGGAACCTGATGTAAATGGAGATGATGAATTATTGCAAAAATTGGATGGATATTTGAGCAAAATAAATCTACAGGGCTAGAGGGATAGAGTAGGGGAATGGATCTGATTGGATTGCTCTAGAGACAGCCAACATAGACACAATGGGCTGAATGGCCTCCTTCTCCACCGTAACAACTCTATAACTAACTCAATATACACTTCAGTTGCTGTTGAAGGGTCATGAGGACTCGAAACGTCAACTCTTTTCTTCTCCGCCGATGCTGCCAGACCTGCTGAGTTTTTCCAGATAATTCTGTTTTTGTTTTGGATTTCCAGCATTCGCAGTTTTTTGTTTTTATCAATATACCCTACTTTGCTCCATATTCCTTAATATCATTGGATAAGTAAAACCTTTTAGTTTCAGTTTTAAAATTAACAATTGATCCAATGTCAATTGTTATTTGTGGAAGAAAGGTCCAAATTTTTACACACGTTGCATAGCTGGACTCCAGAGATCCACACCTCTGTCCTGATCAGCAGAGTTAGATGATGACAGGCTTTCCCAACAGGTTACCACCTAGGCTGTCCTTGCAAACAGTGCCTGTTCTACACCATACACGTTGTGTGTCTCACCAGATGCAGGCCCCTCCAACTTGCTACCTATTCCACCTGAGCTGTAAATCTGTATTAGCACTTGGAAGAAATGGAGAAGATGATGGTGCTTCCTAAGGAGGAAGCTCCTCCAATGTGTACTCTTCAGGAGCTTGTTAATGCTGAGAAGAACCCAGAGGAAAGAGACAAGATGGAAAAGTGAGGCTGAACAATCATGAAAATAGGCTTAAACATACAAAATATGATTTAGTTCTTAATTTGCCTTTTAAGGTGCAATCAATTGTGGTATATGGAGGGGTATGAGTAATAGGCAGTCACTCTGCTCAGCTTGCAGTCAGGAGTTAGGAGGACCAATTATACATAGGCAAATGCAGTGTGCATTTCACAGAATTACAGTGCAGAAGAGGCCCTTCGGCCCATCGAGTCTGCACTGACACGTGAGAAAAACCTGACCTACCTACCTGATCCTATTTACCAGCATTTGGCCCATAGCCTTGAATGTTATAATGTGCGAAGTGCTCATCCAGGTACTTTTTAAAGGATGTGAGGCAGTGCATTCACCACCCTCTGGGTAAAAAAGTTTTTTCTCACATCCCCCCTAAACCTCCTGCCCCTCACCTTGAAATTATGCCCCCTCGTGACTGACCCTTCAACTAAGGGGAACAGCTGCTCCCTATCCACCTGTCCATAACCCTCATAATCTTGTACACCTCGAACAGGTCGCCACTCAGTCTTCTCTGCTCCAACGAAAACAACCCAAGTCTATCCAACCTCTCTTCATAGCTTAAATGTTTCATCCCAGGCAACACCCTGGTGAATCTCCTCTGCACTCCTTCCAGTGCAAGGATTCCCAAGGATTCCACCCCAATTTGGATGGCATCCAATTCTAGGCACCACCCTAATTCCACAGGTTGGAGGGTGCTCATTGTCTTAATTTGAAGACTAAGTGCTTACATTTTTTATTCTCTTTCAGGGCAAGAGGCATAGAAATCAAAATCAAATATCCAGGAAAATGCAAAAAAGGCAAAAAGGGAATCAAATTTGTTTAAGCACTCTTTAATCATTTAGCTAACAAAATAAATAAAAGTTGAATTATCACGTGTGATGATGTTTTCTTCACAAGCAAGTGCAAGAAAGTGCAGAAAACGGGCCAAAGGGACTTCAGACAAAAATTGCCATATATTTGACATTCAGGGTTTGAAAATAAGCCATTCGAGCCATCAATTTGTTCCTTTCATAGACTGCGAAGAGCAAAGGACTCTACTCCAGGTATTTAATCTCCTAAAAGCCCTGCAGAATTGTCCACTGATACTCATACGTAATAAAGTAAACTCCTGAATATTTAACCATTCCCATATTTTCACCAGTTGGAACCAGATGAGATGCACCGGAACCAGATGAGATGCATCCAAGGATACTGAAGGAAGTAAGAATAGAAATTGCAGGGACACTGGCCATAATCTTTCAGTCTTCCCTAGAATCAGGGGAGCTGCCAGAGGACTGGAGAATTGCAAACATTACGCCCTTGTTCAAAAAAGGTTGTAAGGATAAGCCCTGCAATTGCAAGCCAGTCAGTTTAACTTCAGTGGCGGGCAAGATTCAAGAAACAATTATTTTGGGATAAAATTAGTAGTCACATGGAAAAATATAGGTTGATAAGGAAGAGCCAGCATGGATTTCTGAAGGGGAAATCGTGCTTAACTAACTAACTTGCTGGAGTTTTTTGAAGAGGTAACAGAAAATGTCGATGAGTGTAATGCTGTCAATGTGCACATGGACTTCCAAAAGGCATTTGATACAGTGCCACACAACAGACTTGTGAGAAAAGTTATTGCTCATGGAATAAAAGGGACAGTAGCAACTGGATACAAAATTGGCTGAAAAATAGGAAGCAAAGAGTAATGGTCAATGAATATTGTTCAGGCTGGAGGGAGGTTTGTAGTGGAGTTCCCCAGGGGTCGGTACTGGGGCCTTGCTTTTCCTGATATATATTAATGATCTAGATCTTGGTGTGCAGGGGACAATTTCAAAGTTTTCAGATGATACGAAGCTTGGGAGTATTGTAAACTGCGAGAAACTTCAAAAGGACATAGACAAGTTAGTGGAATGGGCAGATAGGTGGCAGATTGAAGTTCAATGTGGAAAAGTGTGAGGTGATGCATTTTGGCAGGAAGAACATGGACAGAATATAAAATAAGGGGTGAAATTTTGAAGGGGGTGCAGGGTGTATATGTACAAAGATCATTGAAGGTGGCAGGACAGGTGGAGAGAGCAGTTAATAAAATATATAGTATCCTGAGCTTTATTAATAGAGGCATGGAGTACAAGAGCAAGGAGGTTATGCTGAACTTATGTAAGACACTTGATAGATCTCAGCTGCAGTATTGTGTACAATTCTGGGCGCCACATTATTGTAAGGATGTGAACACATTGGAGAAAGTGCAGAAGAGGTATTCAAGAATGGTTCCAGGGATGAGAAACTTCAGTTACAACGATGGATTGGAGAGACAAAAACAGAATTACCTGAAAAAACTCAGCAGGTCTGGCAGCATCGGCAGAGAAGAAAAGAGTTGACGTTTCGAGTCCTCATGACCCTTCGACAGAACTTGAGTGAATCCAAGAAAGGGGTAAAATATAAGTTGGTTTAAGGTATGTGTCGGGGCGGTGGGGGGGGGGCGCGGTTTGGGTGGGGGGAGAGTAGTGGAGGGGGTTGGTGTGGTTGTAAGGACAAACAAGCAGTGATAGAAGCAGATCATCAAAAGATGTCACAGACAACAGAACAAAAGAACACATAGGTGTTAAATTTGGTGATATTATCTAAACTATTGTGCTAATTAAGAATGGATGGTAGGGCACTCAAAGTATAGCTCTAGTGGGGGTGGGGGGAGCATAACAGGTTTAAAGATATTTTAAAATAATGGAAATAGGTGGGAAAAGAAAAATCTATATAATTTATTGGAAAAAACAAAAGGAAGGGGGAAGAAACAGAAAGGGGTGGGGATAGAGGAGGGAGCTCAAGACCTAAAGTTGTTGAATTCAATATTCAGTCCGGAAGGCTGTAACGTGCTTAGTTGGAAGATGAGGTGTTGTTCCTCCAGTTTGCGTTGGGCTTCACTGGAAAAATGCAGCAAGCCAAGGACAGACATGTGGGCAAGAGAGCAGGGTGGAGTGTTAAAATGGCAAGCGACAGGCAGGTTTGGGTCATTCTTGCGGACAGACCGCAGGTGGTCTGCAAAGCGGTCGCCCAGTTTACGTTTGGTCTCTCCAATGTAGCGGAGACCACATTGGGAGCAACGAATGCAGTAGACTAAGTTGGGGGAAATGCCAGTGAAATGCTGCTTCACTTGAAAGGAGTGTTTGGGCCCTTGGACGGTGAGGAGAGAGGAAGTGAAGGGGCAGGTGTTACATCTTTTGCGTGGGCATGGGGTGGTGCCATAAGAGGGGGTTGAGGAGTAGGGGGTGATGGAGGAGTGGACCAGGGTGTCCCAGAGGGAACGATCCCTACGGAATGCCGATAGGGGGGGTGAAGCAAAGATGTGTTTGGTGGTGGCATCATGCTGGAGTTGACAGAAATGGCGGAGGATGATCCTTTGAATGCGGAGGCTGGTGGGGTGATAAGTGAGGACAAGGGGGACCCTATCATGTTTCTGGGAGGGAGGAGAAGGCGTGAGGGCGGATGCGCGGGAGATGGGCCGGACACGGTTGAGGGCCCTGTCAACGACCGAGGGTGGAAAATCTCAGTTAAGGAAGAAGGAGGACATGTCAGAGGAACTGTTTTTGAAGGTAGCATCATCGGAACAGATGCGACGGAGGCGAAGGAACTGAGAGAATGGGATGGAGTCCTTACAGGAAGCGGGGTGCAAGGAGCTGTAGTCGAGGTAGCTGTGGGAGTCGGTAGGTTTGTAATGGATATTGGTGGACAGTTTATCACCAGAGATTGAGACAGAGAGCTCAAGGAACGAAAGGGAAGTGTCAGAGATGGACCACATGAAAATGATGGAGGGGTGGAGATTGGAAGCAAAATTAATAAATTTTTCCAAGTCCCGACGAGAGCATGAAGCAGCACCGAAGTAATCATCGATGTACCGGAGAAAGAGTTGTGGAAGGGGGCCGGAGTAGGACTGGAACAAGCAATATTCCACTTACCCCGTAAAGAGACAGGCATAGCTGAGGCCCATGCGGGTACCCATAGCCACACCTTTTATTTGGAGGAAGTGAGAGGAGTTGAAGGAGAAATTGTTCAACGTGAGAACAAGTTCAGCCAGACGGAGGAGAGTAGTGGTGGATGGGGATTGTTCGGGCCTCTGTTCGAGGAAGAAGCGGTGCTGCTTCATGCTCTCATCGGGACTTGGAAAAATTTATTAATTTTGTTTCCAATCTCCACCCCTCCATCTTTTTCACGTGGTCCATCTCTGACACTTCCCTTCCCTTCCTTCATCTCTCTGTCTCAATCTCTGGTGATAGACTGTCCACCAATATCCATTACAAACCTACCGATTCCCACAGCTACCTCGACTACAGCTCCTCACACCCCGCTTCCTGTAAGGACTCCATCCCATTCTCTCAGTTCCTTCGCCTCCGTCACATCTGTTCCGATGATGCTACCTTCAAAAACAGTTCCTCTGACATGTCCTCCTTCTTCCTTAACCGAGGTTTTCCACCCATGGTCGTTGACAGGGCCCTCAACCGTGTCCGGCCCATCTCCCGTGCATCCGCCCTCATGCCTTCTCCCCCCTCCCAGAAACATGATAGGGTCTCCCTTGTCCTCACTTATCACCCCACCAGCCTCCGCATTCAAAGGATCATCCTCCGCCATTTCCGCCAACTCCAGCATGATGCCACCACCAAACACATCTTCGCTTTACCCCCCCTATCGGCATTCCGTAGCGATCGTTCCCTCCGGGATACCCTGGTCCACTCCTCCATCACCCCCTACTCCTCAACTCCCTCCTATGGCACCACCCCATGCCCACGCAAAAGATGTAACACCTGCCCCTTCACTTCCTCTCTCCTCACCGTCCAAGGGCACAAACACTCCTTTCAAGTGAAGCGGCATTTCATTTGCATTTCCCCCAACTTAGTCTACTGCATTCGTTGCTCCCAATGTGGTCTCCTCTACATTGGAGAGACCAAACGTAAACTGGGGACCGCTTTGCAGAACACCTGCTATCTGTCCGCAAGAATGACCCAGACCTCCCTGTCGCTTGCCATTTTAACACTCCACCCTGCTCTCTTGCCCACATGTCTGTCCTTGGTTTGCTGCATTGTTCCAGTGAAGCCCAACGTAAACTGGAGGAACAACACCTCATCTTCCGACTAAGCACTTTACAGCCTTCCGGACTGAATACTGAATTCAACAACTTTAGGTCTTGAGCTCCCTCCTCTATCCCCACCCCTTTCTGTTTCTTCCCCCTTCCTTTTGTTTTTTCCAATAAATTATATAGATTTTTCTTTTCCCACCTATTTCCATTATTTTAAAATATTTTTAAATCTTTTATGCTCCCCCCAACCCCCACTAGAGCTATACCTTGAGTGCCCTACCATCCATTCTTAATAGCACATTCGTTTAGATAATATCACCAACTTTAACACCTATGTGTTCTTTTGTTCTGTTGTCTGTGACATCTTTTGATGATCTGCTTCTATCACTGCTTGTTTGTCCCTACAACCACACCAACCCCCTCCACTACTCTCCCCCCACCCAAACCGCGCACCCCCCCACACACACCTTAAACCAGCTTATATTTCACCCCTTTCTTGGATTCACTCAAGTTCTGTCGAAGGGTCATGAGGACTCGAAACGTCAACTCTTTTCTTCTCTGCCGATGCTGCCAGACCTGCTGAGTTTTTCCAGGTAATTCTGTTTTTGTTTTGGATTTTCAGCATCCGCAGTTTTTTTATTTTTTTCTCGATGGATTGGAGAGGTTGGGACTGTTCTCCTTGGAGAGAAGGCGGCTAAGAGGAGATTTGATAGAGATGTTCAAAACCACAAGGGGGCTGGACAGAGCAGATCGGGAGAAGCTGTTTCCTCTCATAAAAGGATCAGGAATGAGAGGGATCAGATTTAAAGTATTTGCGAAAGAAGCAAATGTGACGTGAGAAAAAAACTTTTTCACATGAATGATTTGGGTCTGGAATGCACTGCCTGGCAGTGTGATGGAAGCTGGTTCAATCGAGGCATTCAAGAGGGCAATAGATGATTATTTGAATAGAGACAATGCGCAGGGGTATGGGGAAAAGGCAGGGCAATGGCACTAGGTCATAATGCTCATTTGGAGAGCCGGTGCAGACATGATGGGCCGAATTACCACCTCCTGTGCCGTTAAAATTCTGCAATTCAACTATCAACCATTCCACTAGTATAGGAACTATTATATCTCACAAAGCATTTGTTTAACTTGGTCTGAACATATTCCTATAGCAATATTTTCTACCATATTCTTACCTAGATTGTTTTAGAAGCAGTGAAGTTTTGCACTGAAGTAATGAGCCTCTGCTCCACACAACCACTGTGAAAAATAAAAACTTATTCCGATTCTTAAGGCTTTATTAGAGGTGTTCATTTTAAAAATTGCATCCCCTAATGCACTGTATAAACCTATTGGCTGCTTTCTTTTCCGACACATATTATTGTTATTTAACTCGATTAAAATTTATCCAGATTCTCCACTGCCTAAATTGTCAGACTGCTTGTCCCACAGCCGGTACTAGATGAGCAGAAATTTCTTCCAACTAAATATTAGGAAGATCAAAGTCATTATCTTCAGTCCCTGCCACAATCTCCGTTCCCTCTCCATACTTTTGTTTCTTCTGGATATGTCTATTCCAGCATGCCCCAGGCATCAACAAAAACTCTGCTGTCCATGCCTAACTTGCACAAAGTCCTATTCACCCATTACCCCTGTGCTCGCTGACCTACATTGGATTCTGGTTAAGCAACAACTCGATTTTAAAATTCTCATCCTGTTTTCAAATCCTCCATGACCTTGCCCCTCCCTAGTACTGTCACCTCCTCCAGCCCTACAACCCTCTGAGATCTCTGTGCCCCTCTACTGCTGGTCTCTTGAGCACCCTTGATTTTAATTTTTCCACCATTGGTGGCTCTGCCTTCAACTGCCAAGGTCCTAAGCTCTGGAATTACCTCCCTGATCCCCTATGCCTCTCAATCTCTCTTTTCTCCTTTGTGATGCTCATTAAAACCTTCCTCTTTGACCAAACTTTGACCATCTGCCCTATATGTGAGCAAAGTGTCAAATTTATTTTATAATGTCCCTGTGAAGCTGCTTGGGACATTCTACTACCTTAAAAGTGCTGTATAAATTTAAGTTGCTAATATAAGAAGGGTTAGCAATCTCTAATAAGGAATTATATTGGATTGTGAAATAATAACTTCAAGTCTGCACTAGATATTATGTCCTTGCATGTGTTTCATCATCAATATAAACAGTTCCAGAGAGTGTGCTGCCGAGATAAGTAAACTTATCCGCTGCTGACAGGTTCTGGTCACCGACAGAAATCTTTCCTGGAGCAGGCTGGTACATTCAGTTTTCTTTCAGACACTGAGGTACTCACCCGAGCCACCATGCCAAGCATACACACCATTTGGAGACAGTCACAACTGAGTTGAGCTGGGCATGTAGCCAGAACACCTGACCCTTGCTTACCAAAGGGAATTTTCTATGGAGAGCTTGAATATGGGATGGACTCTTATGGTGGTCAAAGGAAGTGCTACAAGGACACACTGAACACTTTCCTTAGGAGTTTTGTTATCAACTTCCAAGTCCCGGGAGAAGCTTGTCCAGGATCACTGCACCTGGCACAACTAAATAAAAAACAGCCTCCTTTGAAAACAAATGCATATCAGAGGCAGAGAGAAAATGCAAAGAAAGGAAATCTCAAGGTGGCAACTCGTCCAAAACTCAATCCTCTCGGTGCCCTGTCCTATATGCAGAACCATCTGGGTGAGAATTGGCCTTATCAGTCACCTACGTACCCACTGAAACACCACCAGACTCCCCAAATGATGAATATAGTCATTTTCGCCTCGAAGGATGAACAAGAACAATAGTATATTACGTTAGGTTCAGCTGCAAGCAGATCCACATCCCTCACGGTCAGAAGTTTATCTTGCTGCCAAATTTCTAGTTCCACAATAGCATAACAATGAAAACCCCTTATTATCTAAGCTCAACATTATAATCTTGCACACCATATCATGCACACTTTGCCAATCTGTCGATGCATAGGGTCAAGGAGAAATCAAAGGTGGATTTATTTTATGAAACGGTAAGTGAAAGAACAGTGTAATCATTTACATGTCCTTAAGGAAAGCACTCATACGCCCCATGTCTGTGTCGATTACCAAGTCTCAGGCCTTCAATATTCATCTGAATGCTATGCCTTTTATTTAGCCAGATAGGGTTCCAAGGAATGGACACCTGAGCCTTCTATAATAAGCACCCCACCAAGGTTTGCACAGGACCTGTGATTCCTGGATATCCTTTTGGTTCATATTGGATGAGATTCGTTCTCCTTAAATGCAGCCTCATTTGCCATTCCTCCAACATTTCCTGTTCCTGTTCATCTTCCATGATAATGGCTCGCAAAGTCAGACTGATAGGAAATGCCATTCCTGCTTTTGAGAAGTTCTCACTCAAAGCACAAAGAAAAGTACAGCACAGGAACATGCCCTTCAGCCCTCCAAGCCTGCGCCAATCATTTTGACCGTCAACTAAAACATTTTGCACTTCCGAGGTCCATATCCCTCTATTCCCATCCTATTCATGTATTTGTCAAGCTGCCTCTTAAACACCACTTCACCACCAATCAAGCTTTCACTAATCTTCTGGCTAAAAAAAATTATACACTTCCACAAATTTCAGCCGATCCTGGTAAGGGCCATGGAATACATTTCACATGCCAATGTGTTGCCAGTGCATTGAGGCTATAAAAGTAGGAAATACAGGGATGTGCTGTAACTGGCACTTATTATGATATCTGCCATTTAGGTGGTTGGGGGCTCAGCAGATGGTGGAAAGCACAAAAATGTATGTGAAAAAGCAATTTTAGGGTGGAAAACCTATGGAAACAGCTTCTGTCCCAATTTTCCAGCCTGATAGTATTTGCCCTGATTCTGAAATAAAGGCAGTGGTACAGAAATTCAGAAAGATTGTTTCTTTTTACTGATAAAGTGTTACCGACACTGCATGAAGACCGGATGTATGGCTTGATGAGGCAATGGGCCATGAAGACTGAATTAAGAGAATGATGCGCCAGTTCAATTTTATGATGGAACATGGTGTACCTGTTCAGACTGTTGATGATTGTGCCAGTAGCACAATGTGCTAGTTTGGGCAGATCAACCTACGCATGGCCTAATATAGAGCATGGCTTGCAAGCTTTGGCTAATGGTCAACAGAATACTGCTTGAAAAACAGCAAATGCAGGAAAATGAGAAATGGCACACGGACATTAATGCAGGCAACTGTGAAATACTGGAGATAGAAAGGAAAAATAGGCAACATGCATACTTCATGAATGCTAAAATAGTTAAGGATGAATTTAATGGAGATCTTGAGGTGATAGCTGAATCAATGCTCAAGTGCCTTACCCATACATATTAGGAATCAGTAGAATGCTGAACTTACAGCCAAACAGCAGGATACATGATCAAATTGTGTAGTCCTTAGGTCAGACTAAACCTGAACTCTGCGACCAAATCTAGTGTCCTAGAAACAAGAGGAATGTAATTGCTGATGGCGATGCTCAGAAGAGCCAAGAAACTGACTCCATGTGTTATAAGAACAAAGAAAAGTACAGCACAGGAACAGGCCCTTCGGCCCTCCAAGCCTGCGCCGATCATTTTGCCTGTCAACTAAAACATTTTGCACTTCCGGGGTCTGTATCCCTTTATTCCCAACCTATTCATGTATTTGTCAAGCTGCCTCTTAAACACCACTATCGTACCTGCTTCCACCACCTCCTCTGGCAGCGAATTCGACACTCACTACCCTCTGAGTAAAAAACTTGCCTCGCACATCTCCTCTATAGTTTTCTCCTCTCACCTTAAATCTATGTCCCCTAGTAATTGACTCTTCCACCCTGGGAAAAAGCTTCTGACTATCTACTCTGTCCATGCCACTCATCATTTTGTAAACTTCTATCAAGTCGCCCCTCAATCTCCGTCGCTCTAGTGAGAACAATCCGAGTTTCTCCAACCTCTCCTCATAGCTAATAACCTCCAGACCAGGCAGCATCCTGGTAAACCTCCTCTGCACCCACTCCAGCGCCTCCACGTCCTTCTGGTAATGTGGCGACCAGAATTGCACGCAATATGGGAATTATGACTCAGACAGACTGGTGAAATGGGCAGACTCCAGGCAGGTGAAATTTAATGCAGAGAGGTGTGAAGTGAAATGAGGAAAGCCAACTTGAACTAAATGGCAAAATGTTAAAGGGGTTGCAGGAACAGAAAAGCCTAGGAAATCACATAAGTCATATCTCTGAAGGTGGCAGCATAAGTCAATAAGGCTGATTTAGAAAGCAAAATATTCTGGTGTTTTTCGAGGCAGAGAGGACAAAGCAAGAAGTTATGTGAAACCAGGCTTGTCCAATCTTTCACACGGGGTGGGGGGCCACATTTCAATTTCTCTTACACTCGAGGGGGGGCAGCTGATCAGCAAATTTCAGAAAGGTAAGGTTTAGCACAACCGTAAACATGAATTTCAAAAAAGTATGAAATGATGTATGAAAACAAACAACTTGCTAAGCAAAAAAAACACACAATAAATTGAAAAAATGATGGTGTCCATTCGAGTATGAAATGCTAAGTGTGTCCAGCTCACTCCCAGTCTCAGGATGCTCACTCGCTCACCCTTACCCCTGTGAGAATGCCTGTTGATGTGTGGGGGTGAGGATGAATGAGAACACTGAGACTGGGAGCAAGCCAGGCACACTCTCCCCTCCCTCTTACCACCAGCCCCCTCCTCTCCCTGTCAGACACACACTCACCATTTCTCTAACAGAGACATGCATGCTCACCGCCTCTCTCTCTATATCTCTCTGACACACACACACTCGTCTTTCTCCTCTCTCAGACAAGCACATGCTCACCATCCTTCTCTCAGTCACACATGCTCACAGTATCTCTCTCCCAGACACACACATGCTCACCGCCTCTCTCTCTATATCTCTCTGACACACACACACTCATTGTCTTTCTCTTCTCTCTCAGACAAGCACATGCTCACCATCCTTCTCTCAGACACACATGCTCACAGTATCTCTCTCTCGCTCTCCCAGACACACACATGCTCACTGTCTCTCTCTATATCTCTCAGACACACATGCTCAATGTCTCTCTCTCTCTGACACACACACCCTCAGAACACACATACACGCTCACCGTCTCTCTCTCTGACACACACTCTCACCATCTCTCAAGACACACACACATACATTCAGCCCCTCTCTCTGACACACACACACACACTCACCCCCTTCCCCCCACCTGACACACACACACTCATCTTCGCTCTCTCAGATACACACATTCACCCCATCTCTCTCAGACACACAGTCACACACTAACCCTCTCTCTCAGACACAAACACGGTCACTCGCCCACCCCTCGATCCACCCACCCTCACTTACTCTCACCCACCCTCATTTACTTACCCCCACTCGGAGGAGCTGGGGGAATGCGGGGAGGAACCGGGGGAGCTCGGTTCTCACGGAAGGTAACAGGGGAACGTGGTCAGAGCTAGGGGACGCATGGAGAAACCAAGGGAACGCCGGGAAGAACCAGGGGAACGCAGACAGAGCCAGGCCAAAGCTCAAAGCCAAGGGGGAAAGTGTGGTGAGCGGAGGTCCCGCTCAGTGTTCACTGTTCCTCCAATCACAGCCTGGTTCTCTTCCATGTTCACTGCTGATAGCCTCACTACTGAACTGCAGGAGAAAACAGGTTGTGATTGGAGGAGCAGCCCCTGTAGAAATCTTCAAACTCACTGTCCTGTCCTACCGGCATTTTCAACAATCGCTCCAGGGGCCACATGGAGCGGCTTCACAGGTGGCTTGTGTGCTGGGCATGTCCTTTATAAAACACCAGTCAGGCCTCAATTGAAGTAGTGTGTCCAAATCTGGGAGAATGTTAGGCATTAGAGAGGGTGCAGAGATTTACTAGAAAAACAGGATTAAGGACTTCAGTTCTCAAGAGAAACTAGAAAAACTAGCATTGTTCTCCCAAGAAGTTAGGGGGAAATTTTAAGAGATGTCCAAAATTATAAAGGATAGTTAGCAAAAAACCATTTCCTTTGGAAGGAAGGTCAATAGCCAGAGGCCCGATTTAATATCATTTGCAAAAGAATTGGTGGGGGGGGGGGGGGTGCCGGGGAATGAAAATTTTTATTAAACGAAACGAGTTGTTGTGACTGGACCAGTCCAGTTATTCCCAGCTGGCTGATTGGTTCAGTTACCCCGAACCACCTGCCGGGGTCGAGTTCTGGTCATAAACCAGCTGATTGCCGCCATGTTGTGGTATCGGCTGGTCACTTTGACCCCTCCCCCGGACTTTGTCACAAGAATCCAGAAATTGTTAGTCCACTTCTTCTGGGACAAAAAATTGCACTGGGTCGCTGCCGAGGTTCTGAGTCTCCCGCTTAGGGAGGGTGGTCAGGCGCTAGTGTGCCTACACACACAGGTGGCAACTTTCCGCCTTCAGACCCTGCAGCGATACCTTTACGTCGAGCCTCCTCCTAGATGGTGTGCCCTGATGACGTATTTCTTCCGTCAGGTGCACGGCCTGAATTATGACATGCAGCTCCTGTTTATAGAACAGAGGGGCCTCGGTGGCTCCTTGCAGGCGTTGCCCGTCTTTTACCAGGACCTGATCAAAGTCTGGAACATAGTCGCCTCACGACGCAGCTCTCTCCCGTCAGGAGTAGCGGCTCTCATCAGAGAGCCGCTGCTCAGGAATCCGCCCCTCCGTCCTTTTCAGTGGTTGGCGGAGAGGAGGGCTGTGGCCGCAGGGGTAACCAGGATCGGGGACGTGCTGGGTGGCAGAGGACTGGGCTGGATGCTCCCGCAAGAGTTGGCGCGTCGCGTGTCTGTGAGCTTCCAAGTCACAGCCGATGCCATCCAAGACCTGAGAACGGTCGTGCTCGGACCCGATGTTATTTTGGGTCTTGAGGTGGCCCAGGTGCGCGGTGGTCTTCCGTCTGAATGTTCCCCTGTTCGGACAGAATTCCACATTGGCCCCAAGCCCCGAACCCTCTCTCGGGTGCTGGTGCCCCGCAATATGAGCCGCCTCGGGGACATGCCCTCTGTGCCTTTTGGCACAGCAAAGAGGAGCTTTTTGTACGGACTGCTGCTGCACACCTTCCATTTTCTCGCCCTTGTTCGCCGCCTGGACGTGCCTTGTTGCCGTCCGGCGGCGGAGGCCCCCGTTGGGAGGCCCTCTACGGAGGTATCCTCCCCCTTTCTATCAGGGACCTGGGTTGAAGGGTGTTGCATGTAGCAGTCCCCTATAATAGGAGAATGCATAGGTTCACGGACTCTCAGGATACATGCCCTTTTTGCGGTCTTGTGGAGTCCATGGACCATGCTTATATAGGGTGCTGTAGGCTGCACTCCCTTTTTAGTTATCTGAAAAACCTATTATTAATGTTTTGTTTGCACTTCAGCCCCATGCTCCTGATCTATGGACACCTGGTGCGGAAGAGGGTCGGGAAGGAGGAGGACCTCCTCGTGAACCTGCTTCTGGGCCTGGCCAAGTTGGCCATTAACAGGTCCAGGCAGCGGGCGATCGACGGGGGAGTCGTGCCCGATTGTTTGTCCCTCTTCCACGGCTACGTTCGCGGCCAGATGTCCCTGGAGAGGGAGCACATGGTGTCTGCTGGCACACTTGAGGCCTTCCGTGTCCAGTGGGCACCACGGGGACTGGGGTGTTTTGCTGACCCCTTTAATCACATTTTAGTTTAAAGTTTGTAAGTTTCCTTTAAACTTTGTTCTTGGTTTTACAGCTGACCTGAATTAGGGGCTGTGCCTGATTTATCCCAATTTTGTTAATTTAGTTTAATTGTTTTGACTCTATAAGAGTTACCCCGAACCACCTGATTGGTCCAGTTATCCTACGCTGTCTGATTGGTTGTTATGCCATTAGTCTAACACCTTCCACACAGTCTGTTTGGTCTAGTTATCCTGTGCTGCTTGATTTGTCCAGCTCCTCCTACACTACCTCATTGATCCTGTGGTCCCAAAGAAAAGTTACAGCACAGGAGGCCATTTGGCCCATCTTGTCCATGCCAGCCCGAGGACACCGAGGTGCCCTTTCTAATCCCACCTTCCTGCACTCAGCCCATAGCCCTGCAGCTTACAGCACTTTAGGCGCAGATCTAGGTACTTTTGCAAATTGCCTAATTGGTCCAGCCCCTCACATGCAGCCTTATTGGTTCAGCTCCTCTTCCACGAATGCCATTCTGCCCCTTCTGATTATCTGGTTTGGCTCCTCCACTGAATTTGTGCAATCAGACTGCTTGACCAGGCGCTGGACAAACCATCATCTCCCTAAGCTAAACATTGATTTCTAGAGGCCGAGACAGGTGACAGGCAAAATATCTGGCACATGCGATAGCGTGGTGGTTGTATCGCTGGACTAGTAATCCAGAGCTTTGGGTGAATCATCTCGAGACATGAGTTCAAATCCCACTGCGGCAGCTGCAGGGAATTTAAATTCAATTAACTGAATAAAATCTGCAATTTAAAAAGCTATAATCAATAATGGAAACTGTGAAACTACCTCCTGTCACAAAAAACCATCTGGTTCACTAATGTCTTTTTGGTTAAGGAAAACTGCCAACCTTACCCAGTTTGGCCTACATGTGACTCCAGACCCACAGCAATGTGCTTGACTGTTAACCTTTCTCTGAAATGACTAAGCATGACACTC
This sequence comes from Isurus oxyrinchus, assembly GCA_026770705.1. NCBI lineage: Eukaryota > Metazoa > Chordata > Chondrichthyes > Lamniformes > Lamnidae > Isurus > Isurus oxyrinchus. Next base: position 14,611,135 of record JANJGN010000037.1, read on the forward strand.
AGCCGTACTTAAAAAGGCAGCTCACCACCTTCTCAAGGGGTATTAGGCAAGGGCAATAAATGCTGACCTTACCAGCGACATCCACATCCAGCGAGTGAATTATTTTTTTAAAAAGTGGCGGCAGTACTTTGGGGTGTGAATTCCAGCTATATGTAGCTCAGTGCCTGCCGACCTCAACAGAGTGTGAGAATATTGGTGAGTTGAGGGAATCTTAAGTCTCTTTCTAAAAATCTAATATTGTATAGTTTTAACATTTAACTGTAAGTGCTGTTAAATTCCAAGTCTCATCCAAGGACCTAAACAGGGAGATAGAAGCTATCCATTGGCAGCAGCTAAAATAGTTAATTAAGGAAACTAGCTCAAACTGGTTTGTTCTGTTGAAGGGTCATGAGGACTCGAAACGTCAACTCTTTTCTTCTCCGCCGATGCCACCAGACCTGCTGAGTTTTTCCAGGTAAATCTGTTTTTGTTTTGGTTTCTTCTGTACTGGGGCTCAGTCCCTTTGTTTCAGAATATATAAATTCAGACATTCTCAGTTCGGCCAATACTGAGTACCACTTTAACGAAGTGAGTTTGGTGAGCTGAGGGAGTTCGGTGAGGAGGTACTCCCCGCCCCCCCCCGCCTCACACCGCCCCCCCCCCCCCCCCACCCCACCACCCCGCCTCACCCCGCCACCCCACCCACCCCCTTGTTTTTCTCTAATTATTTCACCCTACTGGAATTGGCTCTTGCTCTATAGTAGAAGAAGCTAGCTGTTTGGTAAGTATCTGGTAAGTGAATAAGTCTGTTCTAATCCTAAGGTTCAAAACGGTACAAGAATTTGTGGTGAAGATCTATAACATACATAAGAGAAAATAAATAATTGAATAAAATAATTAATTATTTATTTACAGCACATAGAGATGGCAGGATGGGTAATGTGTCATGCATGGCTACAGCATGTGGGAGCTCCTGGATGCTAGAATGATCTAGGGCAAACACATCTGCAATAAGTGTCTGCACCATGAGGAGCTTTGTCTGAGTCATTGAGCTGGAGGCTGAGCTGTGGACACTGTGTCACATCAAGAAGGGGGAGAGTTATCTGGATGTTTTGTATCTGGAGGCAATCATGCCCTTTAGGATGGGGTCTTCTGATTTGGAAGGTGGCCAGGGAAAGGAGGCTTTGACTGTGAGTGAGGCAGATAGGGGACCCAGAGGCCAGGAGTGTCAGCCTCTGCAACTGTCCAACAGATTAGAGATTCTCTCAGCTTGTTTGGGTGGGAGTGGATGTTGCAGGGTGGATGAGCTAACTGACCATGGTACTGTGGTACAGGAAACCAATCAAGTGGGGGAAGCAAAAAGGAATGTAGTGGTAATAGGGGACAGTTTAGTAAGGGGGATTTGACACTGCTCTCTGCAGCAGAGTGAAAATCCAGACGGCTGTATTGTCTGCCCAGTGCCAGGGTTCAGGATATTTGCTCATGATTGGACAGGAACTTAAAGCCAGGGGGGAGGAAGGATCCAGCTGTCATGGTACATGTAAGTACCAATGACATAGGCAGGACAAGGAAGGAGGTTCTGCATAGGCAGTATGAGGAGCCAGGCACCACATTGAGCAGAACCTCAAAGGTAATGGTCTCTGGATATAGTGCCACATCAAAGGTTATTGCAGAAAATTAAAACTCCTTGTGCAGGGGCTAAAATATTGGCATAGAAGATTGGTTAGAAACAGAGTAGCCATAAACATGTCATTTTCTGGTAGGTGGGATGCATTGAGTGGTGTACCACAGGGATCAATGCTGGGGCCTCAATTTTTAACAATTTATTTGACTTGGATGAAGGGACAGATGGTATGGTTGCTAAATACTGACGACACAGTATTGGTCTCCTTAAGGAAGTATGTAAATACATTAGCAGCTCAGAGAAGGTTCACCAGACTCATACCAAGAATGGGTGGGTTGTCTTATGAGGAAAGATGGGACAGGTTAGGCTTGTATCCACTGGAGTTTAGAAGAGTAAAAGGAGAGTTGATTGAAACCTTTAAGATCCTGAGGGGTCTTGACAGGGTGGATGTGGAGAAGATGTTTCCTCTTGTGGGAGAATCTAAAACTAAAAATAAGGGGTCGTTCATTTAAGACAGGTGAAGAGAAATTATTTTCTCTCAGAGGGTCGTGAGTCTTTGGAATTCTCTTCCACAAAGGTGGTGGAAGCAGAGACTTTGTGAACATTTTTAAGGCAGAGCGAAATAGATTCTTGATTAACAAGGGGGTGAAAGGTTATCGGGGGTAGGCAGGAATGTGGGGTTGAGGTTACACTCAGATCAGCCATGATCTTATTGAATGGCGGAGCAGGTTCAAGAAGCCTGATTCATATCCGGGTTTGTCATATAGGAATGGAGCATTGGTTTATGATTTTAATTCAACATTCCTTCTTTTCATATCCTGCCCACCATTCCCCCGTTAACCGGCCCAGTCGGTCTATTTTTGTCACTACTTGAGTGTTATCTGTTTCCAGGTTTTTAACCTGATTATTTAGTCTATGTATGAAATTTCCAATGTAAGTCACACTGAAATTCAGCCTTTGGGCTGCGAACGTGTTTCTTCAATAAAACCTGCCCGACAACTTGTAAATGTGGGACTGAGCCACAGACTATGCAACATCTCCAAAAGTCATAGGAGCAGAAATTAGGCCATTCGGCCCATCGCGTCTGCTCCGCCATTCAATCATGGCTGATATGTTTCTCAACCCCATTCTCCTGCCTTCTCCCCGTAACCTTTGATCCCCTTACCAATCAAGAACCTATCTATCTCGGTCTTAAATACACTCAATGACCTGGACTCCACAGCCTTCTGTGGCAATTAATTCCATAGATTCACCACTCTCTGGCTAAAGAAGTTTCCCCTCATCTCTGTTCTAAAGGGTCTTCCCTTTACTCTGAGGCTGTGCCCTCGGGTCCTAGTCTCTCCTCCTAATGGAAACATCTTCCCCACGTCCATGCTATCCAGGCCTTTCAGTATTCTGTAAGTTTCAATCAGATCCCCCCCTCATCCTTCTAAACTCCATCGAGCATAGACCCAGAGTCCTCAAACGTTCCTCATACGTGAAGCCCTTCATTCCTGGGATGGTTCTCGTGAAACTCCTCTGGACCCTCTCCAGGGCCAGGACATCCTTCCTGAGATACGGGGCCCCAAAATTGCTCACAATATTCTAAATGTGCTCTGACCTGAGCCTTATAAAAGCCCCAGTGACCATCACTGGAGTTTAGAAGAGTAAGAGGCGAGTTGATTGAAACCTTTAAGATCCTGAGGGGTCCTGACAGGGTGGATGTGGAGCACAGCCCTGCTTTTACGTTCCAGTCCTCCCGCAATAAATGCCAACATTGCAGTTGCCTTCCTAACTGCCGACTCAACCTGCCAGTTAACCTTAAGAGAATCCCGGACTAGGACTCCCAAGTCCCTTTGCTCTCCAGATTTGTGAATTCTCTTCCCCGTGTGGAAGAGTCAATGCCAAATCCCCTGCAATGTCTGTCGCTAGAGGAACCCTGCACCAGCCGAATTCAACAACAAGGCGCAAAAAAGCCGTGTCCAGTCTGGCTGGGCCATGTACAGACTGTCCCTGGACACCCCACAAGAAGAATAAAGTCTCATTCTTGCGGCTGTTATATATTATTATTATATAGGCTGGTCAATGTTGTCCGAATGACGACACTTCACAGTCTGGGGTGGGGGTGGGGCTTCGCACTGCCTTCAAGGCGCTGTGTAAATGCAAACTACCTCTTGTTGTTGTTGTAAAGTTCAAAACTGTCAATCGCAGCTAAGGACAGCAGAAGAAATAAAGGCAGGATTCAAGCAGCGACTGAAAGCCGAGAGAGAGGGTGGGGGGCGGGGGGGTTTGGAAAGGGGGATGTTTTATTCACTGGATTGGGAGAACCTACCGTCCCTGCAAATGGCACCCGGCCCCGTCCGCTCGACGCCCGGCCATCAATCGGCCGCTCTCGCGCGCGCGCCAGACGCTCCGCCCTCTCCGATTGATTGGTTCAGCACCCCCCCCCCCCCCCACGACGGCTCCGCGTTTCCTGATTGGCTCAACTCCCGGCTCCACCCCCCCCTCCCCCCTCCCCCCTCCACAGCCGCGGGCGCTCTCCCCCAAAATGGTCCAAGCGTTGCCTTGATTGGTTCAGTCAGGCCGCGCCGCCCGCCCCATTGGTCTAACTCCCACCGCGCGACCACCCCCCCCACCCCACCCCCCCCACAACCGCTTGGTTGGTTGAGCTCCACCTCCCGCCCCGCCCCGCCCCGCCCCCCACTGCGCGTGTCGGATCAGTTGGGCGGGTCAAAAAATCAAAATAGGCGCGAGCGGCGGCTTCGCGCGTCTGAAGGGGCAAAATTACCTCAGGCGTAAATCCTGACTTCTCAACACAGACAGACAGACAGAGTTTAAAAAAAAACCAGCAACGATTTGAGTCTAACTTCTAAACATATATGAACAGAAAGTTAAAAAAAGAAGCAATGACTTGTTAAATAAGACTTTGTGGACCAAGTTTCCTCGCTGAGGCCAACGTGTAATTTGCGCCGAAAAGCCGGAGGGAGCGAACTGTGGCTGGAGTATTCCTGGATTCTGATATCGTGACGTTTTATTATATATATATATAAACAGCTTCTTGGCTACGAATGTCAATTGCCTTGTGTAGAACTTAACTTGCCTGTTTGTGAGGTCTCCTGCAGTTGAATATCTCTGCCCCCACCCACCCCCATCCCCCACCCTCCCGCTTTCCTGCCAGCAGGCAGCCTGTTGCCCAAGAATTCCCAGGAACTGGCGGCGAGTGAAGAAAGGGGGGGGGGGGGTGGGGGGGGACCGAGGTGGGGCCGGGGAGGGTGGAGAGGTGCGAGTGGCGGGTCCTGGGGCTGGCTGGACCTGTTGCACGGCCGCTAACCGAGCTGGGAGTCTCCTCGGCCCGGCTGGCACTGCCGAGCCGGGGCGGCAATGCCAACCCAATACACAAGGGTTCACCACGCAGGCTTGGGGGGGGCAGGGGGGGGTGGGGTGGGCAATTGCCCACTTACGACCGATGGGGGCAAGCAGCCTCTCTCCCGTGCTGTAATTACTACGTAAGTCTCTCTTACGTTTGCTCCTGGACACGTCGTAAGTAGGTGGACATTTGCTGGAGAGCGTGTCTCACCCCCCACCCCCCCCCCCCCCACCCCACCCCCAGTCACCGTAAGAGACCGCAAGGGCATCAGTTGCCACATAGGATGGGTCAGATGGTTTGCTTTCATCCTCCCAAGTTACCAAGGGTTGTCCTCGGGCTGGCATGGACAAGATGGGCCAAATGGCCTCCTTCTGTGCTGTAACTTTTCTGTGGTTCTAAGCTCATATGTTCCTGTGGGTCAGCACCTTCAGGTAGCTGTGATTAAACGTATTCCTGGAGGTTTCATCATATGACTTGTCTCCACGCTCCAGCCCTTAGTCGGCCAACACATCCATCCATCCATTTGACTGACCGACTGCCTTCCTACACCAACTGGAAAGCAAAACGACTCATTGCCCAATTGGTTGATGCTTGCCTGTCAGCCAAACAGCCATTTTCCCCCATTTTCAATATTTTTTATATCTGGTAAAGAGAAACGTTCAAAGGAAATGATTTTTAAAAAATCTTTTTTAATGTTCCTGTGATTTTTCTCCAGGAATTGCACACAGCAGTGTCCTGGAGATTGATCTTCAATTCCTGGAGACTCCAGGCCAATCCTGGAGGATTGGCAACCCTACCTTCAGGAGAAGAAGGGAGAATATTGGTTATTTTGGCTCCTTACCCATTCTCCTGATGCTGGTAATGTAAACCGGGCATGGTACTGCAGACTGGGTAATCTTTGGTTTTTCACCCAGGTATGCATTCTTCATGAAAAAGTGGATGATTTGGCCCTGATGATAGGAATCATAGTTGAGCTCCATCATTTCCTCATCTGATATCCATTGCAAGCAATATAAAAGGGATTACTGCAGAGCAATCCATGGACCATGGACACTGAGGCCAAATGTAACATCTCTACTGCTGCCCTGGATGGAACCAGGCAAGTCTGATGGGATCTTATTGACTGCTACGGCCCCATCAGCAGAATGTCCACTAAGCGTCTTCAGTGCAGTCAACACGTAGTCTGGAAATGCAAGGAAACTGGACTCTTAACAGTGGTATATGATGATAGGATGCTCATTGCACCTCCGTTTAGCTGAAAGAATCATAGATGAATCATCGGCAGCCATTTTTCATTCAGAAACTGGTATTGATATCAAAATCAAGGATGACATTCCAAGTTGTAGCATATCAGAGGAGCACCAGATGTAACTGAATTTAAAGAAAACAGTGGTTATGAATTTAAATATTAAAGAGCAACTATTTGGCCAGCTACCAAATAAAACCGGATTGGATATGCTGACATTTTCCTTGCAAAATCGCTACCACTGAGTGACACACTGCAATGGAAACTGGCGCTGTGCAGTTTTCAGCCTTGGTTCCTTAAAAAGCCCCGCCCAAAACTTCCATTGCAGACGCCCCTCATTGGGACTTGCCAAGCATTGCTGCACACTCTGCTTGCTCAATGCTCACTAAGTTCCGGTAAAGTAACTTTGTGAATGGAGAGAATCTTCGAAGCTTCTGAAACATTCAGATTATCACAGGAGAGAAAGATTATGCTGTCTGGTTAGGGCTGAGGCTAAGTGAAATGCCAAGCCAATCAACACCATTCACTTTGCCTTTCTGTACGTTAATCTGTTTGAACCCTATTAGAACAGGAACAAGTCCCACCAGGAATCCTAAAGAGAAGAGTGGTGGGGTAGAGTCTGGGAAAAGGATGGGTTTTGAGCTAAGGTTGTCATGGTCACTTGCTTATAGGGTCACCATAGTGTTACAAATCTAATGTACTGCCAACAGTTTATTTTCTGACTGGCACAAGCAAACCAGCACTTCCTATGGGCTGATATATGAGGTTATGCAGGAAGTGACCTTGGAGATACCATGCCCTTGGCAAACAATAGCTCCATTGGTCTGTACACTGAAAATAGTAGGGCTGATCCTGTGATTGTGAAAAGCACTGAAGAGAGCACTGGTAGAAAAATTCAGGGATGCAGACACACTATTTTCCCACCACCACGCTGTATGCAATTGACTCTGGGCATGACCAGTAGCAGATTTCTGAACACCTCAGGCTATGTCTATCAATCAGATTTATTATCGATAAAAGTTAAAGTAAAATACTCAAGCATTAGATGCATAAGTGGCAACACTGAAGTTAACTTAATTTCTCCATGAGGCTCGGGCCTCCTTTAAATAGAACCGATGAGCTGCCTCTGATGCCCTGATGCAATGTATTTCTTCCCGGTGGAGTGTCACATAGGCACAAACAATAAATGGGATTCGTTTGTGGCTGATTTTCCTTTTTAATTAGTGTAATTGCATTGGATGCATTCCAATCTGCAGGATCCTGAGTAATTTACAGAGCAGCAAAATGGGATACAACGATACAAATTGAAAGTCAACCTATGTAGAAAATTGGAAAAACTTTAACTTTATTCACAATTCTGCTAATTTCATAAAATGTAAATGGACTTTTATTCCCGAGTATAGTGTTAAGTAAATTTGTGGTGAAATTCTTATGCTTTGGTATCTTAAGGTTCTGTTTGTGGTTCAACATTTTCCGTGATTCTTTATACTAATATTCCGACCAGACTTCCTGCAAGTGAACACAGAAGGTTAGCCTTGTTTAATCTTTTCTTATCTTGTTTTTCTGATGTTTTTCCCCTGAACTTGTTGTTATCACAAGGTGCACACACTTTCCATCAAGAGTCACAAGGCAGAAATCAAAATCATGAACAATGGCTAATTTTGTTTCCTCCTTAGCCCAGACGCATTAACGCCAATGGTAGTGACCCACTTGCCAACCTGATTGGTTCAATGAATCCTTAATTTGTTTCTTTAACTTAATTCTGATCCTTCATGTGTGGGCTACGGGCTGTTAATAGTTTGGCTTGTGCACCGAATAGCCATCTGTGCATTTTGATCTGCAAGATACTTTGATTTCTGTGAGCACTGTCCCCCACCCATTGAATGATTTGACCACCGTTGGATTCTCCTGCCAAATAATTCCCCAATAAGTGGCTTATTGAGATTCCAAAATCCCAACATTCTCCCCTCAACGAAAACCAAATGAAAAGCAGATTAGCTGGCCATTAATTTTCAGTGCAGTACTTTCATCTTTCAGATGAAACGTTAAGCTGAGACCCTGTTTGCCCACAGGTGAATATAAAAGGCCTCATGGCACTATTTTGAGGAAGAGTAGGGCAATTGACTCTCGTCTCCTGGACAATATTTAGCCTACAACTAACACCAAAAATTATTTTTCTGGTCATTATCACATTGCTTTTTGCAGGATCTTGCTGTGTGCAATTTGGGACTTCTGGAGAATGTGAAAGGTAGCATGGAAATACAAATCTTTGTTTTTCCTATTTTATGTTTGTGGAATCTTGCTGTGTGAAAATTAGATAAAGCAGTAGAGTTAATGGTTATGTTAAATAGACAATGACATTAATGATGATGTAAGCATGACATCGGGGCAGGTGACCAAACGACTCTAAGGGGACAAGACACATAACACTCGTGTACTGGGAATAATGTACTTACTATGAGGTCTTGGATGTAAATTGTTGTAAATAAATAGTTTTTCTTACACTATGGGTGACTTGGACATAGTTTTAAGAGAAGCCTCATTCAGCTAGAAGACAACACAAGTAAAGGGCAACCAGTCCAACCAAAGCATTTGTCTAAGTAACAACAGTGACTACATTTCAAAAGTAACCCAACGGCTGTGAAGCACTGTGGGATATCTTGAGGGCATGATAGAAGCTTGTATGAATGCAAGTTAGGAAGATGGTGAAGCTGCGTACAAAAAATGGAGGAGTAACAATTTGCAGAGGGGAAAGCCTGTGGGCAAGGTCTAACAGCCAGTCTGGTTTGGATGACTGAAGTGTAGTCACTGTACTGTAGGAAACAGCAAAGTCCTGTAAACAGCAATGTGATAATGACCAGATAATCTGATTTAGGTGTTGATTAAAGGATTAATATGCCCTCATCTTGCTCCACCCAAGAGAGCAGAGGAGGCTGCAGTTTAACATTTCATCCAAAAGATAGTCCCTCAGGACTGTAATGAAAATTAATGAATAGTTAATCTGTTTTTAGTCTGAATGATTTGTTAGAAAGTGCATGTGTAGAGGCAGGACTGGGATTGGATGCAGTGCCTTAAACAGGAGAAAGCTTAATTGTGAAGAGATATTTCTCAACCACCTTAACTTGCTTTGCACAACTCAGTCTCCTTATTAATCAGGAGAATACAGGATGTTCCCAAGGTGGAAATAGAGGCTCACATTATTTCCTTGCAAAGGTCACACCGATTCTTGTAGGTCTGACCGTCTGTGCCACAGACTGGGCGCAGCTCCCTCACACAGATTGTGGTGTAGTCACAGTCAGCCTAAAGAGATCAGATAAACAACATAAACAAAGTTTATTTTCAAATCTCCAGCTTTCAGTAATGGTCATGTGGAATACTAAATTCAGCTGCTCACCGGCCAGGAAAAGTTGTGAATACTGGCAGTCCTTGAGTGTTCTGAAAAAGAAGAACCATAGATCATTATGAAAGGCATAGGTATACGTAGGCCACTGCTATACAAATGTTTAGTGAGCAGGCGACTTTGGCAGCTCATTTAGTAACTAGAAGCAGTTGCACAGTTCGTCAGCCCTGCTTTTACTTTGAGTTTGCCCCCATTCACACTGCGGAGGGGAATTCAGAGCACTGGCTTCAGCAGTGAAACAAGTGGGATTGTGGTTTTCGGTTTCTGCTTGTAATCCTCCTCCTCTGGTTGCAGGAAGGTTTTTTTACATAAAGCGATATCGAAACCAATTTTCCACCTTGCAAGGACAAACTAAGAGCTCAGACCAATTGCAGTTGAAACAAAGTGGTGGCTTTCATTTCCCAGCGGCAGAATTCACTTTCATTTGTTGCAAGTGAGAATGACATGAGCTGGAAGTACTGCAGAGCCTGCCTCAGCCTCCCAGCACTTAAAAGGACCAAAGCACTTGTCTAAGTAACAACAGTGACTACATTTCAAAAGTAACCCATTGGCTGTGAAGCACTGTGGGATATCTTGAGGGCATGAAAGGAGCTTGTATGAATGCAAGTCAGGAATCTTTTGGCCCTTTAAGACCCCAATATTTTTCTTGCTAATCAGTCTTGTAGAGACATGTGTCTCTATGTTACGTACATTAAGGAAATCATTATTCATGGCAGTGGGAGTAAACCTTGTGCACACAAGCATCTATTGATACGAAGAAGTCAGGCTTGGTGGGCTGCTTTTCAATTATGAATACATCGTGAAAGCTTGCAGCATATCTCGTGTTGACCTGCATGAACCTTTGCAATCTTGCCCTTTGGGGTACTAAGGGGAGGGATGGGGTGAAAATCACATGGCTCATGATTGCCATCTAGTGATCCCTGTTGGAAGGTGTGTGTGAATCTCAATCAGGATCCAGCCTGGGGCATCTAACCCTCTCCAGCTCAGTATACCACCTAGAACATCGGCCTATTAGAAATTCAAACAAATTAAGCAATGGCAAGAACATTTTTACTTGCCCACTAATAGGAGAAGCAAGAGGAAGATGGTGAGAAATGACGTGAGGATCCTCATTGTGAAGGTGAAGGACATGAGCTGGCTTGTTTGATTACTGCACTCTTTATGGAGTCACAATCCCATTGTTCTCCTGTTTGTGACCTCAGCAGCCACATCCACAACTCTTTTCCTCCACACACACACACACTTTAATATTCCTCTTTTTTAAACAGCTCAATATTTATAAACTGCTTCAATAATGTTCTGTAATTGACAATTCCACGTTTTAACCAGCTCTGTGTGAGGATTCGACTTAATACGTTTTGTGCCCCCTGGTTACCATCTCTTATAATTTACCTCATCAGAACCCTTCTGAGTCTTAAAGACCTTCTTCAGGTCACCTCTCCACCTTCTCAGCTCCAGAGAAATAGGGGAAAAAATTGAAGGTGTGCTAATCATAATCTTGCAAAAAATCTCTAGATTCAGGAACTGTAATTGTAAATGTCGCCCCATTATTGAAGAAAGGACAGAGAAACCGGATAACTGCAGACCTGCCAATCTAACACATTGTGGACAAATTCACTGGAATCTTATCAGAGTGACTTGGACAATTATGAGCTGATCAAAGATGGATTTGTGAAGGCTGGGTTCGATAGATTTTGTTGTCAGCTAAGGGTGTTGAAGGATATGGAGAAAAGGTGAGTAAATAAAGTTGAGGTACAGATCAGCCATCATCTAATAGAATGGCCTGAAGAGGCTGAACAGACTCCTCTTGTTCTTATGATGAACAGTACTGAAGTCTATCCTCAGCTGAAGATTCTCAACAAAAAAAAGCTTTGCATTTCTATACTGACTGACAGTGTGCCATGTCACTTGTAATTTGCTCAAGCTTGTGGATCTTTCGCTGATGAAAGAGCTTCCATTATTTACTATTGTATTGGATATTGTCTTCCATGTTTTGATTCATCTTCCAACAACTGGGATGAGAAACACAGGGAGCTTCAAACGATTACATTTCATTTTGCTGGAAAATCCTGGTGGAGAGATCAGGCTGGCGTTCTGGACACTACAGATTTATATAGCACCTTGCACATTCTCAGAATGTCAAAAAGGACTTCACAAGCCCGGAATTATTTTGAAGTATGGTTACTGTAATACAGGCAAACATAGCAGCGAGTTTGCACACAGCAAGGTCCCACAAACAGGAAACTAGATTGGTGGTTGGCATTCTTCCATCTGCAGGAGATGATGGGAATGCAGCCTCAGAATTTTGGCGAGGTCAGATGGGATAATCTGCTCCGTTTCTTCTTATGGTTGAACAAGTTGATCCTGGAAAGGCAAAGTCTTTCACAAGTGCTGCACATGAAGTTGTCCCTTGTTGGTGTTGTGGGATGATCTCTGTTGATGCCTTCTTTGCAGGACTCTGTCTGCTTTGGAGCTTCTGCTTAGCATTTATGTCCTATAAAGGACTGTTCCACTAGTGACTTTGTCTTTCAACATGGTGCCAAGGGTGCGTTGTATACACCAGAGAAGGAAGAAGTAATTGAACCTTTTTTTCTTGGTAGGCGTAAACAAACCAGATTACTGACCAGTTAAATCAGATATTGGTTGATGGATAAATGTTGAACAGGCCACCACATGCTCTTAATACGAAAAAAAAAGAACATAAGAAATAGGAGCAGGAGAAGACATACGGCCTTTTCAGCCTGCCCCACCATTCAATATGATTATGGCTAATCTTGGGCTTCAACTCCACTTTCCCACTCAGTCAACATCCCTTGATTCCCTGAGAGACCAAAAATTTGTCTACCTCAGCCTTAAATGCATTCAACGATGGAGCATTCACAACTCCCTAGCGTAGAGAATTCCGAAAGTTCACAGTCCCTTGAGTCAAGAAATTTATCCTCATCTTAGTCCTAAATGATCAGCCCCTTATCCTATGGCCAGTATTTTAGATTCTGTGGCCATGGGAATTCCCATTATCTACCCTATCAAGCCCCTTCAGAATCTTGTCTGTTTCATTCTTCTAAAGTCCAGAGAATACAGACCTAATTTACTCAGCCTCTCATCATACCTCTCGTGACAACCCTCTCATCCCAGGGTCCAATCTAGTGAAATTTCACTTACTACCTCCAACGCAAGTATATCCTTCATTTAAATATGGAGACCAAAACTGCACACAGTATTCTAGGTGTGGTGTTACCAAGGCCCTGTACAGTTGGAGCAAGATTTCTTTATCCTTGTACTCCAGTACTTTTACAATTAAGGCCAATATGCCATTTGCTTTCCTAATTGCTTACTGCATCCGCATGCTAACTTTTTGTGTTCCTGGTACGAGTACACTAACCAAGTGTCTTTGAACATCAACATTTACAAGTTTCACACCTGTTAAAAATATTCTGCTTTTCTATTCTTACAACCAAAGTGAATAACCTGTCCTGGCCAGAACTCTAGAACCACTTTATCTAATTCAGGGTCACAGGAAGTTGAAGCCTGTCCTGACAGGCAACGGGCACTAGGCAGGGTACACCCAGGATGGGATGCCAGTCCAACACAGCACACACTCTCACGTGAGCGCACACACACACACACACACACACACACAGTTGCCAAACCACCATGTCTTTGGATGGTGGGAGGAAACCAGGGCACCCGGAGGAAATCCACGTAGACCCAGGGAGAATGTGAAAACTCCACACAGACACCCGAGGTCAGGATCAAATCCAGGTCCTTGGAGCTATGAGGCAGCAGTGCTAACTACTGTGCCTCTGTGCTGCCCCACTTTATAAAACTATTATTTTTATTTTAAAAATAGACAAGGCTTTATCCTGACTAGCCATGACTCATAGAAGAGGAACTTTTAACCTTCAGAAACCAGCAGGGACCTCTTTATTTTTAAAGAGGGCTAATGCCATCTATGACTGCAGACAATCAAATTTCAAAGAAATGCACCAACCCCCTTTACATTTCTAAGGCAGAGCTCTGGCCATCTGAGACAATGTGTCTGCAAAGGACAAAAGGGCCCCTGACTCCTCTATTAAATACTTCAAGATTCCAGACTTGGGAAAATATATCCTTTGTCCAACATCCAGGAGAAGTGGGAGGTATGTCGCGTGACTTACACCAAGCTGCCAGAACTTGTAATATTGCCGTGTAGAACTGAACCCAGGCAGTCTACCATTTTACCATCTAACAGGTAGCAGCAGAAGGAGCTCTGTCTAGATAAAGTGCCTGACCCTCATCTACCCCTGTGTACTACTGGAGCTTTGGAACTCCTGTGTCGGTGCCTATAAGACTCATTCATCTCTACGTGCCTTCCTCCATCGTGGAAGTCCTCATTTCTGGAAAGTTGGATCACCCTGCAAGTTTCAGCTTGCTAACCTCTGAAGGAATACGCCACTGGACTTTTGATTCTGGACTCTAGACTCACACGAAACCATAACTCTTATTTTTATCATGGTCTTGCCCTTTGCTTTCCCTTATCCCTCTTTTGATGTGCGAGTGCAAAAAGGAGTGGACATTGTGAAGCCCCTTTCCTCTGTTTTGTGTGTGGAAAATAAACAAACCCTCTTATTTTACCTCATCTCGAGTTTGCTATGGGGCTATTAATAGAGGATTGGATAACTCCAAAACTGAAGGGTTGGGAAAAATATGCTACCACTTATGAAAGGGAATTCCCAAGATTCAAAAACACCTTTCTGTTTACTGATGGGTAATGAGTGGAGAAATCAGGGCTGTTTAAATTAATCCCCCTCCTGTCTGTAACAAACCTCACACTTCCTGATTCTTTATTCCATCTGCCATCATGTTGTCCACTCTCAATCCGTCTATATCTCTTTGCAGCCTCTTTGTTTGCATTCCCAACTAGTTTTGTATTGTCAGCAAACTTGGATACGTTACTTTCTAAGTTATTAAATATAGAATGTAAATAGCTGATAGCTGAGGCCCCAGTACTGATCCTTGTGGCATTCCACTAGTCACAATCTGCCAACTTGAAAATGCCCCCTCTATCCCTACCCTCTGCTTCCTGCCCATTAAGCAATCCTCTATTTGTGCTAATATATCACCCCCAACTCTTATGAGCGCTTGTGCATTAACCTTTTGTGTGGCACCTTATCAAATGCCTTGTGGAAACCCAAGTATACCAGATCTACCCCACTAGTTACATCCTCAAAAAACTTTAATACATTTGTCAAACAGGTTTTTCCTTTAATAAAACCAATTTCAGAGTGCCATGCACCTTTTCTATGCACCCAAGAGGGCAGTCAGAAACTTGGGTTCAAAGTCAGTCCCTCAGCACTGCACTGCAAGTGCTAATCTGCATCATGCACTTAAATCCCAGAGTGGAACTTGAACCCACAACCTCTTACTCAGATGAGTTGTTGTCCACTGAGCCATAGCTGACAAGTGTAGCCCAATGTGCAAACACAACCAAACGCTGAACTGCTCTTGCGAAAATTTAATTTTATGTTGCTACTGAAGTATCCTATCTTGTGCTTGTTGCCTGGAGATGAAAATGGTTGTGAACTATTGACTTGTTCCAGTTCCATGTAGTCAGCCTCAAATTTCTATAATCTGAATTTCTCATCCTTCCTTTCGTTCTGAAGGTGCTGACTCTATGCAGCCATTCTTCATGTGTGAGCTTAAACAGTCAGCTATTTGACAAGAGCATCACAGCAGAGCTCAATCTTGCTCTCATGATATCCACACAACAGGGTTCAATGAACATGATCAGAAGTAGAAATTTTCCTCGATATCCTTACCCAACTGTAAGGGAAACTAAGTGAAAGGCAGCAAAGGGAGAGAAATGGAGTTGGGGTACAGATCAGCCATGATCTGACTAACGGAACAAAAGCTCAAGGGTTGAATGCCTCCTCCTGATCCCAACATTCCTGATGTCCCAGCTCAGTTAGCCCAGGCCAAAGACTGGACCTGCCATCTCCCTGGACTCCCGATGCTTCAGTGCTGCACCTACTGCTGTATGTTCAGTCTGTGCTGAGGAAGTTGTTCTTCACTGTTTGCAAGAATCAGAGCTGTTGTAAGTCAATTATTATAGACACAAGAAATCCATCCCCTTGCACCCACCCTTTCTCAGAGCAAAAATTGCAAAGTGAGGATAAATGCTAGGGAACAAAACAAGGTAGAGAGAAAAACAGTAAAAAGGTTTATTCACCAATTATATAAAAAAAACACAAGACCCACAACCAGAGGGTGCAGATGATTTTAGACATTTTGTATGCTTCCTGCTTCCTCCAGGATTAACACCCAGCGTGTAAAAATGGAGTTGAACAGGATTCAGAAATGAAGAGATAATCAGAGCGAAGTGTGACCATACAAAGGCCAATTGGCGTTTAGACTTCAGCCTCTGATTCTCTTTGAAAAAGACACGAAGCCCAACATCATCTTGAAATGACATTCTGGTTCACGTTACAAGAGCACCCGCCATTTGCACAAATCTGGGAGGTAGTCATTGAATCCAAACGGTCAAGGTTCTCAAAATGTTCCAGGACTGCACAATCAGTTTAGAATCCCCTGAAATTGAATCTGTAGTTTGGTGCCAGCAGCCTCAGATCAGGGCATAAAAGGAGGAGGATACATTCAACCTTTATTGGTGTCACAATCCAGGAATCGAGTCATGGGCAGCTGGTGCAGTCTGCAGGTGAAGCAGAGATTGAGGGATAATTGGACCAGCTGTAGTTCAGTCCTATTTTAATGCCATACATTCTGTGCTTATATTTCCATTACAAATTTCTATCTGGACATGTATAATAATGGAACTGCTGATGTAAAGTTGACAGGTGCTAATTACCTCCTACCAACAGTAATATTGAAGCACCTCCAGTGGTTGTGGGGTGTAATAGCCCTGTGACAGGTTTACATTGGCAGTTCCTATTATAACTAGTAATTTGGTAGTACAGAACTTGAGTATTGTTGACCAAAAGAGACATGCTGTCAAAGCTTTTTCTCTTGCACTCATCAGAACAGTTCGCAAGAATACTAATAGTAAAGGAAGCAACAATTTATACTGGATGAGAAGAGAGTGCTGATTGGTTGGCAAGTGGACTCTGGTAGAGGCATTGCAATGGAGAATGCACCAGGGAACAGTTAACTTACATGCTTTTGTTCAAATCCAAACCAAGCAGGTCGATTCTGATTGGTTAAGGCATTGCTGTGGAGAATGAAGCAAGGAATGACTGTCCCTTGAGCTTTTGTTCAGTTGAAAAAGGCGCAATGTGTGGACATGCTCCTTATGTCTGCAAAGGACAGGGCCCTGTGTGAATATGTGTAGCTTCTACCATGCATAACTGAGCTACACTACAACCCTGAATGATAATCTTAGATTGATTTTCAGTTTAATTCTTAGCACAATCAGGATTGTTTAGCAAGCGTCCAATTGCAGTAGCAACATGAGTGGTGTTGTCCACTAACAGGATGCTGCCATCAAGCTAAAAAGATGTCCTGCCATCACACAAATGAATAACATGGTAGGTAAATTTCAGTGCCGGTGTGATGCCAGATATGTAGGCCATACATCCCAACGACTGGCGGATCGTACCAAACAGCATATCCTTTCAGCTGTTCACAACAGGCAAAGTACAGGCCGTATCCAACCAGCCCATGCTTGCAAAACTCAAAATAGCGTCCAACATTAAATGTGATTCCACGATTGGACAACACTTGCAAAACAATCCTGACTTGTGCCAAGAATCACACTGAAAACCAATCTAAGATTACCAGTCGAGTTCACATTGTGGCTCACTTACACATGCTGGAAGCTACATTTATTCATGTACAAGGTGTCTTTTGCAGACAGAAGAAGCATGTCCACACATTACGCCCTTTTCAACTAAACAAAAGCTTGGGGGACAGCCATTCTCTGGTTCATTCCCCTTGGCAATGCTTTAACCAATCAGAATCAACCTTCCTGGTTTGGATTTGAACAAAATCATGGCAGTTAACTGTTCCTTGGTGCATTCTCCATTGTAATGCCTCTAACATTCAACACTCTTCTCATGCAGTATAAACTGTTGTTCTTTTTACTATTGGTATTCTTGTGAACTGTCCTGATGAGTGCAGGACAAAAAGTTTCAACAGTATATCTCTTTTTGTGATTGTAAGCATAAAATGGAAAATATTCACAGAAAGAGAGCACAGATACATTTTAAAAAATATATTACAGATATAATATACAGTATATCCTCAAACTTGAAATGTAATGTATTCAAAAATTGAATTTTTATAAAAGCCCCACAGTTCTGTTATTTTCCTGCTCAGTATTCCACTTGGCTCACAAAAATCAGTTTTCGTTTTAAATATAAAAACAGTTGCTTTAAAAAATAAACAAGTGGCAGATTCCTTTTGGTATTCTAAAGGATGATGGTGTAATTTGGCTAGTAAATAGCAAGTAGATTTAGCTCCGAACTACCAGGCATGGTTTTGTACAGGCTGACAGTGAGTCTGGGTGTTATTCACAGTATATACAGATAAGTATATGTTTAAAAAGAAAAACCTTTAAAACAAAGCTTTTTGCAACGTTCCATGCGCTGCAACAACTAGTACGTTGAACACTCGTGTAGCTTCCATTTTCCCATGTCGCTATAGATCTTTTTGGG
This sequence comes from Isurus oxyrinchus, assembly GCA_026770705.1. Taxonomy (NCBI): domain Eukaryota; kingdom Metazoa; phylum Chordata; class Chondrichthyes; order Lamniformes; family Lamnidae; genus Isurus; species Isurus oxyrinchus. Next base: position 14,629,378 of record JANJGN010000037.1, read on the forward strand.
AGGGGAACTTTGGTTGGAGACAAGTGGTTGGAGGTCATTGGGGTGGGGAGGTGGTCAACGTTGATCCTTTAGTGACAGCAGCCCCCGCAGTGCGGACTGCCATGCGGGTGCTCCCCATATTTGGTTCTCCGGCTCAGTATCTCATAGGAGCAGTCATCTCCGCAGCAACCAGACACACTAGGAGACGATTCGTCAATATCGAACCTGCAGAATGAAAGAATGGAAAAGGTAAATCACAGCAACGACAGGAGCTTAACTAATGTTTTCCTGCGCTAGAAGCCCCTATTGATACACCTCAAACCTTCTACAAACAAACAAAATGAGAAGCCCTGGCTGGGCCCCCTCCACCCCTGAGACAAACTGCATAAATGTATTAAAAACAAAATGTTGGAAGAACTCAGGTCTGACAGCATCTGTGGAGAGAGAGAGACAGAGTTAACGTTTTGAGTCTGTATGACCCTTCTTCCTGACTTGAGATGTTAAATCTGTTTTTCTCTCCACAGATGCTGTTAGACCTGCTAAGTTTTTCCAGCATTTTCTGTTTTTATTTCAGATTTCCAGCATCTGCAGTACTTTGCTTTTATCTTAGTGCATAAATGTAAGAAAGGAAAGACCATAGTTCTATCCAATGACACAGTACTGCCTAATATGTTGATTTCAATATTGATTTCTCAGGCTTTCAGCAATGCTCAAGGACACATTTAGCTTCCTTCAATAACTGTACTGATGACTGAAGATATTAAGGTTCAACCATGTAGCAAGGGACTGGAGTCAATGTCAGTCAGATCAGGTAAGAAAAACAGACTTACATTTCTATAGCACCTTTCTTGACTTCAGGATGTCCCAAATTACAGCCAATGAAGCACTTTTGAAGCGTAGTTACTGTTGTAAAGTAGGAAATACAGCAGCCAATTTGCACACAGCAAGATCCCAAAAAACAATAGTGAGGTAATAACCAGATAGCTTGCTTTTTAGTTGTTGATTGATGATAAGTATTAGCCACAGGATTCCGAGGAGAGCAAAGGGGTTTGATAAAGCACTTGCATGCGAGTGCATGTGTTCCCACTGATTTGCCTTTAGACATTCCCCAATTTTCCATACATCCCTCTAATTATGGCAGAGTCCAGATTACAGCCGAGACTCAACTTACTGCATTGCCTCTCTGAAGAACTGATACGCCCCACGGTTGTGCTTAAATACCGTTAACATCACTTTCTTCATCTGTGTGCTGCAGAGAGAACAGGGACCAAGCATCAGTCTCATCCAGTTGAACACACTGACCCTGCCCCCATCCTCTGAGCATGTTCTGACACTCTGCAAACCTGGCGACACAGGATCTTCCCATGGAGTCCTGCCAGGCACTTTTGAAATATTGCCTACCGAACTCCTCTGCTCACAAGGGGAAACCCTGTTGGGAGAGGAGTCGGAGAGTTGCATCCAGAAACTAGCAGGCTCATGAATTTACCGAGAAACTGGGGGAGCTCAGAGCAAGTAGTCCAGCCTCTAAACACAGCCCTCACCTCAAACTGAAGAACAGTATGTGGGGAGAGAAAGGGAGGAATTACTTTTTCCTATGATCAAAGAGCATTATCTAGGCTGTCATCAAGATGGCCCTTCGAGTGCAACACTGGAAGGCAGCCAATGCCTTTAGGAGGAAGTGAGAGAACGGTGAGACAAATTTACTGTCTCTATAATATCCGCAACCTGTTTACCTGTTTGCTAAAAGCTGTAGAATCTGCATTAAGAATTTGCCCAACCCTTTTCTCCTCACCCGATTCTCCAGTTGAACCTCATAACTGCAACACAAGACACACTGGTCAGATCATCACACAGATGTCACTAGCTTTGCAACACACCTTCATTCCATTTCAACGGTTCCCCATCTCAACTGGGAGTGTTTGATAGGGACAGTGTAGAGGAAGCTTTACTCTGTATCTAACCCCGTGCTGTACCTGTCCTGGGAGTGTTTGATGGGGACGGTGTAGAGGGAGCTTTACTCTGTATCTAACCCCGTGCTGTACCTGTCCCGGGAGTGTTTGATGGGGACGGTGTAGAGGGAGCTTTACTCTGTATCTAACCCCGTGCTGTACCTGTCCCGGGAGTGTTTGATGGGGACGGTGTAGAGGGAGCTTTACTCTGTACCTGGCTGTGGGGCAAGATTAGGATTTGGCTATCACATGCCCCTCTCCTTGTCACGCCATCAAGATCTGCACATGAGAATGTGCCACTTGAGTGGGTAAGGGGAGAATGGCACCTGAGAGGGGTGGGGAAACAGAGGACACAACCCTCACTGTGATGGAAAGCTGAGTCACCTTAAATCACAGTCAGTCAGGTCATTTCCAAGCCCCAGACTCTGGGATACCAGGACTTTACTTCCTGCCACCAGCAGTTTTACATCAGGAACTCGTCATTGGCTTCGCCACCCCAGTATGGCCACCTTTCCTGTCAAGGGTCATGCACGATCAGAGCTGCCACCCTCCGTGGGGAATCATTAAGTAACGATAGAATACCAGTACAGTACTTCCTCCCCGCACTCCACATCAAATCGGAAATGTGAGAAAGCTGCTGGAACCGCACTATCTCCTTCCCTTGCAACCAGATACCAGGCTCGCTCGTCTGTCATTTCCTCCTTCTTTTCCCGATCCTTCCAACCCCACTCGCTCTGTTCGTACCTGAAAGAGTGACAGCAACCAAGCTTTCAGTGTAACAGCATTGGGCAATAACCCCATCCACACCCTAACCCTGCCTTTCCACACCTTGGATCCCATCCTGTTGCTGCTTTTAACTTTACCTCCCAACTCTGCCTTTGACTCTCTTCACAAGCAACACTCAGAGGCACGGGCTGGACAAGTCAGGAGGGAATACAACTGCATTGCTTCTCCTTGCAAGTCAGTTAAACGTGTCTGCCTTAACTTAGAAGGTAGAACTCTCACTTCTTAGTCAGAAGGTTGTGTTTTCAAGCCTCACTCTGGTGACTTGAGCATATAACCCAAGTTGATTTCCTGATGCCAGTTCTGAGAGAGTGCTGCATTGTCAGACTTACTGTCTTTCAGAAGAAACATTAAAGGCCCCAACTGCTCTCTCAGGAGGGCGTAAAAAATCCCGTAGCCACTATTAGGTGTCCCAATGTCCTAGGGCCAATATTAATCCGTTAACTTCTATGCATAGGTTCCATACCCTGGGCCAAAAACATGCAATATAAGAGAGGGAGGGCCTTAGCTACTCAATCAAAAGGATTTTAAATGAAATACCCCACCTCTCTGTCATTACTAATCACCGGGCACCTATCTCTTTCCTGTCTAACCCTGACAGTCAGTGCTTAGCTACTATGGGGTTTCATGGAAAGTATTACCTACACTTCCTCTGATATCTCCTCTTTCTATTCCCTCATCCAGTGGAAGGGAGCATGCAATCCCCTGCTCACTCACATGGTCTGCATGTTGGTCTTGGTCAGTTCCACTGCCCAGTCCACAGTGCTGGAGTCCATGTCTGCTACCCGCTTGCACTCAATCACTATGTTCATTCTGGATGAGAGAGAGAGAAGGTCAGTCACAGATCACAGCCGCCTCCCATAAAACGACACATATTTCTTATTTCTTTCCTTTCAGCAGTTCAATTCTTTCTTTTCCTGAAACCACTGTTGGGATATTAATTCACCAGCACCTCACCGTAGGGACAATAATTCATACCTGAGCCAAGACAGAGTGCCAGCTATTGAACTATGAGCCTGGTCCAGTCCACACCATTCACACGTGTGCACTGTGTAATATAAATCATTGGATAGTAGTCAAGATCCAGAACGGGTGCTGAAATTAACTTCTCTAGTCCAGCAAGGCTGAGGATATATACCCTACTGCAACCACAGCTATCTGTATACAGATATCTCACTGAGGCAGAAGGACTGAGAAACACCAGTGTACAGATTTTCCCTGGGGACGAGGGGACTGACAGACGCCATCAGTACATAGATATTCTTCTGAGAGTGACTGAGTGGCAAATGTCAATGTAAAGGTATTTCCGAGAGACAGGGGACTGAGAAATACCAGTCAGTGAACAGATATCTCTGAGAAAGAGAGGGACTGAAAGATGCTAGTCAATACATATAGATATCTTCCTGAAAAAGAAGGACTAAGAGACATCAGCCAGTATACAGATAGCTCCGAAGGAGAGGGGACTGAGACACCAGCCAGTATACAGATAGCTCCGAAGGAGAGGGCACTGAGACACCAGCCAGTATACAGATAGCTCCGAAGGAGAGGGGACTGAGACACCAGCAGTTTACAGATAGCTCCGAAGGAGAGGGGACTGAGACATCAGCCAGTATACAGATAGCTCCGAAGGAGAGGGGACTGAGACACCAGCCAGTATACAAATAGCTCTAAAGGAGAGGCGACAGAGACACCAGCCAGTATACAGATAGCTCCGAAGGAGAGGGGACTGAGACACCAGCCAGTATACAGATAGCTCCGAAGGAGAGGGGACTGAGACACCAGCAGTTTACAGATAGCTCCGAAGGAGAGGGGACTGAGACACCAGCCAGTATACAGATAGCTCAGAAGGAGAGGGGACTGAGACACCAGCAGTTTACAGATAGCGCCGAAGGAGAGGGGACAGACATCAGCCAGTATACAGATAGCTCCAAAGGAGAGGGGACCGAGACATCAGCCAGTATATAGATAGCTTCGAAGGAGAGGGGACTGAGACACCAGCCAGTATACAGATAGCTCCGAAAGAGAGGGGACTGAGACATCAGCCAGTATACAGATAGCTCCGAAGGAGAGGGGACTGAGACACCAGCCAGTTTACAGATAGCTCCGAGACAGAGGGGACTGAGACACCAGCCAGTATACAGATAGCTCAGAAGGAGAGGGGACTGAGACACCAGCAGTTTACAGATAGCGCCGAAGGAGAGGGGACAGACATCAGCCAGTATACAGATAGCTCCAAAGGAGAGGGGACTGAGACATCAGCCAGTATATAGATAGCTTCGAAGGAGAGGGGACTGAGACACCAGCCAGTATACAGATAGCTCCGAAAGAGAGGGGACTGAGACATCAGCCAGTATACAGATAGCTCCGAAGGAGAGGGGACTGAGACACCAGCCAGTTTACAGATAGCTCCGAGACAGAGGGGACTGAGACACCAGCCAGTATACAGATAGCTCCGAGACAGAGGGGACCGAGACACCAGCCAGTATACAGATAGCTCTGAAGGAGAGAGGACTGAGACACCAGCCAGTATACAGATAGCTCCGAAGGAGAGGGGACTGAGACACCAGCCAGTATACAGATAGCTCCGAAGGAGAGTGAATGAGACAGCAGTCAGTATACAGATAGCTCCGAAGGAGAGGGGACTGAGACACCAGCCAGTATACAGATAGCTCCGAAGGAGAGGGAACTGAGACAGCAGTCAGTATACAGATAGCTCCGAAGGAGAGGTGACTGAGACACCAGCCAGTATACAGATAGCTCCGAAGGAGAGGGAACTGAGACACCAGCCAGTATACAGATAGCTCCCTCTAAAATATTCAGGAATAAATATCGACATTTTACAGGGAAATAAAAATAGGAACATAGGAGCTAGGGGTAGGCCATTCAGCCCCTGGAGCCTGCTGTGCCATTCAACAAGGTCATGACTGATCATCTATGTCAATGCCACTTTCCTGCGCTATTCCCTTATCCCTTGATGTCATTAGTATCCAGAAATCTATCGCTCTCAAACTTGAACGTACTCAATGAATAAGCTTCCAAAGCCCTCTGGGATAGAGAATATCCAAAAATTTACTGCTCTTTGCGTGAGGAAATTCCTTCTCATCTCAGCCTGAAATGGCTTGCCCCTTATTCTGAGACCATGTCCCCTAATTCTAGGGCCCCCAGTCAGGGGAAACATCCTTTGTGCATGTACCCTGTCTAGCCCTTTAAGAATTTTGTAAGTTTCAATGAGATCACCTTTCTAAACTCTAGAGAATACAGGCCCAGACTCCTTGATCTCTCCTCATAGGACAGTGCCACCATCTCAAGGTTAAGTCTAGTGAACTGGAGGTGACGGTACAGTGGTGTTGTCGCTGAACTAGTAATCCAGAGACCCAGGGTAATGCTCTGGGGACTCGGGTTCGAATCCCACCATGGCAGATGGTGGAATTTGAATTCAATAAAAATCTGGAATTAAAAGTCTAATGACGACCGTAAGACATAGGAACAGAAATTAGGCCATTTGGCCCGTGGAGTCTGCTCCGCCATTCAATCATGACTAATAAATTTCTCAACCCCATTCTCCCACCTTCTCCCCGTAACCTTTGATCCCCTTACCAATCAAGAACCTATCTATCTTGGACTTAAATACACTCAGTGATCTGGCCTCCCCAGCCTTCTGTGGCAATGAATTTCATAGATTCACCACTCTCTGGCTAAAGAAGTTTCTCCTCATCTCTGTTCTAAAAGGTCTTCCCTACTGATAGAAACATCTTCCCCACGTCCACTCTATCCAGGCCTTTCAGTATTCTGTAAGTTTCAATCAGATCCGCCCCTCATCCTTCTAAACTCCATTGAGTATAGACCCAGAGTCCTCAAATGTTCCTCATATGTTAGGCCTTTCATTCCTGGGATCGTTCTTGTGGACCTTCTCTGAACCCTCTCCAGGGCCAGCACATCCTTCCGGAGATACGGGGCCCAAACTTGCTCACAATATTCTAAATGTGGTCTGACCAGAGCCTTATAAAGCCTCAGCAGTACATCCCTGCTTTTATATTCTAGTATTCTCAAAATAAATGCCAACATTGCATTTGCCTTCCCAACTACCGACTCAACCTGCAAGTAAACCTTATTTAAGTTAACCATGTCGATTGTTGTAAAGTCCTTTAGGGAAGGAAATCTGCTATCCTTGGTTGACTCTTAAGTGCCCTCTGAAATGGCCTAGCAAGCCGCTCAGTTGTATCAAACTGCTACCAAAAAAGGAATGGTGGACAATTAAACAACTCACTGGAGGAGGCTCCACAAATATCCCCATCCTTAATGATGGGGGAGCCCAGCAAATCAGTGCAAAAGATAAGGCTGAAACATTTGCTACAATCTTCAGCCAGAAGTGCCGAGTGGATGATCCATCTTGGCCTCCTCCGGAGGTCCTCAGCATCACCGATGCTTGTCCTCAGCCAATTCGATTCACTCCAGGTGATATCAAGAAATGGCTAAAGGCACTGGATCGCGCAAAGGCTATAAGTCCTGATGATATCCCGGCAACAGTACTGAAGACTTGTGCTCCAGAACTTGCTGTGCCCCTAGCCAAGCTGTTCCAGTACAGCTACAACACTGGCATCCACCCGCTATGTGGAAAACTGCCCAGGTATGTCCTGTACACAAAAAGCAGGACAATCCAACTTGGCCAATTACCGCCCCATCAGTCTACTCTCCATCATCAGTAAAATAATGGAAGGGGTTATCAACAGTGTTATCGAGCTGCACTTGCTTAGCATAACCTGCTCACTGACACCCAGTTTGGGTTCTGCCAGGTCCACTCAGCTCCTGACCTCATTGAGCCTTGGCTTAAAATGGACAAAAGACCTGAACTCACGATGCGAGGTGAGAGTGACTGCCCTTGACATCAAGGCTGTATTTGACAGAGTGTGGCATTAAGGAGCCCCAGCAAAACTGGAGTCAATGGGAATGAGGGGGAAAACTCTCCACTGGTTGGAGTCATACCTAGGAAGATGGTTGTGGTTGTTGGAGGTCAGTCATCTCAGCTCCAGGACATCACTGCAGGAGTTCCTTAGGGTAGTGTCCTCGGCCCAACCATTTTCAGCTGCTTCATCAATGTCCTTCCTTCCTTCAAAGGTCAGAAGTGGGGATGTTCGCTGATGATTGCACAATGTTCAACACCATTCGCGACTGCTCAGATACTGAAGCAGTCCACGTCCAAATGCAGCAAGACCTGGATAATATCCGGGCTTGGGCTGACAAGTGACAAGTAACATTCACGCCAAACAAGTGTCAAGCAATGACCACCTCCAACAGGAGAGAATCCAACCATCGCCACTTAACGTTCAATGGCATTACCATCACTGAATCCTCTACTATCAAGATCCTGGGGGTTACCATTGACCAGAAACTGAACTGGACTAGCCATATAAATACTGTAGCTACAAGAGCAGGTCAGAGGCTGGGAATCCTGTGGTGAGTAACTCACCTCCTGACGCCCCAAAGCCTGTCCACCATCTACAAGGCACAAGTCAGGAGTGTGGTGGAATACTCCCCACTTGTCTGGATGAGTGCAGCTCCCAAAACACTCAAGAAACTTGACACCATCCAGGACAAAGCAGCCGCTTGATTGGTACCACATCCTTAAACACTCACTCCAGCACTGACACACAATAGCAGCAGTGTCTACCATCTACAAGATGCACTGCAGGAATTCACCAAGGATCCTTAGACAGCACCTTCCACACCCACGACCATTACCATCTAGAAGGACAAGGGCAGAAGATAGATGGGAACACCACCACCTAGAAGTTCCCCTCCAAGTCACTCACCATTCTGACTTGGAAATATATCGCTATTGCTTCGCTGTCGCTGGGTCAAAATCCTGGAACTCCCCCACCTAACAGCACTGTGGGTGTACCTACACCACATGGGATGCAACAGTTCAAGAAGGCAGCTCACCACCACCTTCTCAAGGGCAACTAGGGATGGGCAATAAATGCTTACCCAGCCAGCAACGCCCACATCCTGTGAAAGAATAAAAAAATGAACCTCTGCTGCACTCTCCCTATGGCAAGTATATCCTTCCTTAGGCAAAGGGACCGAAACTGTACAGAATACTCCAGGTGAAGTATCATCAAGGTTCTGTATTATTGCAAGACCTCTTTACACCTGTATTCAAATCCCCTTGCAATAAAGGACAATATATCATCAGCCTTCCTAATTGCTTGTTGCATCTTCAGCCTGAAGATTTGGAGCAGTTGAGAATTCAGCATAGATGGACCAAGAGATTGATTAAGAGGGGAAATATAGAGTATGAGAGTAAACCTGCGAGGAACATAAAAGTGGACTGTAAAAACTTCTACCAGTATGTAAAAAGAAAAAAGATTAGTGAAGACAAATGTCCGTCCCTTATAGTCTGAAACAGGAGAATTTATAATAGAGAACAAAGAAATGGCAGAGCAATTAAACACAGGATACAACACAAATAACTTCCCAGAAATGCTAGGGCACCAAGGCTCCAGTGAGAAAGAAGGAGTGTAGGAAATTAGTATTACTAAAAAAAACGTGCTGGAGAAATTAATGGGACTGAAAGCTGCTAAATCTCCAGGGCCTGATAATCTACATCCCAGGGTACCAAGGGAGGTGGCCATGGAAATAGTGGATGCATTGGTTGTCACCTTCTAAAATTCTATAGATTCTGGAACAGTCGTGGCAGATGTAACCCCACTACGTAAAAAAGGAGGAAGAAAACAGGGAATTACAGGCTGGTTAGCCTAACATCACTAGGAGGGAAAATGGTAGAGCCTATTATAAAGGATGCGATAACAGGGCACTTAGAAAAGATCAGCGGGATTACACAAAGTCAACATGGATTATGAAAGGTAATTAATGTTTGACAAGCCTACTGGAGTTTTTTTGAGGACGTAACTAGCAGAATAGATAAGGGAGAACCAGTGGATGGGTGTATTTGGATTTTCAGAAAGCTTTTGGTACAGTCCCACATAAGAGGTTTGTGTGTAAAATTAAAGCACATTAGATTGGGGGTAATCTTTTGACATGGATTGAGAATTGGTTAGCAGACAGGAAACAGAGATTGGGAACAAATGGGTCTTTTTTGGAGTGACAGGCAGTAACCAGTGGGGTACTGCAGGGATCAATGCTTGGGCCCCAACTATTCACGATATATGTCAATGATTTGGTTGAGGGAACTGAATGTAATATTTCCAAGTTTGTTGATGACAGGAAACTTGGTGGGAGTGTCAGTGGTGAAGAGGATGTTAAGAGGCTTCAAGGCGATTTGGACAAGTTAAGTGAGTGGGCAAATGCAGTGTAATGTAGATAAGTATGAAGTTATCCACTTCGGTAGGAAAAACAGAATGGCAGAGTATTATTTAAATAGTGATAGATTAGGAAATGTTGATGTACAAAGGGACCTGGCTGTCCTTGTACACCAATCACTGAAAGCAAGCATGCAGATGCAGCAAGCAGTTAAGGCAGCAAATAGTATGTTGGCCTTCATTGTGAGAGGACTTGAGTACAGGGGCAAGGATGTCTTACTGTAGCTGTACAGGGCCTTGGTGAGATCACACCTGGAGTATTGAATGCAGTTTTGGTCTCCTTACCTAAGAAAGGATATACTTGCCACAAAGGAAGTACAGCAAAGGTTCACCAGACTGATTCCTGGGATGGCAGGATTGTCGCATAGAAAGAGATTGGGCCGACTAGGCCTGTATTCACTGGAGTTTAGAAGAATGAGAGGGGATCTCATTGAAACATATAAAATTCTGACAGGACTGGACAGACTGGATGCAGGGATGATCTTTCCTCTGGCTGGCGGGTCTAGAATCTAGAACAAGGGGTCACAGTCTCAGGATATGGGGTAGGCCATTTAGGACTGAGATGAGGAGAAACTTCTTCACTCAGAGGGTGGTGAACCTGTGGAATTCTCTACCACAGAAGCTGTGGAGGTGAAGTCACTGAATATATTTAACAAGGAAGTATATAGATAGATTTCTAGAACTTTAAACTAATTAGTTTGATGGGGGGGGTGCGGGCGCGGGGAGAGAGGGTTCAATTGAAGGGAAGTTTAAAAAATCAAAACGAAACGAGCGTGCAGAGGTGCAGGGTAGTGACAAGGTGAACGATAATCAAAGTGTGACAGGAAGAGGCAGAAAATAGAAGCGGAAGAGTGCAGCAGAAATCAGAACCAGAATGAGTAATAATGGTAAAAAGTCAAAGCTTAAAGCTCTTTATCTGAATGCATACAACATTTGTAACAAGATAGATAAGTTGACAGCTCAAATAGAAATAAATGAATATGACTTGATAGCTATTATGGAGACGTGGTTGCAGGGTGACTAAGACTGGGAACTCAATCTTCAAGGGTATTCGATGTTCCAGAAAAATTGACAAAAAGGAAAAAGTGTGGTAGCATTGTTAATAAAGGAGGGTATCAGTGCGGTGGTGAGTAGTGATGTGGAATCAGTTTGGGGTGGAAATAAGGAACACCAAGGGAAAGAAGTCACAGATGGGAGTTGTCTATAGGCCCCTGTAGAGTTGCCTCACTGTAGGACAAAGTATAAATCAGGAAATAATGGAGGTGTGTAAGAAGGGTGCTGCAATTGTCATGGGTGATTTTAATCTGCATATCGACTGGACAAATCAGATTGGCAGGGGTAACACAGAAGACAAATTTGTAGAGTGCATCAGGGATTGTTTCTTTGCAGAACCTACCCAAGATCTAGTAATGCGTAATGAGGTAGGATTAATAAGAGATCTCGTAGTTAATGATCCTCTAAGGGGCAGCGATCACAACATAATAGAATTTCAAATTCAGTTTGAGGGTGAGCAACTCCAGTCTCAAACCAGTGTCCTCAACTTAAATAAGGGCAATTACAGAGGTATGAAGAAAGAGCTGTCTAAAGCAGGCTGGGAAAATAGACTAAAGGGAAGGTCAGTGGATGAGCAGTGGCAGACATTTACGCAGGTATTTCATAAAGCTCAGCAAAAATTTATCCCAGTCAAAAAGAAGGACTCGATGCAGTGATAGTGAAGGAATTGGTCGAAATATTCCAGAACTCTCTGGATTTCGGGAGGGTCCCGTGGATTGGAAAACTGCTAATGTGGCGCCCCTGTTCAAGAAGGGAGGGAGACAACAAGCAGGAAACTATAGGCCAGTCAGCCTAACATCTGTGGTTGAGAAAATGTTAGAGTCGATTATTAAGGAAGAAATAGCAGGACGTTTAGAAAAGCTTAACGCAATTAAACAGAGTCAACATGGTTTTGCGAAAGGGAAATCTTGTTTGACAAATTTGCCAGGGCTCTTTGAGGATTTAACAAGCAGAGTTGATAAAAGGGAACCGGTAGATGTAGTGTATCTGGATTTCCAGAAGGAAATTGATAAGGTGCCACATAAAAGGTTATTGCACAAGATAGGAGCTCACGGTATTAGGGGTAATGTATTAGCATAGATTCAGGATTGTTAACACACACAAGACAGAGAGTTGGGATTAATGGGTCTTTTTCAGGTTGGAAAGACGTAACTAGTGGAGTGCCACAAGGATCAGTCCTAGGGCCTCTATTATTTACTATCTATATTAATGACTTGGAGGAGGGGGCAGAGTGTAATGTATCCAAATTTCTGACGATACAAAAATAGGTGGGAGGGCGTGTTGTGATGAGGACATGAGGAATCTGCAAGGGGATATAGATAGGCTGAGTGAGTGGACAAAAACTTGGCAGATGGGGTTTAATGTAGGAAAGTGAGGTCATGCACTTTGGTAGGAAGAATCAAAGGGCAGACTATTAATTAAATGGAGAGAGGCTCCAAAAAAGTGCAGCACAGAGGGATCTGGGTGTTCTTGTGCACAAAAAGTTAGCATGTAGGTGCAGCAAGTAATTAATAAGACAAATAGAATTTTGGCCTGTATTGCTAGGGGGTTGGTGATTAAAAATAGGGAAGTCTTGATACTACTGTACAGGGTGTTGGTGAGGCCGCACCTGGAGTACTGTGTACAGCTTTGGTTCCCGTATTTAAGAAAGGATTTACTGGCATTGGAGGCAGTGAAAGAGATTCACAAGGCTGATTCCTGGGATATCAAGAATGGCTAAACAGGTTAGGCCTTTATTCATTAGAGATTAGAAGAATGAGGGGTGATCTTATTGAAACCTACAAGATTCTGAGGGGTCTTGACAGGGTGGATGTTGAGAAGATGCTTCCACTAGCGGAGAAATCTCAAACTAGGGAACATAGTTACAGAATAAGGGGACACTCATTTAAAACTGAGATGCGAAGGAATTTCTTCTCTCAGAGGGTAGCGAATGTCTGGAATTCTCTACCTCAGAGTCGTGGAGGCAAGATCACTAAGTATTTAAAGAGGAGGTAGATAGATTTTTGAAATATCGGGGAGTTGAGGGCTATGAGGAGCTGGCACGAGAGGAGTTGAGGCCTGGGGCAGACCTGGGCTCTAAATTGTTAGTGATTCAAGAATAATATTGTACAAACAGAATCAGCGTAGCCATCAGTGGGGAGACCTGTGCCTGCACTGCAGTTTGATCTATTCAACAAATGAGCTACTGCCTGGTGGTAACACAGGCTGGGTAAGGGAGAGATAAGCAAGATGTGACAGGTGTGGAAGGTTATCAGCCTAACGTGAGGGAAGTACAAGAAATGACACAATCTCTTACCCATTTCTGTCATATTTTTTGAAGGCAGGAAAAGATGCTAATGGATCATCAAGCTTAAAATGAAAAAGGGAGAAAGAAAAATTACATTTCTCAAAATGACAATTCATAATGTCCCCTCCAAATCCAAGACTGTGTCTGCAAGTTACTCGACCTAACAGCAGTCCAACCATATAAAAGCAAAATACTCTGGATGCTAGAAATCTTAAATAAAAAGGGAAAATGCTGGATATCCTCAGCAGGTGTGGCAGCTTTCGTAAAGAGAGAAACAGGGTGAACGTTTCAGGTCAGTGACCTGTGTTCTGAGGAAACGTCAGAGACTTGAAACCTCAGCCCCACCATATCCCAAGCCAACATCCAGACACATGTTTTGCAGCAGCAGTGACTGGATGGCTTTTCCCTCTCTTTCCCAGGGCCAATGAAGTAAAATGCACTTCTAAACAGAAATAAATGTACAGACACTCTCAATCTGGCCTCTCCCTCGCTGCCTGAATCCATGGGAGCTGCAAAGACTGACCACTCAAGCCAGGGCAAATTACTCCAGTAATTCCTTCCTGCCAGCACTTCAGCAATGGAGGGGTGGGAGTGCCGCTGGGGGTGACCCAGCAACCTGCCAGCATCGAGCAGAAGGCTGTGTTACTGTCGGTATAGCCATAATTGCTACAGCTGCTGCACACAGGGGTCTGTGAATCGTGAAGGCCACGTTCAGAATGGACTCCCCTGGGCACCCAGCCGCTGTATCCCAGTAAAACTGCTGCCTTCAGGAAAGGAGGGACAATTGCTAAGAAAATTAATATAAATAAGCCATGGTACAGTAAAGTAGATGATAGCTCACTGGGCCCTCTAATGGTCGAGAATCACTGCTGCAGAGCACAGGAGAGCAAAGCAGGTCCACTCCCTGAACCCCAACTCGCTCACAGTCACACTGAATTCCTGACCCCCCCCAGACCGCTCGCTCCCCCCAACCAACAGACCGCTCGCTACACCCTGCCCCAACCCCCAGACCGCTCGCTACACCCCTGCCCCAACCCCCAGACCGTTCGCTACACCCTGCCCCAACCCCCAGACCGCTCGCTACACCCTGCCCCAACCCCCAGACCGCTCGCTACACCCTGCCCCAACCTCCAGACCACTCGCTACGCCCTGCCCCAACCTCCAGACCACTCGCTACGCCCTGCCCCAAACCTCAGACCCCTCGCTACACCCTGCCCCAACCCCCAGACTGCTCGCTACGCACTGCCCCAACCTCCAGACCACTCGCTACGCACTGCCCCAACCTCCAGACCACTCGCTACGCCCTGCCCCAACCCTCAGACCCCTCGCTACACACCCTGCCCCAACCCCCAGACCGCTCGCTACGCACTGCCCCAACCTCCAGACCACTCGCTACGCACAGCCCCAACCTCCAGACCACTCGCTACGCCCTGCCCCAACCCTCAGACCCCTCGCTACGCACTGCCCCAACCCTCAGACCGCTCGCTACACACTGCGCCTCCCCAGACCGCTCGCTACGCCCTGCCACAACCCCCAGACCCCTCGCTACGCACTGCCCCAACCCCCAGACCCCTCGGTACGCCCTGCCCCAACCCTCAGACCGCTCGCTACGCACTGCGCCTCCCCAGACCGCTCGCTACGCCCTGCCCCAACCCCCAGACCCCTCGCTACGCACTGCCCCAACCCCCAGACCCCTCGCTACGCACTGCCCCAACCCCCAGACCGCTCGCTACGCCCTGCCCCAACCCTCAGACCGCTCGCTACGCACTGCGCCTCCCCAGACCCCTCGCTACACACTGCCCCAACCCTCAGACCACTCGCTACGCACTGCGCCTCCCCAGACCCCTCGCTACGCCCTGCCCCAACCCCCAGACCACTCGCTACGCACTGCCCCAACCCCCAGACCCCTCGCTACGCCCTGCCCCAACCCCCAGACCGCTCGCTATGCACTGCCCCAACCCCCAGACCGCTCGCTACGCACTGCCCCAGCCCCCAGACCGCTCGCTACGCACTGCGCCTCCCCAGACCACTCGCTATGCCCTGCGCCTCCCCAGAACCCTCGCTACGCACTGCCCCAACCCCCAGACCCCTCGCTACGAACTGCGCCTCCCCAGACCGCTCGCTACACCCTGCGCCTCCCCAGAACCCTCGCTACGCACTGCCCCAACCCCCAGAACCCTCGCTACGCACTGCGCCTCCCCAGACCGCTCGCTACGCACTGCGCCTCCCCAGACCGCTCGCTACGCACCGCGCCTCCCCAGACCGCTCGCTACGCACCGCGCCTCCCCAGACCGCTCGCTACGCACTGCGCCTCCCCAGACCACTCGCTACGCACTGCGCCTCCCCAGACCGCTCGCTACGCACTGCCCCAACCCCCAGACCCCTCGCTACGAACTCCCCCAGTCCCCAGACCGCTCGCTACACACTGCCCCAACCCCCAGACCCCTCGCTACGTACTGCGCCTCCCCAGACCGCTCGCTACGCCCTGCCCCAACCCCCAGACCGCTCGCTACGCACTGCGCCTCCCCAGACCCCTCGCTACACACTGCCCCAACCCTCAGACCACTCGCTACGCACTGCGCCTCCCCAGACCCCTCGCTACGCCCTGCCCCAACCCCCAGACCACTCGCTACGCACTGCCCCAACCCCCAGACCCCTCGCTACGCCCTGCCCCAACCTCCAGACCACTCGCTACGCCCTGCCCCAACCCCCAGACCACTCGCTACACCCTGCCCCAACGCCCAGACCGCTCGCTACGCACTGCCCCAACCCCCAGACCCCTCGCTACACCCTGCCCCAACCCCCAGACTGCTCACTACGCACTGCCCCAACCCCCAGACCCCTCGCTACACACCCTGCCCCAACCCCCAGACTGCTCACTACGCACTGCCCCAACCCCCAGACCGCTCGCTACGCACTGCCCCAACCCCCAGACCACTCACTACGCACTGCCCCAACCCCCAGAACCCTCGCTCTGCCCGGTCCCCCCCCCATATCGCCGGCTCCCTATCACATTCCCTAAAGCCTTTACCTTGTTTGCGGTTTCCACTTTTGCACAAATGGCATCCATTGCTGCTCGCTCTTCCAGTCTTTTCTGCTTCTTCTCCTTTGCTTTAGACGACTTTCTCTGGTGAATAAATATACACAATGCTGCTGATAATTCTCAGCCTCATCTCCCTCACCGGCCATTTGGCAGCTTGGAACCATCACCCCTTTCCTGTCCAGCTCCCCCCCCACCCTTCTCCCTCTCCAGATTCCCCCCTCCCTAACTGTCCGGTTCCCCCCCCCCCACCCACCCCTCCCTCCCTCCCTCTCCGTCCGGTTCCCCCCCCCCTCCCCTCCCTCTCCGTCTGGTTCCACCTCCCCTCCCTCTCCCTCCGGTTTCCCCCCTCCCTCCCTCTCCGTCCGGTTTCCCTCCCTCCCTCTCCCTCCGGTTCCCCCCCCCCCTCCCTCCCTCTCCGTACATTTCCCCCCCTCCCTCCCTCCCTCCCTGTCCGGTTTATCCCCCTCCCTCTCTGTCCGGTTTATCCCCTCCCTCTCTGTCCGGTTTATCCCCTCCCTCTCTGTCCGGTTTCCCCCCCACTCTGTCCCTCCGCTCTCTCGCTCTCCGGTCCCCAACTCTGCCCCTTCGCTCCCCTCTTCGGACCCCAGCTCTGCCCCCTCGCTCTCTCTCCAGTCCTCCCCTCTAAACCCGTCATGCTCCCGCTTGCCCCAGGCCCATGTCTCTCACTTGCTCCCTCCCTCCATTCCTCTCTCTCACCCATCCTCCCACTGATCCTCATCCCCCACGTCTCCCTCTCGCCCCCCCTCCTTCCACGTCTTCATTCAGCCCCCCTTCCACGTTTCCCCCTCCAATCCCGCCCCCATGTCGCCCCCTCAGATCCCCTCCTTCCATGTCTCTTTCTCCCCCCGATGTCTGTCTCGTCACCCTGTCTCACTCACTGCCCCCCCCATGTCTCCCACTCACCCCACTCTCCATCTCTCTGTTACACCCCATGTCTCTCGCTCACTCAACCTCCTCTCTGGTGTCTCTCGCTTGCCCCCTCCCCGCATTCTTCTGTCACCCACCCTCCCATTTCTATCTCCTTCAACCCACCCCTCCCATCTCTATCTCCTACAAGCCCTTCTCCCACATGTCCCCCTCCCTCTCTCACCTCCTCCCACGTGTCCCCCCTCTCTCACCCTCTCCCACGTGTCCCCCTCCCTCTCTCACCTCCTCCCACGTGTCCCCCCTCTCTCACCCTCTCCCACGTGTCCCCCTCCCTCTCTCACCTCCTCCCACGTGTCCCCCTCCCTCTCTCAACCCCTCCCACGTGTCCCCCTCCCTCTCTCACCTCCTCCCACGTGTCCCCCCCTCTCTCACCCTCTCCCACGTGTCCCCCTCCCTCTCTCACCCCCTCCCACGTGTCCCCCTCCCTCTCTCACCCTCTCCCACGTGTCCCCCCTCTCTCACCCTCTCCCACGTGTCCCCCCTCTCTCACTCTCTCCCACGTGTCCCCCTCCCTCTCTCACCCCCTCCCACGTGTCCCCCTCCCTCTCTCACCCCCTCCCACGTGTCCCCCCACTCTCACCCTCTCCCACGTGTCCCCCCACTCTCACCCTCTCCCACGTGTCCCCCCTCTCTCACCCCCTCCCACGTGTCCCCCTCCCTCTCTCACCCCCTCCCACATGTCCCCCCTCTCTCACCCTCTCCCACGTGTCCCCCTCTCTCTCACCCCCTCCGTGTCCCTCTCTCTCTCTCACCCCCTCACACGTGTCCCCCTCTCTCTCACCCTCTCCCACGTGTCCCCCTCCCTCTCT